>WHYT01016379.1:44961-56868 GCA_009806455.1 Tetrax tetrax
CCCCCCCCCCCCCCCCCCAAGGCAAGGAAAATCGGGGTGAGATGTGGTGGGAAATGTGTGAGGCGTTTGGGATGCGAAGGCTCCTGGGGGAAGGAACTTGGTCTGCACCCCGTTGCTGCTCAGCGGGCGAAGCGGCATCCCGACTGCGTTGCAGCGGGGAGCCCTCCCCTGCCTTCCGAGTGGGGTTCAAAAAATCCTCCATCCCCCTCTGAGCCCCACGGGAGAGCTGTTTGAAAGCACCCACGAGCTGCCGTGTGCGGGAGCAGGGAAAAGCCAAGCCCCGTTACCCCCCCAATCTCATCTCCCCAAACCCCAAACCTCAACATCCTCCCTTAAAAAAAAAAAAATGGGGGGGGTTCCTCCTTCGTCCCACGCTCTCCGCCCGTCCTGTCGCCGGCGGCACTGCGGTTTGCAGAGATCAAGCGTTGCGCGAGTGTTCTTTATTATTGGGTGGTGAAGTGGGCGGCCGGGGCCTGGCGAACGTGCTGGGGTTTGCTTTCTGCTCTGGAACAACGGCGGGGCTTGCCACATCTGTGGGTTTGTGTTTGGTTTGTTTTGCCTTTTTTTTTTTAATGGAAGACATTTATTTAGATTGAAGAAAGATCACTCAGATACTGGGCCAAAAATGTTACTTAAAATATCTGGACTAAACAAGCTCCTAAAATAAGGAGAATTGCTTAATTTTTTTCTCTCTGATGTCATCTGTGGATGCCACACACTGAAATCCCAGGCGTGGAAATATTTAAATAGAGCGTGGCCTCTGATAATTCCCAGGACAGGGGGAAATGCATCACACGTTATCAGCTATTACATGTCATCGATTTCCCATTTCTCAATCCGCCCGCCCCCAAAATGCACAAACTGGCTGTGAGCAACTTCCTGAGCCTGGCCAAATACGTGCCGAAGCAACGGGAGGTCAATCCAAGAGCCCATTTGCTGCTCGCGTTCTTGGTGTCCTCTTTGGAATTTAATTTAAAAAAGAAAATAAATATAATAGTGATTAATGATACAGCCATCAGCTCCGAGGGTGAGCTGTGTGATTTTCCGCTTTCAGCTCAAAGGCTGCCAAAAGGAAGAGCCTCCTTAAACCACGAGTGTGTGAATTGTGCATCTTGAGGGCTTGCAACTCCTCCGCGGGACTTGGCCCGATGGCTGCCAGAGCCGGAGCCTCCCCAGAGCCCGCTCCCAAACCTGGACCCTGTCCCCCTCTTTTGGACGGAGGCAGCCGAGGTGCAGGCAGGATACGGCTGTGCCCACACTCCACTTCTTTCTCGGGCACAAATCCCCAGCGTTTGCACCCGTTTGCCCAGGGATCAGCGTTTATTCCGCTCAATAGGGTTTACTCTCATCTATTTCCATGCCACGGCAATAAATTTTGCCCTGCTTTGGCCTGGAAAAGGAACGGCACACTGTGGCCATCTGCCAACTGCAGGCATTTGCTGCCCGCAGCTCTTCTGTGCTCCCAGGCCGTGCGTCCGGTGCCCGTGTTGGTGTTTTCTGCCCACATCAGCCCAAACCTGGACCCTTCTGCACTGGGCACCATGTAGACGCTCGCTGCCTTTCTGGAAAGATGGGATTTACAGGGTGCCCGCTCCTCTTTTGGAGCAGACAGCCCCCAGCAGTGCTCAGCAGGAGCCTGCCTCGTGTTGGAGGGCTTTTATTTCCAGGTCGCGAGCAGCGCAGCTAAGGTTTCACTCCATTATTCAGTTAACGGGGCGATGAGGTTACTGAGCAGGGGAACGGCGACACTGTGGGGGCTGCTGGGGGTACCCAGGGCAGCATCCCCCTCCTGCCCCCCAAAATGGGATGGGCACTGCCCATGCCGTGGCACAGCGGCCAGAAGTGGCCATCGGCAGCTGCAGCTGGTTCCTCCAGCCACCAATTTCCCAATATTTGTTTTTGCCTTTCATGGGCTGTTGTTGCGCCGGAGAGCTGTCCAGTTGGCCGAAGCGCGGCCCAGGAACTGGCACTGGCTGGCAGAAAGACCCAGATTTTCAGTTATTTTCCTTTGTGCCATCAAAACAGCCAGCGCATGCAGCAGCGGGACACCCGGCCCGACTCGCCAGCCTGCCCCAAGGCTCGTGGCCGTGCCGCGTGCCAGCCCCGCCGCGCAGCCGGGGGCGTGTGGGGAAGACCCCAGGTCCAACCCCGCTGACCCACGGGGATGTTTTTGCTCCACTTGGTGCTAATTTAGGCATCTCGCTGTGTTTTCCTTGAAACCAGCTCTGCCAATGGATTTTTTGGAGAGGCTGCTGCTCTAAGCTGGACCGGTGTGGCAGCTGGGGGGTCAGCACACCCCATCCCAGCCCCACAATCCCACCACTGCTCTCCCTTTGGGTTGAAGCAGTGATGGAGCCATGTCCCGCAGCCCACGCCGGGTGGGAGAGCTGCTTTTGGGCAAGCAGGGTGCCAAAACGGGCCCCCTCAGGGCCAACAGATCCCCTGGGCGCTGTGCACGTGGGCTGGGGGGGTGGGAGAGGAGGGGTGGCTTGGCTCACTTAAAAGGCTTTTAAAAATACAATGAAGTTTCTTTACATTATTTAAAAGCCTCTTTAAAGAGCAGCTGCCTCCTATTAATACCACGCGGGCTGATAATCTGCGCTGGGATCTATCTTTAGTGCGCTGCCAGCATAAACGGGAGCTGGAGGTGCAGCGCGGGGCTGACGTCAGGCCGTGCGCCGGCTCCCAGGGCGGCCAATCCAGCTGAAAACACAGCGGAGCCTCCCAGCAGGAGGAAAGCAAATAATACCCCTGGCTTTTTGGGTGGGTTTGGCAAAATCAACCTTTCCGTTGCCCGTTTGCTCTGAAATGCGGCTTTTTTGGTGCCATCGCAGAGCACCCACCCAAGGGTTTGCAGAGGCAAAGCTCTGTCCCGAATCGCCCCCTGCTCCTCTCTGCCTTGAATCCCAGCTGGAATTGAGACGATTCCCCATTTTCGGGTGCCGTCCTTTGACGCAAGCCCGGCTTCAAAGGGGACCCTGAATAATCCTGCTCTCCGGCGTCGGCACCGCGGGGGGAAGAGGGTGAGCGGGATCAAAACTCTTTGCCTTTGCTTTTATTTCCTTTCCTTTCTTAATCACTTCCTGACAGCCCCGGAGCTGCATGAGAAATCCTCCGGAGCGATGGGCTGACGCAGCCTTCGCCCCGTTCCCAGCAGAGCCGCCGGGAGGGGTTTCGGTTGGGATTAACGCCGTGCTTCAGCTTTGCCCTTTGTTGCGATGCCTGAATCCCAAATTTCTTGAGATTTTTGTCAATAATTTTCTTAAAATCAAATGGCAGCTGACCTGGAAGCCCAAAATACCTCTCTAAAAGAGAGCATCTCCATGTTTTCGTTGCTTAAACCAGATCCATCCTTGGTTTGGCTGCTTAGACTTTTCCCAGAGGTGAACAGGACTTGTTGAGAGCTCAGATCCCAGCTGGGTGTTGGGATGTCGAAGGTGGGACCGTTGGCTCACTTCTTTGAAGGTGCTGAGGGGCAATGATCGTGGCTCATAATTCACTCAGCTGGCCAGAAACTTATTACGGCATTAAACCAACATCTACAGCCTCAGTAAGGAGCTGCCAGAGCACATCAGATCTCTCTGAGCACATGTGTAACTCAGAAAAAAGCACGATATTTTTCATTCATTTGTATTGTGCCCATCAGGGGACGCTGAACAAAGTGACGCGCGTCCTGCCAGCGCCCAGCCACGTGGTGGGATGTGTGCTGCTCCAGCGGGCCTTTCCGTTGGTGCCTGCTTAGCAAATTGCTGGAAATCCAGGTTACAGGGAAGATTTTTGCTCTCTAAAAGACAAATGATGAGCTGTTTCTAGCAGTTTGAATATCAGAGCAGGGGGCTATTTGCTGTTCTGATGGCAGATGAAACCCTTGGTCGCTGGAAGATTGAGTAGGAGGTCATAAAGCCGAGCTGGGTATCAATGTGTGCAGGGTTTCTGCGATGCTAACGTGGCATTTAGCTGTGGATGTCAAATTTGGGAGATGTCACAGCCAGAGTCTCCTGGCAACTCAGTTGCACACAAACGGGACGTGAGTGGTGGCTGTGGCTGGGGAAGGGATGAGGTTTGGGGCTGGGAGCGTCTCGGCTGGCGGCAATCTGCTCTTTCAGCCCGAGAGCCGAAACCAGGGCTTCGCTGAAGCGTCCCCAGTGGCTCCAAAAGGGGATGCTGGGAAAATTTCGGCTGCTTGTGGAAAATTACTCTGGATGCTGATCTTCCCCGAGGGCTTTGAGCAGCAGGTCCCTCATACTTGATTAGTGACCGATGACGGGGCACGCGTCAGGCTCCACCAACTCCAAATCCGCCTCCAGGACGAATAAAGCCACACAATGCTGGGAGCAGGGCAGAACGCCTTTCCACACCAGAGGAAAAACCAATATTGTCCTTCTGGTAATCTCATTTTTTTTTTTTTTTTATCCAGAACGTACCACTCCCCATCCTTAAGGGAAGTTTGCTCCCTGACCTGGGAATCCAGCTGCGAGGCTGGTGCATCTCCCTGGGGGCCCCGTTGGGTGGATCTGCCTGGAGCCCTTTCCTCTGATGCAGTGATAAACCATCTGCCTTCTCCAGCTCCATCAATCAAAGCTTTAACCGCGTCAGCGGGGCTCGGGGGCTCCGTCCCCGTCGGCACCCGCGCGAGTGACGAGGAGGAAGACTCTCGTGCGTCGTTGGGGCTCGCTTGACTCACCGACGGCGGCTCCACCTAACCAGTCACGCACTTTTCCGCGGGCCGCCGGGACGCTCAGCCTCCTCCTTCCTTCCTCCTCACATTTGGGTGTCTTCACCCAAAGGAAGGAAGGATTTACCTCGGGCAGGAAAGGCTCGTGGCTGCACCGTAGGAGCATGTCCTGCCCGGCCAGGAGACGGCGGGTGAAGGGGAAGGGTGTTGGGGTGATGCTCGTGGAAACGTGTGCATGAGAGAGAGCAAGTGTGATGGAGGAATGACAAACCAGAGAAAACATCTGTATTCCTCTTTTATTGTCCAAAATAATTTAATTTTTTAAATTTGGCTTCTCTAGAGTCGACCCTGTGGAGGACATGCTCTTTGCCGTGGCTGTAGGAATAAAGGCAAATTTAGGAAAAGATCAAAGATAATCAATCTTTTTAGCTCTTTTTCAGATAATTAGCCGCGAATGTGAGCCCGAATCCCATGGATGGACACCTCATTCCTGTGAAAGTCATGGCCAGCGAATAAAAGCCATTCTAAGAAACACATGTGAAACAGTTAAGCAAACAACAGCTCAGAAAATTTTTTTTTTTAAGCACCGAAAAAACTTCTAGGATTAATCATCAGCAGAGTAATAAAAATAAATAGCTGGGCTCTTTCTGCTGGTTCGGACTCTCTAAATTCCCCAGTTGAGAGCAAAAATCATGCTAGGAGATGGCTGATGATTTTATGGAGCCCGGCTGGTTACTCCAAGCCAAACAGCACATCGGGAGAAGAGCAGGGATTTGTTTTCACAGCAGAAAACGCTCCAAGCCTGCAGATGAAAAATAATCCTGAAGGAAATTCGGAGGAACCAACTGGAATTTTCTCCCAGCTTGAGAACACAGGGAACACAGTTTCCACAAAATGATTTTTCTCTTTAAATAACCATTATGACCAGCTTGGTTTTGTGTCCTGGACCGCAGGATCCATCCCGGGTGGGGAAAGGCCGGAGGGGGGAGCGGGAAGGCGCAGGTAACAGGGATTAATCAGCCTTTGTAGCTGCAATTGGGGCTATCCTGGTGTTTCAGCCTGCTTAGAAATAAAAACCAGAGGAAAAAAAAAAAAAGGAGGAAAAAAATCTCATCTTTGTGAAAATAATCACATTTCCCCCCCATGAGCTCATACAGGTTTTACTAGTTTTTCCAGCTGGAATAAAGCTCCTGTCTCTCTCACAGGGATTTTCTGCCCGAAGTTCTCCAGCCGCTTAGAACGCGGATCCCTCTCCATCGCCGTGATAAGGGGAGGTTACAGCCAAAACGACGGTGTCTCTAACGCCCAGCTTGGCCTTTTCCAGGAGGAATACACAGCTTTGTACACGAGGTGAGGAAGAGTTGTCTCCTCAGAAAATGTTGATTTATTGATATAAAGTAATTTTTGTGATGGCTTATGTCATCCAACAACATTGTCCGTAAGCTTGCTGTATGTGCTGAGCGTCCCTCCCTCTGATCAGGCCTTGGAAAGGGGGATTTCACGCAGCCTCACCACCCCCAAAATCCATCAGTATAATTTGTGGTCATTGCTTTACGTGGAAATATGTGGAAAAAAGAATCTTGATTGCATTTGTATAGCTTGATGTCCCAGGACTGCACATTCCCCGAGCTATAATACTGTAAAGTCTTCATCCATTTGCATTTCTTCTGCCTTTCCCTTCTGCATCTTGCCCATCGAACCTCACACAACGGGAACGACCACTGTGGACTCCATTTGTTTGCACTTTGATTCTATTTTTAGCATCCTACTTCACTTTTTTTTTTTTTTAAAATTATTTCATATTCCCAGTCGTACTGGCTGAATCACGATGGCAAGGACAATGTCCTTTATTATACTGTGGAAGGCGTGGGTTTTTTTTCTGCTTTTTACTTTTCTAAGTTCATGGGAGGCAGGAAGCGAAGTCTGTTCCCAAATTTCACTCCCAGTCCCTTTGCCCAGTGCCATCCGAAGTGCCAAAGATCACACTCCTCTCCCGCGCTCGCTCTTTCCCTCTCCCCTTTGCTCAGAACAGCCAAGTAAGCAGGAAGGGTGAGGAGCAGGAAAATCTGAAATTATTTTCCCCTGGTTTTGTAAGAAAACTTTTATTTATCTTTCTTTTTTTTTTTTTAAAAAAGACAAGACAAGAACATCAGTCAATCATGTACTTTGGGCCTTGGCCAAATCAAATTAACTCCTGCTCTGGCTGTTCCAGCTGAAGATGATAACCGGGACGTTAATGCACCGTCATCGAGCCTGGATTTTCTTTTCCAAGAGCCGTTTTCTGCACCGGGGTTGTCCTTAGACCCTGCTGCTGCCATTTCTTTGAAACCAGACCCTTGTTTATGAGTCCTGGTTTAAAACCTCAGTTTATTTATTTATTTATTTTTCTAACTCCTGAGCTGTTGCACTTCAGAAGTATTGTCGCAGTTCAGGACACCAGGTAAAAATTCCCCATGAAATAATAATAATAACAACAATAACAACAACTATAATAATAGTTGGTTTTATTATAATAATATAACAATATAATAATAATTTGATATTATTATTATTAATTATTATTGTAATAATAATAAAACCAACTTCTTCTTGTTCTTCCTTCTTCTTCCTTCTTCTTCTTATATTATTATTATTATTATTATTATTATTATTATTATTATTATCCTTCTCCAAAGACTCTGGTGAGCACCTTTGCTCTTTTTAAAGATCTTCCCTTGACTCACGCTGCCTGCTTTGGACGCTCTGTAAATGAATTGTAGACAACTTTATTTACAGAATACATAATCTCCCCACAAGGTTGGTCATCTTGAATTTGGGAGGAGAAAGGAAAAATGTGTATTTTAATACCTTGCTTTCAGGCAGAGCACAGCTGATCTTGCTTTGGACCGTTTTGGGGTCAGGTTTGGACCATTTGGGGGTCAAGCCAGCAAAATCCTCACAATCTCTAAGAGAAAATTCATTTCAGGGATGCGGTTTGCTGCCGAGGAAGCCGTACAGGCTGAGATTTATGAAGATTTCATATGAATAGTACATTGTATTGACAGTAATTATTTTACAGCGGTTATTAATTACAAAATAGCTGCGAAAGCCAGCGTTTGGACGCGTGGCATCTGTGCTATGTCCAAGGCATTCTTTGCAAGAAATGTTAGCTGGCTTTGCTTCTAGCAATGCAGAATTCACTTTTTATCCCTAAATCTTGCTGTCATTTATAATAGAACGCTGTTTCCTTTGCTACCTCGGCTCCTAAGAAGGGTGGGGGCTGTTATTTAGCAGCTGGTGATTTACGGGCAGGTGAGGGGACGCTTGTGCTCAAGGGATTTGCTGTTTCCTACGAATGGAAAAGCAAATTAATAACTCAGAGGGCGAGATCCATTTCCAAGACCTCGGGCATGTTGGGCAAGTAGGTGGCACTGGTATACAGACAGGAACTGGTGCTCAACCGCGGCCGGACAATGAAGCTCACCTGGAGCCAGGAACAGGCAGCCATCTGCCCTCAGCCTGGCTAGGACGAATTTAATTTTCACCTGAGCTGGGAGAGGAGCTGGAGCTGTGGCACCACTGGCTGGGGACACAGCTGGGACAGTTTACCCAAATTATCCCAAGGGCTGGGCCATCCCATTGGACTTGTGCTCAGGGAATAAAGTGGGGATGGTGCTGAGGGGCAGGTTTGGCTGCTGGGAGGGAGCTGGGCATCAGGATGCACCAGGAGCTGCAGTACCTAAATCATGCACCTCAGTATTTTCTGTTATTGTTTGTTGTTTTTTTTTTTTTTTCTGTTTTCCTCCTCTGTTTTCCTTTCCTTTGTTTTCTTTTAATCTCAACTCATGAGTTCTGCCTTCTTTTCTTTCCCAAGTCTCCTCCCCATTCCGGTGCTAGGATGGTGGTGAGGGAGGAGTGAGTGAGCGACTGCGTGGTGTTTTATCTGCTGAGTGGAGCAAACCACACCAGCTCCCCAACACGGTATCGAGGCCAGAAGGTGGGGGTGGCACGTCACCCCCCAGGAATGAACAGCAGCAATCAGGAACCTGAGGAAGGTCTGGGCTCCTTGGCGCCTTAGCTCTGGTTTGCGGCAATGTTAAATAAACGTCGCTCTGGCTCATCAGCTCCCAACGCCGTGCCCAACGGCAGCTGGTTTGTGTGCAAAGAAGGATGAATTCTGATTTTGGTGAGTTACTGCACCTCACTCGGAACTTAGCTTTTGACTAAAAAGGGATTTCAGCACAAGCCCCATTTTCATAGCTCCTTTTGAAAGTAATTTCTATGCTGCTGGACCAAACAAGAAGGAAGAAGTTTTTTTAAATTAAAATGTATTGCTAATATTTATTCTTTGGTTCTCTCGGACTCGGAGACGTCTTCCCTTGATGTGATGGGGGAAATAGTTTTTTTAAACTTCACAGTAGCTTTTGGAGCAATAACTCTGAGTCTGCCAGCCTTCCTTAAACTTTTTTTGATCTTCCACTGGAAATTAGAGATTTCCTGAATGAAGTGTAAATGCACGTTGGTTGCATTCGTCAAAAAAAAAAAAAAAAAATGGTTCTGCCTTGATTTTGTTATTAGGCTAAATAAGACACAATTCCCAAGGTCAGGCTGCTGCTGGAGAACTATTCCAGGAGCTTGGTTAGCCCTGGGAGTTGCCGCTGCTCTTGGAGACCATGGGGACCACCCGTACCCAGAGGATTATTCCAGTGACGCTTGCCATGGGGGTCTAGACGCCAAAAGGCTGCTTCAGGAACAGTTTCCTCTGCACTCACCCCCTTTCTACCTATTTTTCTCCATCCTTTGCACTGCAGACCATATGAGAAGAACCTCTGACTTCACAGCACCTACACCGCAGGGTCTGAACCCGAGATACTCAGCATCCGGAGGCGGCGTAAAAGCTGCGATGCTCAGCCGAAGGTAAGTGCAACACCTGGCTGGTAGCACCGTAACCACAGTCACAGTGAGGTTCAGTGAAAGAAACAGACACTAAAAACCCTTAAATTTGACATTTTATTTCATTTTGCAGAAGAAAATCCAACATAGGCCTCATTATGTTATGCATCTTTAATTATAAAAATAAGCAAAGAAAATAACTTGCATCTTTCTCATTACTATGATATGTTTCAAATAACCTTTATATGAACACACTGAGCTTTAAAAATGTAATTTAAACAATAAATAATGACATATACCAGATATGCTCACTGTTTATTCCAGTACTCAGCAAAAAAAAAAAAAACCCAAAAAACCCAAACTCTCTCCCCTTTCTAAGTATCTTTAAATTATAAATACATAATGCAAATTTTATAATGGCACAAAACATCTAAAGTGCAAACAAATCACAATGAGAATCATGCAAACGTTTCTAGATAAAGCCCCTCCCCGCCCCCAAGAGAAATCATTTCGCAACCAACGCAAGATTAAAAAAATAAAGCATTAGAGATTAAATAAAACATGAAATAGCTGGACTGAATATTGAGACTCATTCCCCATCCCCGGGGGGATCTCTCTCACCTAATTCAAACCATCTGAGATCAGGCACCCTTCCCAGTTGATGGGAAGCGCCTCTCCCAGTCCGTGCCCCCTCCCCTGCCCAGGAGAGCTGTAGGTGACCAGCTGGGGCTAGATGGCAAAAGTCAGGCAAGGACGTGTGCTCGCGGCTTCCGTACGACCTCAGCGTAGGAAGAAAAAGTGACAAATTAAAGCAGCTCAAAAAAAAAAAAAAAAAAAGGAAATCTCATGGTGTAGGTGAGGCTCTCCGACACCAGCGAGCGCCCAATGGCAGTGCCAGTGCGGAGAGGCCAGGCTTTGGTTTGCACAGGTGATGATTACCTGGGATACCAGAGCAAATCCAATCGGGGGGAATTATTCTCCCAGTTGTCTTCCCACCCGTATTAAGGGGTCAATGTTTAAATTCCTCCCGGGAAAAAGAAAGCGAGTTATGACAACCCAAAAAGGTAGGGTTTGGGGCGATCTAACCCTCCTCCCCAGCCCCAAATCCAGCCCCCTTTGGGTTTTCACAGCAATGGACACAACAGAGAAGCCACTTGCCATTTGGAGCATCTCCATGGGGAATGCTGGCTGCCAGACGTCCCCAGCGAGCGCCGCTGGTGGGAGCCCACGGGGGCCGTGGGTACCCAAACCGGGAGCTGCTTGGCACAGCCCAGAGCAGGGCTCTGGAGCACCAGCGCAGGCGGTCGCTCGGACACGGCCTCGAGCCAGCAAAGACCTTTTAGTAACCATTTCCCCAAACAGGAATCTGCACTCGATGACAAACCCCAGCAGGCCTCCCTAGCGAGCGATCCCTGTCTCCCAACGGCGCAGCGCTGGAGGGCTGTAGTTCTGGGATCAGTTCCCAAGGATAAGTTGAACTTTTAGGGTCAGGATATTCAAGGGGCCTTTGGTTTTTCACCTTGCAAAACTTCTTTGTGTTGGACTCTACCTACCTGACTGATTTAAGAATGAGCAATATTGCATCTTGCTTGCCCTGGACGGCACAATTCAGAGTATTACGAAAAATAAAATAACAATCCTCTACCGTCAGCAACATTTTTTTGCCGCTTACAATTTCATGACAGCACTTTTGGGCTACATTTAATGAAGACAGCAATATTAGAAATGCTGCCACTGCATCTGGTTTCAATATATTAGCAGCAAGTTATTGTTTAAAGGCTTTGTGGTTTAAAAAAAAAAAAGTTATATTGCTTTAGATTTTGAAAAGAAAAATAGATCCCTCCTTTATTAGCTCTCTAACTAGTTGAGCAAGAGCCATCCACTCTGCAGACGGACTCTGCCGGGACAGATTTGGAGTGTGGAGCTGGCCTGGTTGATCACGTGCCACAACGTGGCTTTTTTTGGCTCGCCGAAGCCCGGCCGGGCTACTGTGCGGAGCGCGGCGATGGGGGAGGCCCCCAGCTACCGCTGCGGGACCGGCTGCTCTGCTGCTGTTCGCAGAGACGGCCGGGAGGAAAGGCAGCTCCGAGAGCGTTGTGTCCTCTCAACGGCAGGCACGTCGCTTTGCTTCTGAGGCTGAAGGGAATTTACGGATTTTTCCTGCCTCTCCCCAGAAACCAGCTTTCTGAAGGAAGTTTTTCCCTGTGGCAGCTATGAGAGCCCCAAGCAGCGTTTTGCCAGCCATCCGCCAATTCCCCAAATAGCTCTCCAGCAGTGCTCGTGCCTTGGGTATAACTGCATCTCACAGCCGCTCTACGGAGATAGGACTGGCCAGTCTGGGCTTTTTTTTTTTTTTTTTT
>WHYT01016379.1:82845-231699 GCA_009806455.1 Tetrax tetrax
AAAAAAAAAAGGGAAAAAAAGGGAAAAAAAAAAAGGAAAAAAGAAAAAAGGAAAAAGGAGAAAAAGGAAAAAATGAAAAAAGAAAAACGAAAAGAAAAAAGAAGAAAAAAAGAAGAAAAAGAAAAAAGAGAAAAAAGAAAAGGGAATGACATGGCAGCCTCCTCACTCTACTCTTGAGAAAGTCTCTTGAAACTTTTTTAGCCAATAGTTACTGGAATTTATTTTGCAAGTGTCATTTTGTATTTTTTCTGTTTATACACAAGTCACAGATCCTAAAGTTAGGGTATTAAATATTCTGGTTACCGTACTGACAGGACATTTAACATGAGAATCATTCTTTCCCCATGATTTTTCAGAAGCTGGAAAGGTTATTCTCAGGGAAAACCTATTCATTGCCAAGGCCTAAATAACACAGTGCCGCCTTAGATAAGACAGAGTGTCATCCAAAACACACAGAAGGAAACGGGAAAGCTTTTCCGAGGGGATTACGGCCTCTGCCCTACCCCAGAGCTGCCGAGGCTGAAGGTCCCTTGAGATCACCGTATCTCCTGGATTTTGGTCTGTCCAAGCACGGACACTGGATGCTTCTTGTCCCAGTCCTCTCCCTGCAATACCCACTGTTTGTCATGGTAGAAACACACACAGGGTACTTTTAGAAGATGAAAACCAGGGAAATTTTCCGTATTTTCACTGAGGTTCTACATCAGTAATTCTGCCATTCTCCTCCAAAAAGGCTTCTGGTAAAATCCACCGGCTCAGCGATGGTCTCAGAAGAAAATGTCCCTCATACCCTCATCCCCCATAAACTCAACCATAATGATTGTGCTTCACCACCCTTGGAAACTTTGTGATTTAATATTTATTACGCCAACTGGAGGACAAGGCACTGCCACACACCTCTTTCCTCTCCGAGCCTGTCCGTAGAGTCACGGTGCCACTCTACCCACCACACCTCACCCCTACCAAGTCCAAGATACAAAGCCATGGGAGCGTCCAGAGCTGGGGCTGAGCGTAGCACGACTCCAGTTCAGACGGGAGATTCAACCCAAGTGGAAACAGGCCTCCAACAGCTTGTTCCCAACCCCGCTCTGCCTGCTGCCCACCGCAGCGCGCACGCGCTACCCTCCCATCTGCTGCCTTGGATGTTAAACTCTGAACGTTGCTAAACGAGCGGGGCTGTGAGGAGCCGCGTGCGCTGTCTGGCTGAAGTTCACGGCGGGTTGGCCTCCAAGGGAGACGATGATTAACTGAAAGGCTGGGCTTTGCAGAAGAAGTCAGTCAGCATCTCTGATCCTCTGCCTGCTGCCTCCTTCAGCAGGTTCCGCTCGAGCGGCGCGTGCTGGTGCTACACCTCACACCTCCTTCTGCAAACGAGCAGGAAAAAGCGGCAGGGAGCCGTGAATAATGTATTGTGATTTCCAAGCTGATTTCTTTCCCCGCCTCCCATCTCTCCCCCCTCCTCTTTTTTTTTTGATCAAAACTGAACTTAAAATAGAAGAGGAAAAGGCCTTGTGCAAATACCTGACAGCTGCTCCAGGCTTTCTCACTTGTACGGTAACTAGCAGAACAGCGAAGAATCTGATTTTTTAGCTTAGTCAGGAGACCTGTTTAGCTAGGTGGGGTCTAGGGATGTAAGTGAAGGAAAGAAACTGGAGTCTAGAGAGTGGACCAAATGAAGGAGAAAAGGACAAAGGACAGTAAGGGGGTAACAATGAAGAAGCTAATCTGGTGTTGTCCCTACCTCCAAGGAGGCTTTTATGTTTTGGCACGGGGAATTCCACCTCCCCCCATTTCCTAACTGGGCATCCAGTAACACAGAAGCTCCAGTGTCCACATTTTTAGAATACACTTTTGCCTTTTTCATACCATTCACTATAAGCAGATGTCACAGAACAGAGTTTCAAACATCCGTATCACGTCAGGGCAAACCGGTGAGTTTTGGAAGCCTGCGAAGGTGACAGAAGAGGTGGGATAACTAACGGTCCCCTCACAGCACCCACAATCTCCATTTAGTTTGCTTTTCGGCAGCTGCTTCTGAACCAGCTACGGGAAAATAGAGACATCACTAAATGAGAGAATCAGTTTTCATGGAAGATAAGAGCCTGGCTGGCAGCGCGTTATCTTCTGGCAGAACAATCCCTTTGTAGTCCTAAATTGAGATTTGTCTTCCAGATTGCAGTTACATCAGATGGAAACTAAAACCAGAGCAGCCACAAATTGATTGTATTTTCTAATTGTCACTTATCTGGTGTGCAGCCCATAAGAATAAGCATCTTAAAGGCCTTAGGTGAACTGGGAATTTGCCCCAGTTCAAGCCAGTACACTGAAAGACTTGGCCAGGCCTTTCTATATTACGTCCCCCAGAACAGCACAGCAGCTTTGTCCACCACAAATACCTTTTTCTGGGAAACCCCATTGTCTTAGCTCAGAGGTTTAATTTTAAATAGAACAAAGCAGATGTTTTATCCCCATGTAACAGCTGGGAAACAGATACAGAGACTTCATGGCTTGATCTACACATGGATGTCCAATATCAAGAAACTATTATCTCAGCTGGAGATACAAAACCCAGGACTTTGGTCCTGCTCTTCCTGTACTAAGAAAGACAGGATAATGCCCGCAATCCCATTTCAAGATTAGCAGAATTTAATCTTGCATACTTTCCATCCAAAAATTCAAGACCAGGTTCTACATAAAACAAAAATCCACCAAACCACTAATTCAAAACCAGTGAAGTTTATGAAGTCTGCCATGATTTCCAAATCCATCTTTAGTAATTTTAGCCTGATTTAACAAGGTGACATTTCTACAAACACACTGTGCATGCATGGGTGTGTGCACATTTCTGATCGTTTTAATTCTCTGGGCATCTTCAGCTGCATTTGATTGAGGCATCACGCCTCAGCGTCCCCATCACTGTAGGTCTGTGAGACGTTGGACGGGGCTCTGAGCAACCTGATCTGGTTGGAGATGTCCCTGCTCCTGGCAGGGCCGTTGGACTGGGTGGCCTTTAAAGGTCCCTTCCCACCCAAACCATTCTGTGATTCTCTATGTTCTTAGAAATGACAGTTGTTAGAAGATAACCCTAAAAACCACTCCACCCAAACCCTACAGCCTCCGATCACCCCTCACTGGACACCAGAGACTCCATGGGGGAGAAAAGGGGAAGGGAGATGTCAAACGCCCCAGTTGTGGGAAAAGCTTCCATCGCAATTAACAATTGCCCACAAGACACAAATCTGTGGGAAAGCAGGCTTTGTTAATCCCTGTGCTCAAGGAAATACTTACTCGTACCCTGAGGAAGGGCCCGTTTCCTGCCAGCTGCCTTCCCACCAAGGGGACCCGGGTGGGTGTCTCCAGCCACCGCTGCTCAGGACCCCCGAACGTGCCACGGCAGCATCCAGCCACTCACAAATCACTCATTTGAGATGTAAATATTTAAGACATGGCTGCACAAGCTACACAAGTAATTTGAAGCTTAGTCTCTTGTGATATTTAAGACTCGGCTGGACAAAGCCTTAGAAAACTGGAAGCCAGCCTGTGCTATTCAGACAGACGGGCTGAAGGGCTGGATGGATTTTACTATCATATTATCCTCACTCTTCTAGCTTCTGGCCAACTTGTTTGGAAATTCCTACTCTCCCTCCAAATACACCCTGCCCTTCACACCACAGTAACCATGCTTTCACTCCAGTGTCAGGGCTTTGGCATCTCCAACGTTGTAGATTGCTACAGCCACGGAACTCTCAATGGGGCTACAGGACAATTCGGCTTGTGTCCAGTCCACCCCAGAGCAAAACAACTCCACAGCGATTGCCGTAATATCTACCAAATAGCTAATCCAAAGAGTTTACCCAAGCTCTGAAAGGCTTTTAAGCAATCTCATAGCAGGAAGCTCCTCATTTCTCAGCTGAGATTGTCTCTTCTTATGGAGAACTACTTACGGTGTCTGATCGGTACTTGCAGGTATTATTTCAAGGGATTTTGGAGCTATGCTGAAAGCCTCCTGCTTACCAGACAGGGTTTGGGAGAAAGAAAGGGGCTCGGAACAATAAATGAAATTTGCTTAGATCTTTTCCAAAGATCCCAGGCAAGAAGTATGGTCTCACTTGGAAATGTGGCCTGGATTCAGGGTAGCAAAGATCTCCTAAAGCTGTTAAGATGAAGGCTAGCTAATTAACAGCAATTAATAGCTGGCTAAAAGAGGTAGGGGTGCAACAGTGTGTTACAACAGTCCATGTCACAGAAATTGATTTTTTTTTCTCTGGGGCAGGTATGTGTTTGTGATGACTCCTGGTGCAAGAGTGTAGCCCACAGTAGTGAACAATAGCAGGGGGAGGTGGGGAAATCAAGGCAGGAAGCTTTTGAGAATGCTCTAGTTCTAAAAATAGCCTGGAGTTTTGGTTATTTTAGTGTACAATGCCACCAGGCAGCCAGCTCACACAGCAAAATCTGCAAACTCATTCCCTTCGCACCAGCTCTGCGCTCCAGCATGGCTTCCGGGAATAAAAGTGCAAATTTGGGCAAGGATGCAGAGAATGTGGAGTTGCTGGGCTCCGCTGCTTAGGAGAAGCAGTGAAAGGCCCTAATAGAGGCACAGAATCCTGTCTAAATATATAGACAGAAACTGAGAATAGCCTGTGACAGCCCTGCTCCAAAAGCCCGCTCCAAGCTCTCCAAAAGCCTCTCTGACTTCAGCAGGCTTTGGGCCGTGGCCCGTCCCTAGCCACGGGCACGTTAAATTGGGGTTACAACAGCCCCCTTCCATCCCAGCAGCCCAACAGTGCCTGCAGGATCCTATTGACTTTTCAGAGGCTACAAGAATAAAATGACAATTTGGAAGGGAAATCGCCTGCGATGGAGAGCAGAGCTATTTAGGGATGAGATGAACACAGAGACTTTCTGGAGCATCAGCTGTACGGCCGCTGCGAGTGAATCAGCAGGCTGGTAGCCTGGGGACCAACTGGTAATTGAAAAGGGGGGGGCGGGGGGGAAGGAAGGCTGGAGTCTCATATCTGACAGTTAAATACGTTTCAGTCGCTGGTCCAAACGGTTCAAAGGATTTGCCAGACTTGTGCCTCTCTTCCCATCCCCCCGGCAGGCTTTTAGCCTCAGCTTCCTCATTAAAGCAGCTGAACAGAGCTGCACTTGTTACACTGCCGCCTGCAAGGGCTGTACCGGCCTCAGCACCCAGGCAACCCCGCTCCCTTCCCAGATTTATCCACAGGGGCTTTACCTGCGTGGCAAAAATTGTCTTATTTTAGCCAAAGCCATCGCTCATCTTTGGGAGGGCGGAGTGGGCGGCGATAACCCAGCAGCAGTAAAACGCATCCTAACGCCTACGGCTGCCTCTAACCATGGGACCTGGGCACAGGTGTCCTCACCAGTATTAAATGACACAAAATCCACGGACTAATGCTCACTGATGGTCTGCCGTGTTGGGGAGCACTCCTTTTTTACGGGAAGTAAACTGGTGACAGCACACAACCAGAGGACCGCCAGCATTCTCTGGGTGACCCTTTAAGTGTCAGAGAGCAGTTAACACACTCACTTGCAAAAGTTATTAAATAAAGTGAGTTTTTCAGCAGAGTTACGGTCAGAAACAACAAGCACTAGGACAGGCTGTGAATTTCTGGGCACGAGATGCCTCGCGTGAAGTTTTTCTTGCAGTATCTTATGCGGCTGCCTGAAGTCGCTATGGGTTATATTAGAGCCCCAGACAGTTGTCTGACAAATTCCTGGTAAACAAAGAAGACAAAGCTGGAACTCAAGCTATGCGCAAGTCTATTTATGTTTGCTAGTTGCAAGTTATTTCTTTAGTAAACAGCTCCTGTTTAAGAAACATCGGGATTTTTAGTTCAACATGCCTGCAATAAAATGCCCAAGTATCCCTTCGCAGAAAAAGCGATTGTCACTTCCCAGGTTATGCTGGTCAGACTGGGCCTCTCTCATATGCGAGAGGTTTAAAATGCATCTTCAAAAGATTTTATCTTCAACAGATTTTTTTTTTTTTTATTTCCCCTAATGAAAGAGGACTAACCAGGGGTTACTGCACTGAACATCCTTCCAGGGAACTGAAAGCATTCAGCACCGCAAGGTTGATCTCCTAAAGCACAACCCATTTCCAGTAAAGTTATATAAAAGCACGCAGTAGATACTTAAACACACTTAAGCCATATGATATGGTAAGTACATGTTATTGTTGAACAGGCAAGAAAATTTGATTTTACCATATTTACATTCATGGGTTGATTCATTTTGCCTTTTTATTTCTAGGAGGATAAACACAAGCCCAAGTGACAAGTTAATCTTAACCACACAGTGAAAAATCTGTATGAACACAAGTACAGTGTATTTTCTCCCTCCAACACTCGAGGTTACTTCGTTAATGACGTCCCACAAACATTTTCAAGGGGAAGCTTTCTGTCCTCGTTCTGCAGAGTGGAAACCTGATACACAGACGTAACCAGAATAAGATGAGGACGCAGGCAGCCTGGTCCCCCATGGTTCACCTCTTTCCCAGAGGCACGAACAGAACCCCAGAGCCCCATTCCCCATCACTCCTATTTAATCGCTGCGTCCCATTTTCTTCCAAAGCAGCAACAGCCCTCTGGCATCCCAGCTTCTGGCCTCCTTCCCCCCTCGCCCTCACGACAGCGCTCCTCATTGCTCTGTGAAGCGCCAGCTGCCTCGGCCTTATCAATTCCAAAATCATCGTCGGTGACATTATAACAAAGCTGTCTGCCTTTGCATCCTCCGGCATATAAGATGCAACCCCTCCCACACGCACTTTTGTTCCAAGCCAGGCAATATCGGAGAGGAGAGACAGCTCTTCAGCCTCCCACCCAGCGTGTTCCTGTGGTCCCTGCTTCCTTACAATGGGACGGTGCGGAAGGCGCGCGGGGAGGCAGCTCCGCTCTCTGCCTCTTCTCTCAAAGGCTCAGCAACTCTGGTGTCAGCAGAGCTGCGGTGAGCCGCAGACCGCTGCTTCAGTTCAAAGCATCCTTCCCGGGAGGATGGCCAGCAACAGCCCAAACTGAAACCACAGATGTGATAGAAAGCACCCTAATCAGCTACATCTCAAGCTCAGCACACACTGGCTCATTAAAAAAAGAAATAAAGGATAGAAAGCCGACAGGGCTCCTTCCTCGGGGCAGGTAGCTCAGTGCACGCTCAGCTTTATCAGGTGGAAACCAACCACTTCCTAAGGGCCAGGCTGGCAGCACAGCACAGAAGCTCCTGCTTTCTACCGACATTTGGGATCTGGAGAGTCCACGTCCTTCACCCACCATAGGGAAGATCTCTCCGTACACGGCTGCTGGTGTCCTCCCTCCCAGGCAGGGCAGATTTGGGCAGTCAGGGCACTCAGCAGCATGTATGTGGCGTATTAAAGATGGAGACTTTTTCACCAGTTCTAGAAATGTTCTAAATCAAACATAAAAGCCTTTTTCCTTTTTATCGCAGGTCTTGGGGAAATGTGCCGACAGAGGACAAAACACAGGTGGCATACAACGAACTCTCTGAGAAATGATTTATGTTTTGAGATATTTCTTAATGGAGGCCAGTGATGCAGATACCCTGTGTGACACCCTGCCCTCTCCCCTTCAAACAAAGTGAGGCCGGAGCCAAACGCCCCACTCCTCAGATGCTGGTGGAGCAGCAACTGGAGCACGTATCCTGCAGGCAGGAGCGAGAGGGGCTCGGAGGAGCTGCGTGGCGATATGGGAGGTAGAAACACACCAGCTGTGAATTTGAATGGAGCTGCTTTGCAAGAGAGCAGAACGCTGCTGCTATATTTGGCTTGTCCCTGAGAGATTTTGCCGGGAGGGAGCATCTGTTTCATTTGATACGGTGCCCATCACCCCCTGAAAAAGACAGCATCTTGCAACCAGCCACCACCAAGGGCAGGACAAAAGGGGGACAACCTGTTGCCAGTCTAAGGGAGATGACTGGGACCACCTCTCGGAGAACGGGGATGTTCTTGGCAAGACAGGGAGGCTCGTGTTTGGGTCACCATAAACCCCCTCTTCCACCTACCAAGCCAGCGGGATCCTTGCAAGATGAAGCAACAGGTTACATCCCACTGGCAGCACCGAAAACTCCGAGCTGTGCCTCAGCCTTCACCCGGACAAAGACGTGACCTAACAGCAGAACCTGTTTTTCCATTCCCTTCGTGTTGTGATGAACGCGTGAGTGATATCATCCTCTGCTCTACCTATTTCATCTTGGGGCAGATCCAAGGCGCTCAGTGTCTTTAAATTACAGCAGAGAAGAAAGGAGAGGCAGCCACCTACAGAAACCCGATAGTCGCTTGCTATGGCTCCTTGCTGCCAGGAGCGCCGCGCACGCACCACGTGCACCCATGGCTCTCCCTCTTCATGCTGCAGGTTTCTTTCAAGTCACCATGTTTTTGTGGTTTTTTTTTCCAAAATCCATCCAAAACAGCAATGCAGAACCAATGCAAGGGACCAGGTTTTTTGGTGCATCCAAATTTAAGATTACTTGCTTCCAAATACTCCCTGTGCATCCAATACTTGTTGCAATCGCAGGGTGGTTCATTACAGCATAAAACCACTGGTATATCACAAAACTAAGTATCATCAAGCAATGCTGGTGCTGCTTGAACCAGGACCGTGCCACCAAGGCTTGGCAGTCCAGGAGGGCAGTTTGGGGCTACCACACAATTCACAGAGCTGCAAGGAGAGCGATGTGTGCAGAAAGGGTATGGTCTACAGCCCTCCAGGTGGGAGATCTCACATCAAGGTGGTCAAAGCCCATGGCATAGGAATATCTACGCACTCACAGCAGCTGGAAGTCCCATGGTCTTCCCAAAATGCAGCTCTGCAAGGGAATCAGGGTGTGAGCGAGCCGATTCCTCCCAATAGATGGCAGCAATGGATGGAGACACAAATGCTTCTCCCAGCCCTGGTCCAGCTCAGGCACAGGTGAGCACCCACAGCATCGGGGTGCGGAGTGGGTGCCAGCCTCCACCAGCCAGACCACCCTGCCTTCCCTCCACTGCTGCTTCATTATTCATGCACTTGAATGTGAGCGGCTTCCTCCCCTCAACCCTCCCCTGTTCCGTCCTCCGCTACTTTTGTCCGGCGGTGGAGGCTATTAAATGCCGAGCGAGGAAGAGGCCCGTCGCAGCGAGCCCAAGCACGAGATGTACTCTGAAAATAGCCCATGTCAATGGAGCTGGGGTTTTGTCACCAAGTGTCCCTAATCGAACTCTTTGTGACTTAATCACGCTTTTGGCAGCGGCGTAAGAACCCAGTAATGAATCAAGTTATTGTATTTCCTGGATTTTACTCCGCTATTGTAGTGCGCGACCCCAGTGAATGCGCCGACTCCACTTCTTCCTCTGGGTTAATTCCTCCAGCCCTGCCAGCCTGCCCAAAAGGGCTTTTTTGGAAACAGCAGTTTCACCGACGCGATACGGTTTAGAATGGTTTAATAAAAAAATCTCATCTAGAGCTGTCAAATCTCTGCAGAAGGGAGCAGGGGTGAGAGCAGAAAGGAGAAACGGAAAGGGTTCAGACATGTTGGGAGCCGGGAACCGGGGAAAGAAAAAGCAGTAAGAAGTTGCTTTACAAATACAGGCCTCCTACTTTGTTAACACATTTAAGTAATGTTAATTGCAGTGCACTGCAGTATAAAGAGGCATTTGTAATTGATTAATCTATGTTTGCCATTTTCTAATTAAAGAGAAAAGAAACCCTAATTATTCCACTCTGTACTAAGCAGCGGAACAGTCATTAAGGAATAAGCAATTTTCCCTCCTCAGACACTGGGTTCCCCTATTCTCCCACGTTACATAAAACCCTCAGCACACAAGCTCCCCGCAGCACGGCTGATTTCTGCTCGTTAGGCACTACCAGCGTCGCTGAGTTTCACAGCATCCCACTGTGCGGGAGCAGGGGGAGCGGACTGGGAGCTTCCGTTCAAGCTCCAAACCCTGCAAAGGATGACTGTGTGATATTTTCCAGGCCCCCATCCCCAGAGAAAGTAAAGATTGAGAAAAAGATGAATTTTGGGACCTGCTGCCATTACTACATCTTTGCTCATGCTGGTAGACTGGAAAGAAACCAGGAAGGCAGTTGGAAAAAAAATAAATCAAAATTAAGCTGGAACAGAGGGCAGGTGTCAGGTGAAAAGAGATGGAGCCCAGCCTGAGCTGCTGCTGCATTTTCTCCATCACTACAGCAACAGAGAAAGGCAGGGAGAGCATTTGGTGGAAATCACAACCTGTGGTCCAGAGTGATGGACTCAGCCCCAGCTGCTATTGCAGCTCCTGAAATTCTCTCAAGAAAGAAAAAAGCCCAGCCTGACTCCAGCTCCCAGTGCTGACCCCTCCAAATTCTTCCACGTCCTCTCCCCCCACTCCCTGCTCCACGCCTGAAGACTACTGCAACATCTCACCTTGCTTGAGGAGCTCAGAAATGGGAAAAGCCTCCAACAGTGTTGGAGAGGCCAAGTCTCTCTCTGCTCGCTCCGAAAGATTGATGTCTACAATAAAGTTGCACAAGACAAATCCAGAGCTAGGTAAATTTAATCAGTGACAGAGGCTAGCTGATAGAGAAAGGTGTAAGGAAAACAGGCTTCCCTTTCTCTGGCTTAAATGAGGCAGGATGGAACATCTCCTTTTCAATTTGGAAGACATGCTGGTGAGGTGGTTCCTGCTGATAAATTGGGTGCCATTGCCTGACTCGAGAACCGGGGAAAACTACAGGACACTAATTTGCTACAATCACACGCCTGGCACACAGGATGCAGTCACTTCAGAGCTGTTCTCCAGCAGCAGCTAAACCGCACCACTTGGCACTTAAAGCGAGTGTTCAGGGTGGGGGATGTGACTCCCTGATTTTATCCAAGTGCCCAGCGCCGTGTTTCTATCCCTGGTTCCTGTAAAGGAACAGTTGGTGATGAGCTCCTGAGAGAGGATGATGCTGAGCACACCCAACCCAGCTTGGAGCAGAGTCTGGAGTTCTTGCTGCAGAGGTACTGTGGGGTTGGATGGTAACTTTTTTTTTCACTTTTCAGGATTTAAAAAAAGCTTTGAGAGAAAAAAAAAGTCATAATTAGACAGTGCGACTTGTTATTACAAGATATTGTTGAAGACACGTAGGAGGATTTTTAAAAAGAGCTTAGAAATGAATAAAGATAAAGAATATGCTGTTTTAAGCCAGGCAAGGGCTTAAAAGGGAACATAAAACCCTCATGCTTCAAATTGAGACCCATTTTTAATAATTGGAGGTTGAGAGGAGTATTATTTTCTGCCAAGTGCCAATGCCCTCCTCCATGCTAGCATTTATTAACTGGTAGAAGAAAGTTGTTCTCCTTTTCGCATGGAATCGTTACTCCCAGCCTCAAAGCAGACCCAGTGCAATCACTTACATTACACAAAAACAACACAAGTCACAGACTGGGAGTGTTTTAAAGCAAAGCCCTTTGAGGGTGGATGAATAAAATGTGTTGAGACTTAAGTTTCTGCACCTTGGCTGAAGCAGATCCTAACAAATGAAACTTCAGAGACCCCAGAGGCACAGGTAGATGACAACGATGGGAACAGCACAGCTTAAATGCTCGGTTTTTCCTGCTCTAATATGGCAAATGCCCCAGATAACTCCAGGGATCTGTTGCGCTACGTGCTACACAACCCCCTGAACATTGCTGATGAGATTATTTCGGTATTTACCACGTGATAAAGTTACACCAGCACGGAGGTGCTTCCAAGTTAGAAGCGGCCGATTCACGCACAGAAAGACTGAAGATCCAGTTCCCCATATCCATACAGGTGTATTTCATTTTAAGCAGGAGTAATCCTTTAAATCCCAGACTTTAAGGAACCACTCATGCTTAAAATTAAGCACACATGTGGATGTTTGTGGGGTCATTCTCCTCAGCTTCCACCTGCTAGGGGAGAGTGCCTTTTCACATTGCCATTTTCCCTCTTTTCCCCAGTTTCCCCAGTTTCACTGTAGTGTCTAGGCCTGTGTTTGGTACAGCATTTTAAGGACATACTGGTCCTTACACTGGGGCTTTCAGAGGTTTTTTTTTTATACAACCAATAAAACTAGTCTATTATCAGAAATCTCCTGAAGAAGTAAAAAATAAAACTGAAAACACAGAAAGTTAACCAAATTTAGCCTCTGCCATTTCGTTCCATGCCAAGGGAGCTCAGAGATAACCAGTATGGTTTCCCCCCATCAGCTGGATGTGTCCGTGTTGTGCACAGATGGAGCCCACGGCATCACGCCGTCAATGAGGCCAGAGCAAGACACAGGTAATGGGTAAGGCATCGAGCTGAGAATTAGAGA
Organism: Tetrax tetrax; assembly: GCA_009806455.1. Classification (NCBI taxonomy): domain Eukaryota; kingdom Metazoa; phylum Chordata; class Aves; order Otidiformes; family Otididae; genus Tetrax; species Tetrax tetrax. The sequence continues at coordinate 95,166 of WHYT01016379.1, forward strand.
TACACAGCCTATTTCTAACTGCACTGCACAACCTTGGGCCAGCTATATCATTTTTTGTGACTCTTTTTCCTTCCTTTCCGTTGTTTTGTCTATGCACATTTCAAGCTGTTAAAGAGAAAAATCTATTACAAAATTCTTAGAGATCCCACCTGAGCTCAGGGCTAAATTATCCCAGATCCCAGGCAGGGCAGCAACCAAGAGAAGAACAACCCAGCTACCCCGGGGCCCAAGAGTCCCTCACAACAACAGGACAGCCAAACAAAGGCTGTAAACAAGATTTTTTGGAAACCACCTTTTTCCTCATGTGAATCAAACCACTCAGTGTCACAAACACACTGCAAAGCAAGTGCCTCTGAAATCCTCACACCGAGCTTCGCATACCACTGAAAACCACTCCAAGCAGTTACTTTTGAGGGCCTACCCTCTTTTTTAGAATAAAAAGGAGAAGAGCAATAATAAAAAATGCCAGAAAATCTCCAGACTGACCAGTTAGAAGGGGTACAACCCACAGAAACCAGCTGGTCACCCCAGCAGAAACACACTTTCTTCCTTTCCCACTTCAATTTATGGGGTCAGAGGGCAGGTAGACAGGGAACTGCAACTCAGGCTCAATCTTTATGTCTGTAATAAAAATAAAAATAAAATGCAAAATTCTGAACCTGGTAGACCTTTCACTGCATCTTGTGAGACTATAAATTGCTATTTTGGCCAGGGAGTAGAAGACAAGTTGAAGTGTGATAGATACATGGCTAACAAATCTGGCTCATGTAAGTGCTTCCCAATAACAGGGTATGTTGGTAAAGAAGGCCTTGGAGATCATTTTCTGATATGCTGCTTGGTTCAGTATTTAGGTAAATCCACGTAGACACTGCTCTGGGCTGTTGAGACATTATATTGATCCTGGAGTTGGAATTCTTTACCGACGTTGCCATGGCTTGGGCTCAGCAAACCTCTCAATGGAGATGGCAGACATCGTCAGTCCTGCCTAGGTGGACGTGCTCGCCTGTCTTTCTAGTGCTTCAGTCTCTGGACAAAGTGCTTCTGCACATTTTCAGAAGTGAAACAGATTTCCTTCTGTGTCACGCCAGAGCTAGATGCGTTGGTATGTGTGATGGAAACTCATCCTTGTTCTGTGCCCAGTTTCTTCTCTTCACTCTGTTCACTACAGGAGAATCTCTGCCTGTTCTTGCCTTATCCCCATGCCATAGACAAGAGGATGCAGGAATGAGGGGCAAAAAATAACCGGACTAATGTATTTTTAATGATTTGGAGAAAGAGCTAAGCTGTTGAAATCCTCCCATTGTTAATCAGGTGATTAATCTCTTACCCACCATCACATTAAGTTTCAGGAGGATTTTCTCCTACCTGGTGTTTCTGTTCCATCCAACAGCCTGATAGTTCTCCTGAGTGGATGTAGACCCCAGCGTGAGCGGCTGCTCCCAGCAGGACCTGTCTGTTGCTCTATTTCACAGCACTGAAATGTCACCAAATCATAGTTCTCTGTAGAGGGATCTAAGTGAAGGAAACCACTGAGAATTTGGCTCCACATTATCACCCAAATCACTAGTAAATTATCTACTTTGTTTTAAGAAAGGAGTACTTGGAGCAAAGAAAGACAAGGAAGTTCATCCAAACCCCTTGATCTGAATCCCCTTTGGGCGCAATAAAAATATGTTCAGGCTTTCAATTCCTTTATAGATTGTAGGCAATGAAAGCTTCAAGTTCACCAACCCTCCACAGTGCTTGGCTTCAGCCAGCAACAGATAGTATCTGGGGCTTTTGGAAAAAAATTAAAAGGATTGGAAGATGTCTGCAGCTCTGACATGATTATTTATGGGCCTTCAATGAGTGTTGGCCGGAAAAATAATCAAGAGTGGAAACTGAGGGGAAAAACGAGACAATGAAGCTCAATAGGCTTCTTTTTGCTAATATAGAATTAAAGGGGCTTCTGAAAATCTGTAAGTGTCCACAGGATTTTCTGCAAGAGTTTAAATCTACAAATAGAGACAGGGCCAACGTCTGACCAAACAGGAAGATCTCAAGCAAAGAAAAAAAATCCTTGGTCACATTTGGAGAACAGTTATTTGGGGCAGCCTGGCTCAGAGCCCTGAGCGTGTGTGGGTACAAACCTCCCTTGAGTTTCTGTTTACAGATGCTTTACAGCCTGAAATGACAGACAGGGGTTTATCAGCTAGCCCTTCTCCAGCTGTCTTCTGCTCTGCAAAGGAATAGCAGGCAGGAAGATTGATCCATATTATCCCTGTTTTGGTGCAGACAGCTTGAGCAGCGGCAGTGCCCAGCAGAAGCTCCACCAACAGCAGGGCTGAAAGGGGACAGATACAGCCTTGTGCTCTTCTTCTCCCCAGAGATGTGTCCACCCATGGACAGGGTGGCATCCAAAAGAGCAGAAGGAATCTTCCCATGGTTCCCCAGTAGACTGGTGGTGGAGGAACAATTTTAAAAAAATCAGATTTACGGCCTCTGCTCCAGCAGCCCTTTGGTGACTTCTTGTTGAGTCCCAGGCAAAGTTGTTCTGAGATCACGGTGAGCGCTCAGAGCAGCCTCGGGTATCAGCAGGGCTGAGCACAGAGGACAGCACAGACAAAGGTACAGTGACAGACGCTGAAACTACTAGGGACAGGATCCTCCGAGCCTACAGAGAAGGCGAGGCTGACAGTCCTTCCAGAAAACTGGAAAGGCTTTGGCAAGATAAACAAACAGTAGTTATTCACTTGTTGGGAGAGACTTAAATGGGATTCGAGAGTTTTCTCATGGTTCCACAAACAACTGTTATCCATAGCTCATCTCTGTGTCCAACTGAGGTTTCTCTTCTCCCCTCCCCTCCAACATGCTGAAAGAAGAAGTGAAAAGGTTACACATTTATCTTATTTCTTCATCTCTCAGGACTTGTCTTTACTTTTCTCCTATTTCCTTAATCCAGAGGGAGAGAAGGAGAGAGAGAGAAAAAGGAAACAAAACCCTTCTCCATGGAGAATTCAATTCAGCAGAATTACACCGCTCTTACGTCCGCTCCGAGGCTCTCTCCCACGCACAGCCTGTGGCTTCCAGCACAATATCTGCATGGCCCCAGCACTGTGTCAGCTTTGATAAGAGCCCCCGTGTAATCAGTGCAGTACCAGTTATCCGGCTGCAATACTGTATGATTTCCTCTTGTGGCTTCTTCATTCCTGTTTATAATTAAAGAAGGACTTCTTGCCATGCCAAAGGCTATATAAAAATAAGTAATAAGTAATAAAGTGATGGCATTCATCCAAGAGCTTGCTGCTGCTGCTCTTGCAACACACTAATATCCAGCAGTGGTTAACAGCACTCAGGTTTTGGAGTTTGGTTCAACTATTTGCCTTGAGAAGTTATGGGAAGATGCGGCCAGCCTAGGTGAAGAAAAGGCCTGATGTGTTTAGGATTACTGGATATTTACCCTTCATATTTAGAAAAAGTTGGATCATTTGCTGGGTTTTCCTCACGGCATTGTGTTCACTATGCTGCAATCAAATTGGCCTAAAGTCATAAGCAGGGCAGGTGGTTAGAAGCTCAACCCTGGAGCCAGAACTTGTTCCATCCATTAATTATTTGTGTTGGATAATTAGCACAAGCGCTATGGAAATCGTGGCCCCATTGTGTAAATACATACATGGTGCCCCCAAGAGCTTCAGATTTAAATAGACAGGAGAGACAATGGGCAAATTAGCCAGTGCTACACAACAGGTCATCAAGAGCCAGCGGTCCCACCCCGACTTCCCATTTTCCAGGACAAACTGTTCTCTTCATTAGCCCATGCAACTTCAAAGTGCTCCAAATCACAGCCTCATGCTTAAAAATTCCTTATTTCCCTCCAAGTGCCTTCGGTCCCTGTCCCTTAGTCAAAAGGACGCAGGGACAAGGAGGAGGTCTCGTGTGTCACTGTACTCTTTTCTCTCCTTGCGGAGAAGCTGTGTCATACAATCTCCTGCACAAACCAAACAATCTTGCTCTGTTGCATGCAGGAGAAAAATTCTCTTCCTAACCATGTACATTTGTGGGGCGTAGCTATTGAGCAACACACTGTGATTTATTCTTTGTTCTTAAGTAGCTGACAAAGGCTCTATGAAAGCAGCAGGAGGCTGGGGGCTGCAGACACCCAGGCAAGTCACTGCTCCAGGGACACTGCAGGTGAGGGTCTCAGATGAATGGACTCAAGTCATGCAGGATGCCTGCGAAGGAGAAGGGTCCTGGATTAGCTGGCACTGTACAAGACCATTTCACTGCATTCAGCATCCTTTTGGTGGTAAGAGAACGAAGCTGAGAAGAGACGCAGCACAGAACTAGTCCAAGCAGCACTAAAGAAGTATTTAAAAACACAAGTGTTAAAAAGTCAGGGTGATTTCTTCACCTGTCTCGGATGTGTTTTATCCGCTGACCTCACTGGGATGAACTCACTCAGGGAGTTGCAAAGGTTCCCAAACAAAGGCTCCTACCCATTCCGGATTACACATGAAAAACATTGCTCCCTGTCACTCTGAGTCACTCCTCGGCTGCCGAGCCAAGCCTAACCAAACCCAACCAGCCCAACAGCCTGGGGAGGGGGCTCCCCCCTGCCTTTGATGTCTTTGGCTAGAAACATTCTGACCCTTCCTTACACCTGAGAAAACATTCTGCAAAGGACCTCCTTCCCTTTCACTTTGATGCTGTCTTTCACACTCTCTTTTCTTCCTTCTGCTTCTTCATCTGCTTTCCTTAACGAGAATGTAAATAAGGTACTGCTGCGTAACTCCGAGGATCTCAAAATTAATGAAGACAGATCAATTAAACATACAATCCTGGATGAGATAGAGAAGCAGGGAAGTGCTTCTTGGAGCCATCTTCATGTGCTGCAGGCACTACGTGGCTTACGGAGAGCCCTCTGATGTAGCCCACCTCAGCTGTACCTTAGTGCCCTCCTCTCATGAAGTCCCCCTTTATTTGGGTAACTTATCTAGAACTTGAGGTGTGTAACACACACAGAAAATGTTCACATTCCATTGCAAATGTTTCATCACCACAAAAAAAAAGGTACTTTCTAGGTACTTTCTGAAAGGAGTTACAGTCATCCAGGGGGAACAGCAGGCGGAAAAGACTGGATGAGACTGGTAACAGTTTGGATCATGCCCTTAGGATGGCTCTTATTTTATTACCATTATTATCCCTCTACTTCTGTGTTTAGGAGGCTATCGGGTATCAAGTTGCTTAGAAAAGCTTCCAACATTGGACTTGATTTTCTACTCGTTTAGGAAGACACAATGCTGAAATTGCTGGAGCTACACTTCTGCAAATCCTCCTGGAAATGCAATTAAAAGCCCATTGTGGTCAAGGCGTCATCCTCTGAAGCCCACTGACTTCAGCTGGCTCTTCATTAGACCAGAGCTGTGATGAGAATCTGCCATAGCTTTCCCCTAAAGGACTTTGAAGCCCCATTCGCAACTTGTGTCCTGTCCTCAATTCATCCTAGTGTTCATGTGCCTCAGCATCTCACCAGTGAACCCTCTCCTCCTTCGTGCAGCGCTGGAAATTGGGGCTGCTCTCTGTCGTTGGCAGACCTCATGGAGAAGCTGTCAGTGCAGGCTGTTTCCAGTATCTGCACTTTGAGCAAGACTTTCTACTCCAGTGTATCCAGCTTGGGTTGAGAAGGTAGACATTAGCCACAGAGCCTCCTTTTTGTAGTTTCCCAAACTCTTTGGTTTAAAACTCCTTTTCCTTCCCCACCCACCCCACCCATGGATGCAATTTTATTCTGGAGATATGAAATCTGCATTGCAAACTTGTTAAAATACCAGATGGGTTTTGGTGGTGATGGTGGTAGAACAGAACAGACACTTACAGGCTTGCCTGAAGTTTTCCCAACTGAAACCTGCCACAAATATGCAGCTGCCTTCCTGTGAGAGCAATCTAAACAAGACTGGACGTGTGGATCCGGCCACTGAACGCCCCGGACAAACAGAGGGCTTATTCACTGGTCAGTCACAAACAGAAGTTACATACTTGGTTGCCTACTTCTCATTCGTGTTTACTCTCCACTTCTCTCCCCGCCGCAGGGCAGGTGATGGCCAGATCCAAACCTCACTGCAATGAAGAGGAATCATTCCCCAGATTTCTCTGGTCTTTGGGTTAGGACACAGTGGTTTTTTAACCAGCTATTTTATTCTGTTTCCCACCTTAAGAATCCAGCACATCCTTGAAAGAGGTTGTTTTAATGAAAATAACAACCCAAAGTTCCTTCCAGGTGGGATTTATCTGTCACATGGATTTACAGACATGCCAGGCTTTAGGCATATCTATCCTCACATCACCCAGACCAAGGTTAGGAACGCCCTGCTGCCTGGAATTGCCTCCAAGATAGACTTGAGGTCAAACTTGCTCCCCAGCCTCATTGCTTACCTGCTGCTCACCTTCGGATCCGGTTCTGGGGTGACTCGGCTGCGATTCCTGAGTGGAAAAGTCTCGGCAGGGTGAGACGGGTCCCCAAATTCTACTCGTGGTTACAAGTAGTTGGAGTGAGCGTTGTCACATCATGTCCTCCTGCAGATATGCTCACTTTAGCTCCTCCTAAACATAAAAAGGACACACGGAGACAGAGTTATGGCAAGACAAACTGTCAGCAAAGACAGACTCCTGAGCTTTCAATTGCCGCTTAAATTTAGACATAACCAGAGAGTGTTGGCACACAAAGCAGGAGGCCAATAACACACTGTAGTTTGCAACAAGGAGTAGTAATACTGTAGAATTGTAGGAGCATTTCTAACAAGACAAGTTTTGCAAGGCAACGTGATGAAAGCAGCTTCAGTCTGGCCTTAGGCATTTTGACTAATGCAAAGGTGAGGACGTGTACTTGTCTTTTTGACCCGCTTCCTTTAAGTCCCATTCAGCTCTGCAGATAAAAATGATTTATGGAACATTTCATTACTAATATCACTTATCTCATACTCCAAGAGATAAAACTGTGTTATCTTAAGCCTTTTTTTCCATACCTGATCACTATATCTTTCAAAGAGATGAGCTAATGAAGAGGTTGAGGCTGATGGATATGGGCAGTGGGTACCGGTTGACTCAGGGAGGTATAGAAAAAGCAGAAATACCAGAGCACAGGTTGCAATTTGTACTTTGACTCAAAAAATCAGGAATTGCCCAGAACAGGAAGAATAAATGGGTTTGTCACGACTTGCACTGCTCAGTAACAGGATTTTGGAAAGATTAGAGGCTTGATTCTCTTTATCATGAAATGCCTTCCATGTAGCTCTGGGTTCAACACCTGTGCTTTGAGTCATGATGAAACCAAGTGTTACTGACCAGAAGAAAACGGAGTGATTATGGAGCAGGATTATCTACTGTGGGTCTTGTGTGAGTACGAATAAAATCTGAACATCTGCTACATTAACCCTGGGCACTATGCAGGCTCTAGCACTGCAATGTGTATGATAAACTGAGAGTAGAATGAGAGACACAAGACATATCTGACTCTTCAGCACAAGTGAGGTGGGCCAGAAATGCCTATTTAATTCCTTTGTATTAAACGTGAAGGAAAGTGCCACTTATATATCACACCGACAGAACTTAATAACACCTTCCTCCAGCATGATAATAAAAGAATCTAAATCACAACAAGGTCCCATCTTACAAAGCGACTTTATGCTTCACCTCTGATGTTACAAATTACTTCCAGTGATGGTATGTCAAAGTCGTAATTAATTCGATGAGTTTAAATTATATTCTGTAGAGGAAGAAACCATCTTCTTACATATCAGAATTTTTTATATACTATGTCCTATGGGAAAGCCTTCATATAAAAAGAAACCTAGTTGTCTCTGGCTTTTATTATTTATTGAACAATGCCCCATTGATTCGCAGATCCTTTCCAGACAGCTCATAAACAAGGCCTGTAGTGCAAAGTTTAGACAAGGACAAAGATTTCTGAACTCTTAAGCATAACACAAAGCCATGTGATTACCCACACCGGAAGGAATGGACAGAGCTGGAATCTGTAAGAGACAAATGCAAGAAATGCTGAGGGAAGAAGTCAGATTTCTATAAAAACTGCAGTTTCATGGCTTCTTCCCTGTGTAGTGTGCTTCTGGGTACACTTGTTCCGGAAGTGTTTCTACTGAACTCATTAACTTTTGCTTCTTTCAAAACTTCTTGCCCCAAGGAACACCCAGAAGATTTATTTGGGGCAAGCACACATTTTTCTCAGGCCTTTGGCTGAAAGCTCTACCTACTTAAAATGCAAACTAACAAGGTTTCAGGCAGTTTGGGATTGGCTAGTTTATATAAAAAAGGCCATGGTTAGGGCAAAAGGCTGCCTAGACCACCATCCTGCTTCACTGTGGCCTGTGGTGCTGCAGGGAGTTTAAAATGGTATTTCTGCCAGAGCATCTCCCCAGCAGTTGGAAGCGAAGTGTGAACAAAGAATCACAGAAGGGTTTGAATTCAAGGGCCAAAAGCCCACCCAGTCCAACCCCCCTGCCAGGAGCAGGGACATCTCCAACCAGATCAGGTTGCTCAGAGCCCCGGCCAACCTGGGCTGGGATGTTTCCAGGGATGGGGCATCCACCGCCTCTCTGGGCAACCTGGGACAGTGCTCCACCACCCTCAGTGTAAAAAAAATTTTCCTAATATCCAATCTGAATCTGCCTCCCTCTATTTTGAAGCCATTACCCCTCGTCCTGTCACAACAGGCCCTGCTGAAGAGTTTCTCCCCATTTTTCCCGTAGCCCCCTTTAGACACTGGGAGGCTGCTCTAAGGTCTCCCTGGAGCCTCCTCTTCTCCAGGCTGAACAGCCCCAGCTCTCCCAGCCTGGTCTCACAGGAGAGGTGCTCCAGCCCTCTCATCAGCTGCGTGGCCTCCTCTGGACCCTCTCCAACTGGTCCATGTCCTTGACAAAGGACATGTTGTCATGACAAACATGACAAAGTCAATGCCATCAAAGGCATCTTAAAATCACTCTCTCGCTTCCCCAGGTGCGTAGTGGGGCTAGCTGTACCTCTCTTTCTCAAAGGAGCCTTGAGAAGATAACTGTCCCAAACTGGTGCTCATATCTGGGGTTCCCCATATACAATGTCTTAAATTGGCTCAGTTCCTGGGAAGCCAGTCCAGCTCCTAAAACCAATGGAACAACTTTAGTGGCAGTCACATCTCCTTACATCCAGCTGTTAAATCATTTAAAGGCAGCTCAAGCTACATTCAGTTCTCTCCCGTTACCGTCACTTCCCATGTAAGCAACTGCCGAAGCTCTCTCTTTTTCCAGTGAAAGGAGAGGTGGGGTCCGTGGGATCGTGTTCTCAGCAGAGAATCTCAGTATTAAAACATCATCCACCCTACCGAAAGCATTGAGAACCCCTTGGCCTCCGTGAACCCTGAAGGAGCGTTTCCAGTGCTGTCAGAGGGGCTCCCTCTGTTATTGCAGGCGGCCCTGTCCTACCCTGGCTCTCGTTCTTGTTGATAATTGTCATTTCTAATCTTTTGGCAACACACACAGTCCAAAAAAAAAAAAACAAAAAAAAGTTCCTCTGAGTTGGCTGCATCTCAGCTTCCTGGCTTGAGGGATGAACTGCTCTGCCCCAGATCCAGCTCTTCTTAATATCCAAAATATGCTGCAAGAAAGGTCATTGGAAGGGAGTGGGCTAATTCAAGGCACAATTGTATCACATTTAAAAAAACCTGAGCCTAAGCAACATGTTTTCCACCTGATGAGCACCATGAGTTTGTGCAAGTGTTCCAGTCCCACTGAGGATTCAGAGACCTCATAAACGTAGAATCACAGAAGGGTTTGGGTGGGAAGGGACCTTTAAAGACCATCCAATCCAACACCCCTGCAGTGAGCAGGGACATCTCCAACCAGATTAGGTTGCTCCAAACCCTGTCCAACCTGACCTTGAATGTTTCCAGCTTAATAACACATAATTTACATGTCACAATAAAGACTTAATATTCCAATTTTTTCTACACCACTGATATTTTCTGCCTTGCTTTCTGTTCTAGCCTGGGCATCTCACCCTCTGGTGTCACCCAGACACCCTCTCGGCTGGCAGGAATGAACACAGCCCCGCGGACTCTCAAGGCATTACCCACCACGAGACCCTGGCTGACAACCACGGCTCGTTAACATGGAAGCTCCTGCCTGATGGGACATACGGCGCACAGGGACCAAGAGGAATTTGATTTAATTACTCTGTTGCATAAGTTTCCTACTTCTGATCTGGGCTTCTAATTAGAAGCAAATACATTCCCTTTGAAATCTTGGTAGTTTCTGTGCAATCCACAAGGCTGGTCCTTTATACAACACTGAGAAGTCTGGTGTCATCTTCATTTTCAAACCAGCTGATGTTATACCCTTACATGGTGGGCTAGGAAAGATAAGCTCAGAATCAGCAGGAACTTCATTTCATGCCTCAACAAATCCAGAAGATACTTTTGTAAAGCCCTCAGGGCCAAAGATTTCTTTCATATCAAGAAATAATGCCAGTATGCGATGATATTTGAACCCAGAGCATCTACTTAACTTCCTTTCAAATGCAAAATGGACTGTGGTCATATCCATAATTGGTGCAATTATAAAAACTTCCTAGTTATCCACTCTTTCAGCATGACTGTGCCTCCCTTCAGAAATGGTTTCAGTTACATTTCCATCACTGGATCAGAATATTCTGGTTTCTCAGCTAAAAACTGTAATACTGAGTCCTACCAGTCTCTAGAATTCACATTAGCATCTGGGTTGTGTTTGGGTTTTGGCTTTCCTTAATAGAACAGCAAATAGCAGCTGGGAGGAGAACGAAAATCATTGGGATTCATCTCCTGCCTCAAGACAATGAAGTTACATAATAAAACAGGAGAAACTCGTGTGATTGAGCAGGCAAGTCAAGAGAAGTAGAAAATCAGTTTTACTGCTAAAAACTGTGCAGAGTGCCAGAGGCAGATACGACAAAAATAGCAGCGTACGAGGTGTCACGCCTTCTGGGCCACTCACTGACCAAGCTCCGTGGACATACATCAGCCAAAGAGCTCACCCATCGTTGCTGATTTGTTGTTATTGATTAAAACTGAGACACATCCCTCATTTCTGGAGAAAACTGTTGTCCTATAGAGACTGCAAAGGCACTTGCAAATCCCAGAGCAGACAATTCAACCATGGGGCTATTATTTTTAAGAAGTTATGGATGGACTCTTATGGTTCCTGCCTAAATCTTATCCCTAAGACGATAATTTTCCATTATGTAGGATCAAAACTGGACGAGTTCTATGCTGCAACAAAATAAATACCTAGGGTGTAACTAGAATGGCTATATGTTTTCTATTCTCACATTTATTTATTTATCTTAGCAGGAAACAACTTCCACTGAGACTGGAAACTGAGTGTTTGGGGTTTTTTTTACATATTTCCCTTCAAAAGGTAAAAAAGCAGATCAGAGAAGCCAAATAATGAGGTATGCAATGAGCTGCACTCCTTTAGAATTCAAGAAGGATAGTTATGTCCTCATAGTTAAACCAGACAGTTAGCACACCACATTTTGGAGTTAAACACCAACACTGGGATGTCCCAGCAGCTCTTGATGAGTGCAAGGTCCAAAAAAAGTAACAGTCCTCCTTGGACAGAAGGCTGAGGGATGCGAGGATTCCTGCAGGAGAACAAGTTGCATTGTCACCATATGAGAGACATTTAAGTCTTTAATTTGGGAGATCTGTCATACTGCAGTGACTCTAGGCAGGACACACTGTCCAAAACCTCATCTGTTAACCAGAGGCTTGGGAACAATATTGAGAATATTCAGAGACAGTGTGTATGTACGAGCCAGCACCTATGGCTTTGCCTCCCCATCCAGAGGTGACTACGACACCTCTCATTAAGGAGAATTCACCATCTCCCAGCTCCTGTTTTCTGTTCCTCTTTTAAGCAATTCTTGCTATCTTTCTGGAGTTTAAATCACAAAGTTTATATTCACCCAGCTACTTTAATGCCCAGAGGTGTAATCCTGCTTGGAGTGGTATCCATGGCAAAATTCCAGTTCCATTAGGTGAAATACATATTTATGCATGGAGCTTAAATGAATCATTTAAAGCTATAAGAAAAGGAGTTAATTAGGATGTACAGGGCTTGTGTTGACTAGCTGGTTTTAATCCTTTCAATGTAGAAAGGATAATATGCAATGGGAATTTTTCATTTAGTTTTTTAAAGCTTTGAAAAATGTTTGAATAGCGATGCTATTAATGCCATTCCACAGTCCAAAAAAATGTCATCTCCATTTCTACTGCTAAAATAAAACAATCTGCTGCTGAAATGAAGCTATATTTAGGGGCATAATCTGGTCTAAGGACTTAAGCTAACGTCTAACAGGGGAGTCTGGGAAGGAAATTCCCTGAAGGTAGGTTATTTCAGAGCTGCTCACGGCAGAACGCACTTTCTTCCAAAGCAACTGGTACCAGCCATTACAGGAGAGAGCTGAGGAGAGCAACTGGATTGCCTTTTCTCTGCTCTATTCATACCTTCCCCGCCTTGGCAGACCTTGAGAGACAGAAGGACTTTGCTGATGTGCATCACGCTGCAAGATGAACGTTCGTTTAGCTCACACGTGAATCAGCTCCACGACTCGAGCACGCCTAGGGCTCGTTATCAAGCCTCTATCATGTTAACGTCCTGTAATAACCAAACTTTCCATGGCAGGCTTTTGCGACTCAACCTTTCTCATGCACTGAACCCAATGCCCTCCCCAAAGGAATGGCTTTTATGGGCACTGCTCCTTTCACCTTCAGGCCTGTGTATTGGGAGATATAGCAAGTTAAGAATTTCCTTATTGCATATTAATGCCCTTTAATGTGCTTTGAACCTTTTCATTTTAATTACATTAGTTGCCATTCTATTTAAAGTTCCTACAGTCTGGTTACTCTTATTCAAATCAGGTTTCCGATTCGCCACACTTAGCTGCTGTTTTTCCGCTTTGCTAAATGCAGAGGTCTTTCTCCTGCGACCTTAAAATCAGCATTAGCACCTTGCAAAGGACAAATAGGAAAAGAGGGACCCCCCTTCTTTGCAACCATAGGACCTGATCTTATTCCCACTCAGGCAAAGTAGGGGAACAAGCGATTTTTCTCTCATGCATTTTTTAATTTTCATTTTTCTACTATTCAGTCACTCTTCTGGATGAGTGAAACTGAGGCAAGGCTAAATCAATAAGCTGGTGAGAGATAGGTCATCTCTCCTTGCCTCAGTTTCCCAGTGGCAGGACCTAAGATTACAGATCACTGGGGTTTTATCCTGTTGCTCTAACTGTGACACTACATTGGACTTGGTAGAAGAAAATGCAATTAAGTAAGATCAGCTGCAATTAAGCAGTTCCCCTCCCATTTAAAAAAGCAAATTAAGAGCAAATATTTTGCATGTGCCCATTTATCAGCTGTTTCTATGGTAACACTTGTTTTTCTTAATGCTGTGTCTCATTTGTATCATGGTAACACCCTGTAATCCTGGTCCCATTGTCCCGAGTTCAGTGGAAATGTGAGAGTCCTTTCCTCTAAAGATCTTACTGTCTACTTACAGACTTTCACATTAGTTAACTTAAACCGATACAGATTCACAAGGGTCATTTTTATTTTGGTTCCAGTGGCTTATCCCAGCACAGGCTCCTGCCAGGCCCAACCTGAACTGAAACACATCTGACTGAAGTTGAAGAATCAATGTTTTCTTAGCAATTTGCAACCCTTTAACTAAACTAGTTTAAAATCACAACTTCAATAAACCACTTTGAGTCCCTTGAGTGGCATAAGGCTATTCCTCACTGTCAGAAACTTTGTGGTTTTTCATAGCAAAATGCCTCTTTTAGTGCTAAAGTCCAGCAGCTGTAAGACCTTGTTATTTTTATCAGGATGCAGGTAACATTGCAGGGCTACATCATCCTACCTGATCTATTCATTTCTGTAACATTCAAGTTATAATTTTCTGCTTTTTGTTCCAAACCCTGCATTTGCTGCAGGTGTGTGATGAAGGACCTGACCTGGAGATGCTGCAGAGCCTTCTTCCCCAGGAGCTGTCACGTGGCTGCGGACAGGCTGCGCACCGCTGACTCTCATGCTTGATCTTGACCAACCGCTGTGAAGTGAAAACTCCCTGTCCCCTGAAAAAAACCCATGATTTTGCATGAAGTTCTGCATCTCTGCAGTAAAGTTGGTCTGTCATTCTTTGGAAATACAGGTCCTGTTGACTTCTCCCACCCAGCCCCTAAGTCCAAGCAGCAATCACCAAGAACGACCTCCTCTGAACATCTCAGACTCTTTGATGCACAAAGGGATACCTGGGCATGTCCTGAGGACACATCTCATTAATGCTTAAAGGCGTCTAATCTGCTATACTCTTCCTGAAGATTAACGGAGGACTGAAGGCCACGTACGCTGATGCTTCCTGGGAGCATTTCTCAGTGAAATTAATATCACAACAAAGATTACATGGATGCTTTCAAATGACAATTAATTATATTCAGAGGCCAGAAATAGCTATGTGCTATTTCTACTGTAGGCTGCCTTTGATCTGCTCTAGTGAATGCATAAAAGTTTGAGGAGTCTCTGAGAAGCAACCCGCGTCTCCAAACTTTTAATCATGCCAGGGTTGAGCATCTCCTAGCAAAGTCCAGAGAGCAGTTTTCCAGCCCAAGACTGCCTGCATTTGTAAAGATTTGCAGAATCAGACCCTTTCTGGCCTCTGCTCCCTGCTTAATTTGGTGTTATTTGTTTAGCTCCTGTGCAACAGAGTTTCCTTAGCAACTGCTGTATCCTTTTACAAGTCATTGTTAATGACACGCATTGACGTCGGCTGTGTACGAGGATGCTAAAAAGGATGGCACCCAATAAAAAATAACCTTTGTGATTATCCAGTTTCCTTAAGTAAACACCACTGTTACCCATCAGGAACTTGATAGAGGGACTTCTCTTTTGAACAATAATGTATGTTGCCTTTAGCATTACCAATGGGAGCCTTCATTAAAGCTTGCAAAGGTCAATAGGAAAATCTCTTATCCTTTTCTCTTTGTGCCTAATGCCAACACTTACTGGCATAGGTCTGGCCAGGAGAGAGGCAATTGCTCTCTCGACTGTCTTGCTTCTAAAGACTGAGATCCAATTTCCTGTGCAGAGAAAACATCACTTTGTTGTGAAGTGACGGGAGGTGGCGGAGATCTGGGCCCGGTTCTCAGCTTTCCTTACACGCTTCCCGTCTGATGCTCTGCAAGTCGGGCAGGTTCGGGTTCTCCAGAACAGGGACACTGTTACAAAGCAAACTTGTGGTTCATTTCTTCTGCAGACTCTGTATTGAAGAAGTTGCAGAGAAGAAATCATGTGCAGAATAAAGCTCCCCAACAGGGTGAAATCCTAAGTTTTCTTCACTGGCAGTCTTCCCCCTCCAACTCCATGTAACATCTGGTACTGAAGACAGAATTGGGACACGATTAACTATTTTTATTACTAAGTTCATCAATGTTTTTCTGAAGATATTGGACAACGGCATAGGAAAAGATGGCTCAGAGCCATTGTCCAACATGGTATTAATAGGAGCTTGTGCGTGTAGCTGATTTCTGCTGGAGAAGTGGGTAGAGTAGTCCACGTTGAGTTCATGCTGCCAGTACTAGACACTTACTGGTACCGGAGCGAGCTAGTTTAAAGCTTGCCTCTATCTGTTTTATTCATCTAGAATGTTGACATGCCCTGAAATGGAATTTGGAGGTTTTCCCATGGAAAATAATGACTCTGCATCAAAACCTGATTATTTTCCAGTTTGTGATTATTATTTTTTGACAAAAAGTTGACGCTATTTGTTTGCAGATAAAACTGGATTTGATGTTTTCTGGTGGAAATATGAAAAAATTGAGGCAAACATGCTTTCCGTGAATGTTTTCAATTTAGTTTGGAAACTCAACTTTCTACAAGAAAATGAGAGAAGAAAGTTTCAAAAGAATTTTCTACCAGTCCCAAAGCCTAAGACTTCTCTGGTTTAGCACGTTACGTGGGTGGGGTACAGCTTGATTTGAAATGGGATCCAGGTTAGAAGACCAGGCTGTGCCTCTCGTTTCACGTTCTGCTTTACCATTTAGGGGTGCACAGATCTGGGGTTTGATTCAGTCTTATCTCAGTAGGAATTTCATCGACAGGCTAATTACATGCAATATGCTCTTGCTTTTCCCTCCAAATTCAACCCAATTTTGGATTCAGTGGGAAGGAGGATTTAGTTGTTATCTCAATAAATTCTGGATAAGCTACACACTAATACCAGGCTTGGATATGTAACGAAGGTAATGAAGAGACAGTCGCTAACTTAGCTGAGCTGAGAATCTCACCAGCATCCCTGGTGATTAATGGCCAAAACCCAGCTCAAAGTCACCAGCATTTCTCTTAACTTCAAGTTCCAGAGTAGCAAACGGTGGTAAAACAGAAAGAGAACAGTCACTCTAACCTCAAAATGAGAACAGTGTTCTTGAACAAAACTTGCTATCGCAATCAGTTTTTACCTTGGGCTGCAATTATTTTGAATTGAGTGGAAACCACTAATACCGCTAGGACCAGTATTCCTTTCTAATTATTAACTGCTCAGTGTACAGGTTTTGTGTTTTCAATTATTTTTGGAAAGTGAACAAAAAAAATTAATCAAGAATAAAATAATTTTATTGGCTTGGGAAAAACTGCATGGGGCAAATAATGTCTTACATTTAGGCAGCTCCTTTCTGCTATCACAGAGCAAAAATTGCCTAAAGCTGGTATGACCTGGTACTGCTCAAACGCTACACGCTCCCCGTCAAGCAAGTACAGGTGAAATGGCCCAGAAGCGAGCATTCCTCTGGCCATACAAGGGTATTCTGACCCACAAGAGGAGGTTTTGAGGGGCTAGGATAGAAGATAAGTTGGTCTGGATAAGCTGTTCTACTCTTGAACTGCAGAGAAAGATTTCTTTCAAATATCTCTGAAGAAATGAAGGCAAGCCTAGAATTTAGAGGCAGGAAAAGCCTGTAATGAATCTATTATTTACTTTTCATTTTTTGTTGTTGTTGTTTTCCTACTTTTTTGCTTGCCCCCACAGAGAAGAGACCTAAGTTCTACTGGCAATTTTGCTTCATGACGTTGGATATGGCCTTTCACTGCTCTCTGTCTTCGTTTCCCATGTATAAAGCGGGGATATTCATAGAAGCGGAGTCAGAAGGGAACTCCAGGTCGACACCCAGTGCCCTCTTCCAAGACAGGAGTTCTGCCCGTACCATTTCCAAAAGCAGTTTTTGTTAGGCCTGTTCATCAGGACTGCTTGGGCCGGAAATTGCTCTTGAAAAGCAATAAATTCTTTGTAAACTTATGCGAAGTTTAAGCTCTTTTGAAAATTTTGGGGTTTTGTTGCTGGGATGTGTTTCTTTAAGGACTTTAAATGTAATATGAAACACTTTGCAAAGTACTTGTAGGAAGCAGTAGTTAAGACCCAGGTATTACCATTACTATTGCTATTTTTCCATCAAAAGGCAGCTTTCTGTACAAACACTGAAAGGCCACACGAACAAACAACGTGCCTAATCTGAGGGATTTGAGTGCACAGCTCCCAGAACTGGAAAACAAAACACATTTAGCGTCAAAGCAGGATGTGATTAGAGACCGATGGCATCTCTACGACCACAAACTTAATTGAAACTTGAGTTCTCACTGTGGAGCAGAGCTGCCCATGACGATGAATTCTGATTTCTTCTACCCTACAGCGTAAGCGCAATTCTCGAGCAGCTACGTTAGTGCCTTGTCGTTAACCTCTGGCAGGAAATACTCCATCAGGCTTACAAACACTAAGTCTGGACAATTGCTACTCTAATAAGGCAGCAGTTTTCATGAGTACTAATGGCTCTGTACAGCAGAAGCAATGGAGAAGCTGGTTCTCGTGGAGATAAGTCACTGGTAAAAACTTCGGTGAGTTACGGCTCAGTATGGTATGGAAGAGGAATACATGGTTGTGCTCTAAATCCCTAGATGTTCAGATCTCTCACCCACGGATTTAAAAGCAAACACTTTTCAGTGTCTAGAAGTTGTAAGGAGATAAGAAATAGGGTGCTATTTCAGTCCAAGTACATAAATAAACTTACCAGCTGAATATCTTGTGAAAATCCTCCTCATGGCTTTCCAGTCCTGCATTAGCTGTTAGTGCCCATATTCTGTAAAATATATACAGCAGTGAAAATGTGCCCGGCTAATCTGCCCGAGCAATCTAGCCCCTCTCTGGTGAAGGGGGAGGTTAGGAGATTTTTTTTATTATTATTAGAGAAGGTGTTTAAAAGGCTATTAGAAAATTCACTGTTTAGTTGTAATAATAAACACGACTTTAGGGAAGGGGGAGTAGTCATAAAAATGTTTAGCCAAAATAATGATTGACAATGTGCGTGTGCATGGGGGGAAGTAGGGGTAAACATCCACTATGGCATTTGTTATTTGGAGAGACGTTAACTGGAACAGTTTCAGACCGAGATATCAGAAAAAGCAGGATTCTTTCTAGGCAGGATGTTTATAACAACTCTGAGCCTGATGGTTGTGTCCACTGCCCATCCCTCCGTCTGCATCCACCCAGGCTCTGTTCTCTGTCACCACCACTGCGTCACCTTCCTGGTCCTTTGCTGCGTCATCCTCTTATTCTTTTTCCTGCCCTTCTTAATCAGTCTCTCCTCAAAAGCCTGCCTCTTTTCCCAGCGCACACAGCTAGATGGGCCCCCAGCTCCCAGCGACGGCGGTTTGCTGGCCTGTGATAAACCAAGCACTGCAGCCCTGTGCTGTTCGGACCTGCTCCCATACCTTGGGGTCTCCCCTCCTCCTTTTTTGGAGGAGGAATATTCACATTCAATCTCTCTCCACTATTTTCTACCCTCTCCAGGTTTTCATTCTCCTCTTCTCAGACTTATCATGCGTTTGCTCCACGCCGCAGCCCCTGCCTGTCTCAGCATCTGCCCTCTCCCTCACCTCAGCCCTTTTACCCCTCTGCCTCCCGTCTCATGACTGGATATGAAAACACTGGTGCCTGGTATCCAAAACAGATCGATGAGGAGAGACAGAAACCCCACTCAAATGGACTAACGTGGACGGGCTTCCCAGCTGACGGCTGAGAACGTGCATCCGAGCTGTTGACTCAGCCCCCACCCCCGCCTTGCTCTTTCCTGGGGGCCTGGGAGCCGGCACAGGGGGACGCTGGCCCACGGCCATGCCACCGACTTGTTCAAATTAAAGTCTCATGCGTTTACTTTGGTTACTCTGCTCAGGGCTCCCATGAGGAAGGGGGAGGATGCATACAAAAAGGCAGCAACGCTTTGCTTTTCTATCCTTCGCTTTCCAAATTTTTCTCTTATTTTGACCCTTTAAATCCTTGTTTTAAAGAAGGCTTCCCGCTGTCATTCCGGCCCTGGCAGGGCTCCTGAACAGGGAGGATGGGAAGAAGACGGCACTGGAAAGGAAGAGAAGGGCTCTGACTCAGCAGAGCAGGCCTGTGACTCAAAGGGGTCCCGCTCTTGGAAAGGGCAAGCTTTTACAATGCTATCGTTATTATAAACGAGGCACATGAAGGAAATCACTGCAGTGATAAAGACGGGAATGCAAACAGATAGAAGATGGGCGGCAGAGAAATCTCGCTGCACCACCTCCAGGAAAAGTCCTTGACTCCCTTCTTTGTAGGCCCGTGATCTCAGAAATTCAAAACACGAACCATTCCCACAGTCCGTGACTTTCTCCTGGCCTGGCACAGCCCATGGCTCCTCCTGCAGATATCCCTAACACTTCACGCCACTCTGGGATGAGAGGACCGACCTGGGACATTTGCTGACCTTCCTGACACAAGGGCAGGGTGAGAGTTTTGCCAGGAAGAAATGCCCCGGCAACTTCTTCAGCCCTCTGCTTAGGGACCTTGTGATTTGGGAGCTGAATAAATCTGAGTGTGTTAACATGAGATTAAAATAAGCTGCAAGGCTGAAAGGGCAGTGAAAGGGCTGAAAGGGCTCATCATCTGAATGATGAGCTGGATGATTAATGCCGTGATGAAGCAAGGAGATGGAAGAGAATTTTTCTGGTGTGGGCAAAGTTGCAACAAGTGGAAGTTGTACATGTCCTTCAGTCCTTAGTAGGGTGGAAAGAGGGATCAGCAGCACCATGTTGAAGCAAGCATCCGTAATCACTTTGGCTGTTCTCAGTGGAGCTGCAGAGATCATAGAATGAATCAGAATGGTTTGGGTTGGACGGGACCTTCAAAGCCCACCCAGTCCAACCCCCCTGCCAGGAGCAGGGACATCTCCAACCAGATCAGGTTGCTCAGAGCCCCGGCCAACCTGGCCTTGAGTGTTTCCAGGGATGGGGCATCCACCACCTCGCTGGGTGCCCGTGCAAATCTGTCTACAGGAGTTAATCTCCACTTTAGTTCCACCTGTCCGGTGCAAATGGGAACAGGTTCACCTGCTGAGAGATTTTAGGCTTCTTTTGGCACTGTCTACATCAGGTTGGGTGGATGCTCCTAAGAGCGAGATGAAGGTGTTGAGAACTCAACACTGTGTTGCAGAAAGCATCTCTTATCAGGTTGATTTTTATCACAAGCATTCTTAAAAAAAAGCGAATGCAAACAGCATAATCTAAAATTATAAAGGGCTTTATCCAAGGCAGTTGTCCACAAGCTGATGTACCAGAAACAGTTTGCCTTGAAAAAATGTTACAATTCCTTGAGATGTATTAGCAATGATAGTCTGAAAATATCATGCAAAAAAACAATAAGGTTTTTGTGTCCTCTGAAACTGTACCTTGAAATTTCTCTTTAGTAACTTAGCAATGTTATTTCATTTACTTTTGTTTAAATTAGTTTTAAATGCATTTTTAAGGAAGTGTATTATCCTTATCCTAAATGTCTGTAATTGGTTTGCAGAAAAATGCTTGAGATTTCTCATCACTTATGCATATAATTACTGGTCTTAGAGAAAATTGAGAGTTTAGTTCCTTTGTAAGACAGTAACATGCAAAAGGGGAAAAAAATAAAGGAAAGCAGAAATCATTTGGAAATAATTAGAGTCTGGCACAATGCAAAATATTCCATAAAATTAACCTGGGAACTGAAAACAGCAACTACTGATCTGCAATGTTACTGAACCTGAAAATCTAGTTTGCTTATGAACCACTGTAAAATTCCACTGTCTTCATCATCAAATGTTATTTACATGGAAAAAAAAAAAAAAGGATATTATGGTGTTTGCTCGTCCAGCTCCATGTCAGAAGTTCTAGGCTCTGGCTCTTTAGTCACTTCCAGTTACTTCTCCCCTCTGTTCCCCAACATCCCTCCACAATAAATTACATCAGCTGCAGTGTTCGTTTGAACTTCTGTACAAAACCCAAAATGCCTTTACCCAGTGCAGTCGCCAACTTGACTTCACCCAGTTTGTCCCTCCAGATGCTGTGCTGCATCTCAGACTCTCTCAGCGCTGAATTTAACCCAAACCATTTTGTACAACGTATTTTAACATGCCTGCTAGGGTTTATCAAAAGGATCAAGAGAGAAATGTCCCCAGTACAGTATTTCACTTCAGAGTCTAAGTTATTAACATGGAACTTGAGCGGCAATATCAAAGGAGTCTTCTGAGGTATGGCTGGCAGAATATTGGATGTAGGAGAAGATTTAAATCAGCTAGGTCCAAAGCACCCACTAAGAGCTGGGATCCTGGCTATCTTTCCAAATATTGCCCTCGGGACTCTTCTTAATGTTTTTCATTTTATGTTTGTAGAGTATTTGACAAACACCTTTCTGACACTTTCAGTATTTTATTTCGACTTGCTGGCATAAGTACTACTGCATCAGTGAGCTATTAATTTCTGGGAATCACAGGAAGTTTTCTATCACAGACACTTCTTACTTCCATGTTGCTTTTCTGACCTTCTGAGCAGCTTTCTACTGGAAGGAACAAGAGAGAGCTTTCAAGTAAAAACACGGCTTAACGCCCTCTCATTATCTTTTTGAAGATAATTCCCATCAGTAGAAGGACTAATACTCAGAACTTCCAATATTTAACAACTTAACCCAGCCTGAATGTGTCAAAAGCCTACTGTATCTACAAGAAGGTAATATCAAAACCAGTTTCCATGTAGAGAAGACTTGAAAGAACCAAATAAATACAGCCAACTTAACTTCATGGAGCGTGAGGATTTTCTTCAAGGCCATAGGGAAGTTTTCTTTCTGAATCTTAAAGGGTTTTAGTCGGCTAAAGGGGATCCTCACCTCTGATGAGGATCTGCCAGAGGACCCACACTGAGATCCAACCCAACCGAAAATGTCCTCTAAGTATTCCAGCCCTTTATTGATTTGTGAGAGTTAATTAACTGTGTATTAGAGTATTTGGTAAGGATTTAGGCACCGACCTTTTACTGTGCGTTTGCCTAGTGCTGTCCCGCTGCAGTACTGGGCCTTTTTATAGCATCACTGCAATAAAACTAAATAATTAGTAAAGCCTTTAATAATAGAAAAGCATCATTCAAAATATCCTCTAAACAAGATGGTGGCTGGACAGTGTAGACCCTCCAGTCATCTAATATATACCACAGAGTCTGGTGACTGGAACCAGATCGGTTAGTCTTCGAATGACAGTCCGTACGCGAACACAGTTGAAGAGCAAGCAATGATTGTGATAATCACCGCAGCTTAGGGAAGATGACCTATGAATTACTTGGAAGGAAGTCCGTACTGGTTCCCTAATAAAAAAGTACATGGAGGCAGCTGAACAGAAGGTTGGTTGTCTAGGCTGGTTCGAGTCCAAGGGTTTCGTAAGGAACTCAAGCCTGAGGTTCCCCTGCCGCATGTTAACATGAATGATAGCTTTGATGGGAAGTAAGGAGTGAGGAAGGGAAGCAGGTCTAATGCTGGGTGGCAGCATGCCTTCCACGGAACAGTTTGCAATGGCCTGTGCAGACAGCAGTTTGAAAGTGTGGTTAGAGTCCTGCGGTCTTTATTCAGGCAGTATTCAACAATGATGCTGCCATTAATAATATTTGGGCTTCTTTTTCCCAACAGGCTGATAAAACCTGACTACTTCTGCATCTCTCACATTCTGTCCCCACTCAAATTCTGTTGCTCTCCAAGCCCATAACCTGAATTGACCGAAAACCCATTTGAGACTCCAAACTTCTACTTTATAGAGGTATCTGCACCCATTTCCTCTGATCTTCTGTTTCAAAGCATTGGGTTGAGACTTAGGGGATCTGGGTTGTCCCCCTAGCTATACACAATTTTTGGCAAGCCACTTCCTCATCCTCTCCCTGGTTTTGTATTTGTGGAAAGGAACTAATAATTCTTCTTCTGTCAAACTCTTTCCCTGGCCTGTTTAGGCTCCTTGGAGAAGAGTCAGGCTCTCACAAATTGTTTATGCAGTGCCTAGTGTAAGGAAGCCAAGATCTTGACTGGGACCTATAGAATGTACCATACATATATACAACAAACTTACTCCGACTCTATGATACATCTGCTCTCTGAGGGGTGAGCCTTCATCTTCTGCACAAGTTTTATTCTGGTAACCACAAGCATGAACAAAAGTATGCAAATAAACTTGTTATTTCCAATGAAATTTGACATCCTCAAACATCCTATGGGCATCATATGCATTTACTGAAAGCCAGCTGCTATTTGTTCAGCTTCTTCTCCTCATCCTTGAGAAAAAAGCATATTGACTTAATCCACGGGTCCTGAAAAAACTGCTCCCATCAGTTTGTAGGCTTACAGAAAAAAGAAGAAAGGAAAAAGTGAGCTTTAATCTAACCAGTATTTGAGCTATGTGGTAGCTATAGTCTACGAAAATGCAGACAAGAGGCAAATGTCTTTATAGGAACAAATATATCTCCAGTTACAAGTGTATATTTTTATATTTGACCCTGAAGACAGAGATATACACCTCCACGTAGAAATACAGAAAGACAGACACAAGGACATAATGACATACGTTTGTAGTTATATCTATCTGTCAAAGTTACATACCTCTGAGTATTTTCATATGAAATTTGCAGCCCCCCTCCAGCCCTAAAGCTATGTGTATGGTAGGAAGTGGATCGGTCTTTTGTTTGGGAAGGGGGGGTTAAATGTGAAAGGCCGTGTTTCCTCGCATGCTCTTCATGCCACACGAGCGGCCAACAATGACAGTCAACAACGTGTCCAAGTTGTTATTTGAGATATTTTCTAAACCACAAAATAAGTGGATTACTAACCAAAAAATCACAACTCCTGCCAAAGCACATTTTTAAAAAAACACAGAATGAAAAAAAAATCAAATAGATTTAACCCATGGAAAAAAAAAAAAGAAAAAAAAAAAGAATACAATAAGTGTAGAGCAAAAGAGAGAGAGGCTAATCTGATGGGTAAACTAAGGTGTCAGGAAGAATAATTTTTCTTTCCTGCTCTGCCAGGGAGTTCACAAACCGAGTCATCTAAACTCTAGTGATTCCTTTTTACCATCTCTGAAACAGGGACAGGAGAACTTTGCAACCTCACAATGCTGCTTTAGGTCTTAATTTGCTTGAAGCAAACTGACCCTCAGAGTCTAGACAGTAAACTCTTCAACCCCCCTCCCCGTGCTTGAGCAACGCCCAGGAAGATAAGGGTGTAGACATACTCTTGGTTTGCAATTAGCAAGATGAAGGAAAGAGGGGCAACAGTTACTCCAGGTTACATAACAGTGTGAGTATTAAAGAAATACTGGCTGGATTCTCAGCTGGTAGAAGCGGATGTTGCGTTGCTGCCAGTAGAGCTGTGCTGGTTTGTACCAAAAGCAGTCTGTTCCTTCACGAGCAGTAGCATCGATCTCAAAGCTATTTTCAGTGTAAGAGCTACCCAGTGCAAGTGAATCAGAGCACAGCTGGCTCTACTACCAGAGCTATCGGGAAATATTTTATATCCAGGTTATGGTTCACTGCCTATACTTTAAAGAATTTTGATTAGCTTGGCCGCCAAAGTTTCTTCATGTTAATTCCCAACATAGTTCATATTACTTTAACCGTGAAATATAAAATATGGCCATATGTGTTGTTCAGTAGAATTCTTCAGTGAACGCTTCGTGCCATGTGCCCCTCCATCAGTTGGGTTCTGTTGTGATGTCAGTCAGAACTGCTAATTCACAGTAACTCCAACGGGATAGCCCTGACCCTCACACAATGTTACTCCTGCCTTGGATTTCTGTGCCTTCCACGCTGTGATGCAGATTTGATGATCTAAAAGGCCATTTCTTGTCTTGGACTTCTGTGATCCTCTGACATTTAAACAAAAGGCAATCATCCCACGGCTTCAGTTAGGAGGAACTGGAACCTTGCCAGTCACAATATTACCCTCATCTTTCCACTGACGCGGTAAAGACTGCCTGCGTGCTTCAAAGGAGTGTCTAAGCAGGATAAATCCATAGCGCTGATCAGTAAAAACGCAGGCCGACACGAGGATTGCATAGTTGCTTAATCTACGGCTTGTGGTTGATAATCATTAGAGCTGATTGCAGACTGTTAGAAATAGTTTGTTAAAGATCAAAAGTCTTAACAGGAAACGGTCAGCTAGGGACAACATCCCCTTTCTAAACAAGCACAGAAAAGCACGCTAGTATTTACAACAAAGTGCATTTAAATGTCATCACATGCAAGAGCTCCACTGGGGGGCTGGGCTAGGTGTTAAAATTACCCCCAGAACAGAAAATTAAGACTCACCTAGAGAGAGAGAAGATACAGACCTTCCAAAATTACTTGAGCAAAGTAATGACCAAGTCATTTATTGCTCAACCTTTTGTCTCACCTTTGGAAGAGGAAAGAACTTCTACAGCTCTCAAACTCTCCTAGGACCAAACAATTGTCTTGTGCTGTTGCCGTTACCACCAGCAATACCACCCTGGTGCTCACCAAGTTCCCAGAACGCCTGTGCCACCTGTGTTGCAGATGAGATGGTGGAGACAGCCTCCATAGATCCAGTTCCTCATGCAATGGATGGTGATTCATGTGCAGATCATCCAGCTATGACCTAAGCCCATTTAACTGCTCTCTCTCCCTGGAGTGTTCCCCTCCCTTATCCCAAGAGAGCTGCTATGCCAGTGATTACTTCTGTTCTGAATTTTAACTTGTCAAGAAGGAGAACAAAAGATGTAGCGGGTCACTTACATAAAGGAAGGAATATATTGTCATCATCAAACAATCAAGAATAACGAAAAAGGTCATAAAAACATAAGCAAGGCCAACATTTCAGCCAGTGGAAGTAAGACAGCTCCACTGGTGACGCTGGTTCATAAACTTTAAAGGCATGATGCAGTTATACAGCATTTGAAGCTGTGGACCACAACTTGCGGATGAACAATTTGTGAATAGAAAAAAAAAAAGGAAAACAAATCCCAAAGTCCAGCCAAACCTAGTAGATACATTACTTTCAGTACATTATTTTCCCTGATTTATTCCCCAGCCTCTAGCTGATGAAATGCTCCTCTTCAATACATTCTTATTTTCCTCTTTATTGCACAACTGTTCCAAAGGATTGCAAAGCTCCAAAGACTGCTAGGGCTACCGGCTAGATCTATTTATTGAACTGTTCCCCGAGTCCTGCATCGTTAAACTGACAGCTCCAGAGGGCACGGACCAAATGCTGTTCACTTCATCTGGTGGCTTAGTGGCCTACAGGGAGGTCCTACAGACCCAGCGCATGGACTGCAAAAGGCAAATGTCTGATGTTTTATTGGCACTTCAGCCAGCATGAAGACATCACCGGCCCCTCTCCTCCACCCTCCTCTTTCCCTGTGGGATCCCCTGGGCTCAAACCCTGGATCAAACAGCAAAGGGTGCCATCAATGTCCTCACCACTGGTTTTTGAGGCTCGGCATGCCTCTTCACTGAAAGCCAAATCTTGAGGCATTTAGTCTTACAAACCCTTCCCACTCCCTTCCTCCGCCCACTCTGCTGAGGGTTTTCCATATGTAAGAGCTAAGATATGAAGGAGAGAGGACTTGAGAAGTTGGCTCTGGATGCATGGAGAATTCTTGTCTCCAGGACTGTCAGCAGTAACATGCACTCATTATTTTGATGCTGGATATTTTTCCAAGCCAAGTTGCTGCTTTCAAAGCTGACTAAAAGTTCTTCCCTGGGATGAATTTGTCCCCATTTATGTATTTCCTAACCAGCCCTCAAAAAAAAATTCAGAAATGTTGAGTGTGAGGCAGGCTTGTGCCACTTACACGCATGGGATATTCCCTTTATATTAGTCACTGAACAGATGTGTCTTGTCATATGATGCATGAAGTAGCATTGGAAAGAAAAAGAAAATTAACTCATCCCTCTGAACTGGAGAAGTTTGGTGAGAATTTGCTCACCCAGGCACCAGATTTACCTCTTTGGCCTTTATCATTAAGAACACAGAGGCAGAAAAGAAATAACCAACGAACCTACTAAAATGTTGCTGTCCCTTCCAAGCAAGACATCCATTGGATCTTATTTGGAAACCTTGGGAAGAAGGCTAAAGCAGTTTTTTTTCCCTGAAAAAGTTCTTGTGACGGTGGTTATTTCAGTTCCCTTTTTCAGTCTTGGAAATTCTTTTGGGAGTTGGCAAGTTAAATGTAGGTGTTTCTTTCCCTGGGTGGTGACAACACACAGGAAAGTTGTAGAAGAGGTAGAAGGAGCACACAGAGCACTGCAGTTTGACAACACTTAGTCTGCTATCATTGAGTTCAGTAGGGGTGATCAATCAAATCCCAGTATTTTGTAGAACTGATGAAACTTCTACATTGCAAAAGCCGTTTGTTGAAAGCTGTCCAAGCTATGTCTTAACATTACCTTTCAGGCTGTGCAGAATGTCTGTTGCCCTGGTGTTAGCTTGCGATGGAGAATCCCTCTAACTTTCTGTGGGCTGAACGTTCAGATAGATTATTGTGATTCCTGGCAGAAATGAAAATGAGAAACTGTTTCTAGTGAAGTTGTTTAAGTCCATAATGCAAACCAAGACAAACGCTGTCTTTATTTGCAAACAATACTGTTGAACTGTAACAAGCAGGGTATTCCCCTGATCAAAGACAAATGTTGGGGCTACTATTAAAAGCAGAAGAGTTGAAAAGCTAATTCTGTTTCCACCAAGGGAAAAACACAGGAGCTGAAATACGGGTCCAAATAGGTCCACGGAGCGCCAGTTATGATACCAGCATCTAGAACACTGGTGGGAGCCACCGCTTTATTTCATATGTAAGAATATAAGAGTGCCCTGCGTTTGTGAACAGCAATTAGCACACGTGGCAAATCACTTCACAGTTAGTCGGGGCTCAGATCCAGCCCTGACTCACCCACCAAGAGCTTTTCATTGCAACTGGAAGAAACGATGACCAATCAATTTTTCAGATCCCATTTAACTATAAGAAACAAAGGGAGCACCACACCTTACAAAGAGTCTGGTGTTGAAACTGCAGGTCACCATCTCCTTAAGATTCTGGGGAAATCTCCCCATGTCTCACTTCCATGTGCCTCCTCACACACTCGATGCTCTTTGTCATTAAGCCACTACAACTGTGCCCTTCTTAAAAACCTGCAATGTTTCCTATTACATGTAAAACCTTAACAAATGCCTTTTGCTGGAGGTTTTAAAGTTATTTTCTTCTCCCCAATGAAACAGGAATGTCCTGCTTGCTAGGCAGCATCCTTTCCTTTCTCAGAATTCAGGCTATAATAGATTTCCATTTAAAAATTGTGGATTCATATAACAGTCTGGGTGGGACAGCATGCATTTGCCATGTCTCCTTCAGGTTAAAAACGAAGGAAATTTGGCTTTCAGCACATATGGGAACATAATGGAAAACATTTTTATTACGTTTCTCCTCTGGTTTAAAATCTTTTCTTAATTTAACTTCCCTGTCTGAAAAACACAATTTTTGAATTTTCTCTTTTCAGTTTTTCAAACTGAACATAAATTTCCTTTTTACCAGAACTTGAGTAACATACTTGAGAAATGTTAATTTCCACTAAAATAAATTTGTAAAACATTTACTATTAAACCAAAGTAAATAATTCAAAATGCTTGAAAAATAGATTCAAGTGCCCCGATCCACATTTTAAAATCTCATTGTTTTTTTCCTTTTTTCCTTTCAAACGATCAATTTATGTGCTGCTGGTTTTTTGTACCAGAGAAGAAAGCAAGTGTTGAAATCACCAAGGAATGGGAAAACGGTGACCTACCAGTCAGGAGTCATTTACTGAGTCATTTATCCCTTCGTTCTACACCCCCGTATTTGTCCCTCTCCCATCAGAGCAAAAGCTACTCCTTGAAAACCTGCTACACTTCTTCAGAGAGCGTGAGGTGCAGCTCTAAACCTGCTCTCTGGAGACATTGCTGTAAATCCATTAGCTTATGCCACTGTTTGAAATCCTTAAACAAGCTGATGCAGACCCACGCTCCCTGGAAGCAAGAGGCAGGGGCCCATCTGGCCTTCATAGTCTGAGATTAAACAGGGTTGGAACAGTTTTTCAAGGCAAAGTCTTTTAAATGACACAAGCAAAAAATGACCAGTCCATTCTGGGTGGCATTGGATGGAAGAATAAAGATTCTGGCAAAACGTCCTTTAATGGTGAATGACAGCCACTGACAGCTATTTACAGTCCCAGCTGTAGATACATGCGAGTTGATTTTTTTGTAAGCTGGAAGCGCTTTGAGACTGAAAGGATTTATCAGCGATGGAAGACAGACCTGGGTCCAGTCCATTAGTTCCCTCCTTTCCTCCCCTACCCTGAAGCACAAAGCTGAAACATGGCAGAGAGAGAAACAGGCTTTCGGGTCCTAAAGCTGTTTCTGAATTTCCTTGCTAGGAATTGCTCTCTGATCTTGCTTAGCCTAATGAGAAATAGGATTGACTTAACCAGGATCACTACCATGGATCCAGATAGAATGAGACTGAGCACCTTTATCTTAACATATTTAATCCTGAAACACAAGGGAAACTCCTTGTGGAAAGGAGTTTCTAAGGGGAAAAAAAAAGCCTTAGTGGAAACAAGAAGGGAGACCTATTTTTTACCCTCGTGTCTTTAGTTCTGTGTGCTTGGTCCCTCCCTTACCCGTTGAAGCATCCTCCAATACAACACAAATAAAGCCAGCTAAGTTCAAGATGTTGTATCACATATAACTCCAGATTTATGAAAGCTTATCTATTTATTCCAAACAAGCTCTTCAGTCAGGATAATTCATCAGAGCATCCATCTCCTTATCAGCTGAAGGTGAAAATATACCTTTAGTAGTTTTTAACTCAATAACCCCAAAGTCTTAGACAAGCTTCAGTGGCCCAGCTTTTCTGCTGGGATAAGACACCATCCTATCATCAGCTCCTTTGGGGACAATCTGTTCCAGATTCCCTTAATTACCTTCTTCTGCTTTCTTGCTTGTCCAGTAACGATGCTCCAATCACGTCTGTCTGGTGCAGCAGCACGACAGACCCGCAGCTGTTCTGTATCACTGGAGACATTACACTTCATCCTTTGCACAGAATACAGATAATGCACCGGTCTTACTTCTTATTCTAGGGTGGATGGTTGGTTTAATTTAGGAATAGGTTTATACGCAAGACATTAAAACCCACCACAGATAGGCAGACGCTGCTGTTGATAATTGCCAGGTGGATAAGGACTGCAGAACCACAGAGTTGCCTGGAGCAAGAAACATTAATTAGTTACTTGTGCAGGAGACAGCAAGAGCTGCAGAGTTGTAAGCTGGCATGTATAAAACAACAAATCCCATAGAAATGACCCTCAGAGCACAGTAAAAGAGAGATTACTCAGTTTTCAAAAGCAAAACAAACCTCCTCAACTTCTGGGAATGGTCCCACCACTATCCCTGAAGGGGAGATATCAAAGCACGCAGACTGATTCTCCTTGAACTCTCAAGGACAGCCAGCTTAGCAAAATGGTAGACCTTCCTAGGTGATGGTAGCCAACAGGCCGAAGCTTGAAGGCTGCCTGTGTCTGTAAATGCAGCCACAAGAAGAATTTCTCAGTGGAAAGACACTAATGGGAATGAGCTGTATTAACAAGTCTGCAACTGATTAACTGTGACTTCATTTCAATACTTGCTCCTCTCCCATGTTATACCTATCGTGCTAACCAGAGTGCTCCCTCCATCTAGTCACACAATGCCTTCTGTGAGAGGGCTTTTAGTTCTCCTGGGAACTCTAGGAGATATTTCTAAACAATAATAAAGTGGAAGAAATGTGTTTTGAATAGAATCATAGAATCATAGAATCATAGAATGGTTAGAGTTGGAAGGGATCTTCAAAGGTCATCTAGTCCAACCCCCCTGCAAGAAGCAGGGACATCCCGGACTAGATCAGGTTGCTTAGAGCCTCATCCAGCCTGGCCTTGAATGTTTCCAGGGATGGGGCATCCACCACCTCTCTGGGCAACCTGTTCCAGTGCTCTACAACTCTCACTGTAAAAAATTTTTTTCTAATATCTAATCTAAACCTACCTCCTTCTAATTTAAACCCATTACCCCTTGTCCTATCACAACAGGCCCTACTGAACGGCCTCTCCCCATCTTTCCTGTAGGCCCCCTTGAGGTATTGGAAGACCGCTATCAGGTCTCCTCAGAGCCTCCTCTTCTCCAGGTTGAACAGCCCCAGCTCTCTCAGCCTGTCCTCATAGGAAAGGTGCTCCAGCCCTCTGATCATCTTCGTGGCCTCCTCTGGACCTTCTCCAACTGGTCCATGTCCTTCTTAAATTGGGAACTCCAGAACTGGACACAGTACTCCAGGTGGGGTCTCACCAAGGCAGAGTAGAGGGGGAGAATCACCTCCCTCGACCTGCTGGCCACACTCCTCTTGATGCAGCCCAGGACGCGGTTGGCCTTCTGGGCCGCAAGGGCGCATTGCCGGCTCATGTTGAGCCTCTCGTCCACCAGCACTCCCAAGTCCCTCTCGTCAGGGCTGCTCTCAATCCATTCTCCGCCCAGCCTGTATTTGTGCCTGGGATTGCCACAACCCAGGTGCAGGACCTTGCACTTGGCCTGGTTGAACTCCATGAGGTTGGCACGGGCCCACCTCTCCAGCCTGTCCAGGTCCCTCTGGATGGATCCCTCCCTTCCAGCGTGTCGACGGCACCGCACAGCTTGGTGTCGTTGGCGAACTTGCTGAGGGTGCACTCTATCCCACTGTCCATGTCGCCGACAAAGATGTTGAACAGGGCCGGGCCCAACACGGACCCCTGAGGGACGCCACTTGTCCTTGCTTGGTGTTTTGTCACATGTAAATCTCTAAACAATGTGGTGGTAAATAATTATGTATAAACGTTTGTTTACACACACTGACTTCAAAGCAATTCACAATTAACTTAGCTAAACTTTCCAGCAACTGGTTTATACTCACTAGCTGTTCTTAAATCTGTTTGGGAAATCTCAATCTTTTTTTTGTGGTTAAGTGTGCGTTTAAACTCTTTTCTTCCACTGGCACTCATTAGTACCCTGGTTGTTACTCCTACAAAAAAACCCGAAGACTGAGGACTTGATTCAACATTATCATATTCCAAGATCATGGTGTAGGGCATCTCACCTCCCTTTGGGCTTCTACCATATTATGTAGCTCAGAAATAGATACCAACAGCTCTTGTGTGCTCAGTGACTGGTTGGTGCAGGGAATCCTTGCAAAACAAGACTGGAATTCAGGTAGTCAATAAAGCAACGTATGGGTGAATCAGACTCTGAATTTTGAAGCCTAAAGGTCACCCTGGGGTGTGCAGTCAGGCCATGAGAGCCAACCCTTATGCTTTTGTGTGAGCAGATACTTCTGCTCAGTGGCTACACTCATCAATGTCTACCACAACAGTTGTCTTAATCTCCTGCTTCATTCTGTGACTCTCTAACCCATCATTTAAAAAAAACCCAAAAAACTGTTCAAACTTCCTAGCCTTGCCCTTCTAACTAAACCCATCAGATATAGGATGATCTTGGACTGGACTTGTATCTCTCGCCCAAGCTGGTGCAAAACAATTCACTGCTGGGAAAAAGATGGAGACCAGTCTGGTCCCTTCCCAGCACAGATAGCTTGGCTGGAGAGGGCAGCAAAATCCCGCAAGCCTGGCAGAGCTCTGCACCATGAATTCCCTGGGAGTATAACTCAGAGCAGCTCCAAGGCTGTTTTAATTACACACACAGAGCCTGCAAGCATTAACAAAGGTTCTGGTGGCAATGAGGTGATGTTGGGCTGAGTTAAACCCATACAATTTGGTTCTGGATGATATTCCTTTTAAAAATAGGAAGAGGTTACAAAACATAACAATCACAGGAGCCTCTCTTCATCCCATCCCCACTTCTGGTATGAATAATCGTGTGGCAAGATAAGTGGGCGAAGTATTACAAGATGACGTTTCTGTCAGCCGTGATTATAAACAACAACAGAATAGAAATGTAAGACCTCTTGGTTAATTTTTCCCATTATAAAACCACTTGGTATTTCAAACGAATCTGCCAGGGAAATGCTTGTTTTAAAGTTCCACTGATGTAGCTACAAATCATCTCATCTGTAAATGTGGGTTATTGGTGGTGGGAAGGGGATGCAGAGGAGGGAGAGCAGATCTTGTTTACGTTCTGTGCTGCACACCCAGCCGGGCCGAGGGCTCCAGCGCGATGGTTTTCCTGCTGACACACTGGCTCCTGACATCAGCTGTGAGATGCGTGCTGGGGCAGGGTCCCAGCGGGGCAGAGAGGACACAGTCTCTGGGCTGCGTTATGGCTGCTGTTCTCAAGCACTGGTACGTACGAGCCTGCAGTGGTATCTGTGTGAATTTGCCGTTCGCTGCTGCTGCTATTTAAGAGAAGAAAACATGCATTCGCCTTAATAACACTGGGAATATTTAATCCCAAGAGTGGTGAAGGGATAGGACCATGTATTTATTTGTTTTAGGCTTTATAAAATGCCTATGGTAAAAACATCTGGATTGTTGAACAGAGGAAGCCAGGCACAGCCCGCAATGGGCTTGAGCTACCAGCCATTCTCACAACCCACAGAGAAATGGGCAGATGAAAATCTGATCCACAAACACAACTAACAGAAGACATAGGTTAAAATTACCTAGAACTGGCTGATCTGCTTTGGAAGACACGTCTGGTGCTCCATTACACTGACTACACTTTTTAACATGCTGGGGCATACAGAGCCTCTAAAGTGAACACTAATTTTCTTATCTTGTATCCAGAGGCAGGAATATAAAAGAGGCTGGGCAGAATTCAGATCAATCCTTGTAACTCCAATACTTGAGGCAAACAATCCCTGGGTCTGCAGTGTCAAAGGGAGCTAACAGCTGTTTTGATGTGGTCAAGATGAAACTCTCTGTGTGTTGAATCCAAACCTGCAATGAGGTGTTGAATGACTTGGAAAAGGATGTTCTGCTTGGGAATGCAGGGACCTGAAGTCTGCCAGAATAAGCTACCATTTACCTGCATTAGAGGTTCTGATTCAAAATGGAGCTTTTCCAAGGACCATGTTTATGCAGCAGTCAGGCTAAGATGTTCATCCCATACAACACAATGTTTTCTTTTTCCTTCTCCTCTTGATAACGTGTTCCGAATCAAGAAGGACTGGGGAACTTAACCAACATCTTCCTGTAGTCCTGGCTGACACTGTTCTCTAATTGCTAGGCAACAAGAAAAGTCAGAGAGACCTTGAGGTTTCAGACTCAGACCAGACTCAGAAACTGGACAAGGATTAGAACCAAAGCCAGCAACAGAAATGGCCCAGGACTCATTCATTAACCACCGCTAGATCAGAATATGCTTTAGGGGTGCAATTAGTATCTCTGCAGAGGGCCCACAGAGGAATCACAAACAATTGAAACCACATCCAACTCGTCACGTACAGGCTCATACACAGCCCTTGTATGCCCTTCATTTGCAGAAGGGATGGGTGAAGGGTAGAAGGGCAGAAGAAGCATAGATATAAATTTCAGAGGAGTAAATAGGTTCTGCAGGCTTGAAACCCTGAGAGCTTTCCGCTGGGGTGTCTGGTTTTCCTATTCAGGCCTGCCTGGATTGCATGCCTATAGCTCATTAGCTGCCCTGTGGATCAAGTTAAAAAGCATAGTGTTTTCAAAGCAAACTATAAGATTAGTGGTGTTGTATAAAAGGAAATGACTCAAATTGGACCGCTGTCCTCGTTGTCCTACCTGTAAAGAGAATGCTACCTTTTGCAAGCCCAAAGCAAGTACTGAGAAGGGAGGCAAGTCCCTTGAATCCTCAGTCCAGACAACTGGACAAATTAAAAATGGCAAACCATCTGACCGCTTTGTTTTAAGGATCTTAATCTTCAGTCGCTGCCTGGTTCTTTAATCAATGGCATTTTGAAGTAATGACTTTTATAGGATTAAAAAATTTACTCTTACATTTTGTTCCCTTTGGACTGAACATGCTTGTAACTGAAGTACTCACACGTGGTCCTTACCGTAAACCATGAAACCACACAGAAGAGGCCCTGTTGGACAGAAAATCCACTTCTCTGGACCTCAGAGGTACCCCAGTCCATCAGATGACCTGTCAAGGACCTAAAGCACACTACTGTGTCCTGTCTCACTCACTTAGTGTTTGCAGGATAAATATCTCCAAGCAATAGAGAAGAGTTCACCTGCAATTCAGATTATTATTCAGATGCTAGATGGGAAGGCATGCGTACAAGTCTGTACGCCCAAAGGACTTTAGCAGAAATTTTTCAGTCACAGTTAATTCACAGTGACTGCAAAAATCATCAGCTGGCAAATGACACATGAAGGACACACCTTTGTTCCTGCAGATCAAGAAGACTCAATGCAAGAGAGTGACTGATGGGTTATACAGGTCAGGAGTCTGAATATTCATCTCAGATGCAAACAGTGTAGGTTTAAGTTCCTCACGTATTTCAGACAAAACAGGGATGTGGGTTTTCTGCATCCCAGGTGATCTACTCCCTGAGCCAGTTTTTGTTTTGGAATCCCTCTGTTTTCCCATCAAATACTTGAAAAGATCTCAGTTTCATCCTGTTGTGAAACAGAAAAAGTTTGAAATCTTAAAAAAAATTGCAGAACGGGAAAGCTATTTCCTCCCCAGCTCTATTTCTAGATGTGCCCTGCGTATCCAGATATAAATCTGTAAGGAGGATCTCAGCACAATAGCTCTAACTCTGGTTATATTCAGACAAGTGGCACTGTTCAGGGCCATTCATGTTTATTCTTTTTCGGTCATTCCAGATCTCCTTGGTCTAGTTTACAAATCAGATAGCAATTTCATCACATCCTCCCCGTCAGAGCAAGCATTGCCCAAGCAGAACAGCCTCTTTCCATCTCTATTGTTACTAAATCAGAGCGTTCCATGATCAAAAGTTTGCTGACGCTGTTTGTCAGAGAAGCATGAACTAGAACAGCCTTCAGGGGTTCGCTCTCAAGTGAAGTTGGCTTTGCAGGGCTGGTGGGAGTGAAAGCTTCTTTTGAGAAGAAAGGCCTTGACCTTGCAAATACAGAAGCAGGCAAGTAGCTCTTCTCCTAGAGCCAGCCAGCCAGCTGTTGGGCTCAGACCACTGCCCATCAGACCAAGCACCAGTGCACAATTGTTTCCTCGTGTTTTTCTGTCTGCTTGTATCTATCTGCCATCCATTGTTGTAGCTAAACTCCCTGATGTGGAGGCCACTGCCTTGATTTATGTTTAGAAAGTATATAGTGCATTGAATTATTGAATTCATGCTCTGCAGTGAGGACTTGCAGAGGCAGCCACTGTAAAAAAACAAATATCGATGCAGTGGGCATCCTATATAAATCCATGGTACTGCTCACGTCAGTGAAGTTCCTGATGCACTCTGAGCATCTGGGAGCAGGGACTGAACTATAAAGATGCAACAGAGAGCAGGTGGTGTCTCTTGAGAAGATGCCATTTTTCCTCATTGCTTCCTGTTAGACTCCTGCCTACCTTTCACAGACTTTCACAGTTGAAGGTCCAGCTCACTTACTGTCCTTTTCCAGCTAGAGTATGCATTGTGTTGCTGTAATGTCACTGGGAAGAAACTGGGAAATAAATACTTCTCTATGTATAGTAGATAAGATGTAACAGTTAGACAAGATGTAGGACAGATCAACAACTAGGTTTCTTGGAAAGGTTTACCAGCTCTCAAAAGTGCGTAGATAGCCCCAAACTAAAGGAAGAAATGATCTTACTGTTTTGTTGGGGTTTTTTTTCCTCCTATTTTGGCACAGCCCCAGTATTCTTTCTCTAGCACTTTGGCAAAGGCACATTAAGACCTGAAGCCTGGATGCTGTTCTTCAGATTGAACCAGCTGGGTACAGCACATCTGCTCTGCCTTCCGGCCGAGTTGGTAACCACCACCTTTGTCATCTGTCGGTGAGTGGTGTTACGATGGCCTCTGATTCATTCTACCTGCTTGAGTTGGGACATTGTACTTTTTTTAATCAGTAGAAAAGTATAACTTCTGCACACTGAACTCAGTTAAAACAAAGGCCCTACCAGTTCATCAGAAAGTTGATTTTTTTTTTTGAGAAATGGAGAAAAAACAGGAGACAAAGACAATGCATATATTTCAGCATTTAGTTCTGATCCTGCAAGATGTACACATGCTTTGAATTAATCCTAATAAATACAACTCACTTAGCAAAGGTAAGCACATGGGGAAACATCTCCTGTTCTACAGGACGCCAAGTTCTCCCTCCATAAGCGAGGGAAAAATTCAAGAAAGTGTTGAAGTGCGCGTTTAATGAGCGGAGCTCACATATTGGAAGCCCGATCCCCAACGCAGACAGCCCTTATACGACAGAGCCGAAGGTGCCACAAGAAGGACAGACGATCCTACAAAGGTAGAGATATTTGCTGCCCCAGGGGATTTCAAACCCCCGTTGTTATGGACAACATATGTTGGGAACCACTCCGCTGCTCAGTGTTAATTCCAAACAAGTGGTGTGTTCACTTTCGGTTTGTGACTATTTTTAGGCCCCTGGGCTCTTTTTAGGTTTCAATTAAATGTCACTCAGTAATTAGCTAACAGATAAAGTCAGCTGTTAGGGCCAGTAAATGAAAAAAACATATGTTGAAACCTGAATGAAGGGAAAGATTTTTCCTTGGCAGATGCTTTTTGGGGACTTTTTTTTTTTAAGGTCAACTTTTTGTGCTCCTATTATAGGAGAAGAGCTTTGAAAACATCAGTTAATTTTATTATATATCTTCTCTGCTCCTCTTTTCATACTTATACGGAAGAAACACACATATGCACGCGTATGTGAAAGCGATCACAATAGCTCTACACCAAAACTTTTTTTTAACCTTAAGTAAATGTTTAAAAAGTTCCAGAGCTGAACAACTCCAAAATCAAATTTACAACTTCCCTTTCTCAAAGCCAAAGGAAGCAGGGAATTCTTTAAAAGCCCTGTTTGACAGAGTACAATATTTCAGCTTGTCTTAGGAGGTAATTTTGACTGGCAATTATTTCAGCCATATTTTATATTACAGTTGCATGTATAAGTGGTTTGCAAAAGGTTAGTAACTGAGGAGTCCATTAAAGACAGCAATATACATCACATGTTAAGAACATATCCCTTCAAGGTGTTATTAATGATCACAAACACATTGCTGGAAGTATTGCCAGTAGGCGTAGGTAATTAACTGCCTTACAGGATTAAAACTATAAAAGTAGTTGATCAATTGCGAGAGTTCCTTGAACTCTGTAAGCCCTCTGCAAGTAGAACCTCAGCACTCACTGTTAGGAAGCTCTGGATGACAAACAC
Organism: Tetrax tetrax; assembly: GCA_009806455.1. Lineage (NCBI taxonomy): Eukaryota > Metazoa > Chordata > Aves > Otidiformes > Otididae > Tetrax > Tetrax tetrax. Next base: position 133,906 of record WHYT01016379.1, read on the forward strand.
CCACAGCATTAATTGTTGGATTTTTGTAACTCAGAATAGTGTGGCTGTGATAGCAACGCTGAAGACTGTGACTGGGTGCCATACTAAAGAGATGTGGCACCGGAGCATCCATAACCGGGAATGCAATCAGGGAATGCGGCAAGCTACCCTGAAGCAATATACACAAATCAAGGTTTGTGGATATATAATCCACCAAAAATACAAAGTATGAAAGTCATTATTTAGACCTGCTTAAGCCTGTGAAACCAGTACATAATGGTACAGTGCACCTTTTTTTTTTTTTTTTCAGTAGCAAACAATCAATTCTTAGTGGGTAGAATATAATGTACATAAATATAGAAATAATTTTCAAAACCAAATGGTCTCCTAGGCCTGCTGGAAAACGTGGGATGAAAGGTCTGGCTGGTTCTGGCACGGATTTCTACTCCTACGGCCATAGCTTTGGTAAATCTCCTACCACTCCTTTCTATTGCATTCAGGCCTCTGTCAGCCACCTTCTCTGGGCCAGGGACTTCAGTGAATTCTTCAGTGGTCTTTCAATTGATCTGAGAGTAGATCAGCAAGAGCTACAATGAGTCACCCAGTTCTTGGGAAACAGCAAAATCTGTCTTTAAATCATGTATCATCTCACACTGCAAAGCCTTCCAGGAGAAGTCTCATATCTTCCTGGGAAAAGCTCTGACTTGGGAAACCGGCTGTGAGTGCTCAGACACTTTCAAGATCACTGTGACCTTCACGAAGGAGCCTTTGTCCCTAGCTGTGTGACAGTTTGCTCCTTTGAAGGACCGGGTGTGTGACAACTCCCTGGTAACTGGGGCCTGTTAACTGTACAGCCAGATCCCTCAAGAGTGGCGTCTTCCATAAGAAACATGGACATTTAAGAATAGTGCTGAAGGCTGGGGTTCAGCTGTGTGGTTTAGGTCTTACTGTGATGATAAATCACTGTCTGAGCTTCACAAGTGTCACCAATCAGTCAAACCAGATGAAGGACACAAAACCAGGCCCCATTACAGAAGGAAGGAGAACCCATTGGTCTCCAAGGAAGGTCAGGCAATTCTGGGACGGAGTTTAGTACAGGGATTTTTTAGTCTGCAGTGCATTAGTTATTAAGAAATTGATTCACAAATTTACACATGGCTCCATTACACTGGAAAAAAATTAAATACTCAGATCTTTTTGCAAGTGTGTGTAAAAATATTCTACCACCTACAGTGAAGAAAGTTAAGACTGCAGTAGGTTTAAAATAAACAAGAGAGCATGAGAACATCTCACAGACTGCTGTCTTTGTTCCAACTACACGTTTCTATCTGAAATATCCACTGTTATCAGCCACAGCCGTTGCAAATAAAATGGAAATTTTATAGCCACACTAATAAATGTTGAACAAATTTTATTGGCTCTCTTTAAGGTTTGTGATAAATTATAGCGAGCAGAGCGCACAACGGGGGATGAGAACAGTGACTTCTCTCAGATGCGTGCTAACTTACCCATCTGTACAAACAGTTGAGAAATTTGCACTGTCAGCAACTTTGCGTACCTTGGGACTGAACCACCTGACGCGTCTGAATCGCTTGCAGTTATTCAACAATGCTGCACCCATTGCTGATGGAGAAGAGGGATGCTCAGGTAGCAAGCCAGCTGCGGGGAGGCCAAAGAAGCAGTGATGGTCAAACCATGGTGCTGCCTGCACGTGTCTCCAATTAACAAACGGGGACAGCTACAGCTACTGGAGCTGAAGGCAGGTTAGCAGATGTGTTCCAGCACAGCTCGGTTGCTCAGCAAGTTTATGAGCAAGGAAAGAAAGGTGGGAGAAGGAGCGCTGATCTTGTGCTGACCGCTGATCTTGTGCTAAACTGCTTGGTTTACTGCCAAGCAGTAAACTGTGGCCGTCCGGTAGCAGCTACGCAGGGAACTGAGATATCCATGCAGTGAAGCAGGAATGCTAACGGACAGAGGGATGAAAGAACCCACACCACTGCCCCAAGACAAGCTGTTGCTGCTCACAAATTAAAGCCTCAAGCCATTGCCTGGAGCAAGTGGGACTTCTGAATCTCGGACCATGTGAAGCTCTTTTAATTTAAGCCACGAAGCCAAAACACTGTAAGCATCAATGATGCTCTATCCCATTCAAGCCTAAAGAGTCAACATCTGTTCAGAGGCTGGTTTTGTCCCCTGGGTATACTGCCAGTTTTAGAGAAATTCATATTATGGCTGTCTGGAGAGCAGAACATATACAGCATCTCAAGGGAATGTTTAATTCCAGCTAATGCGTTGGGTTGGTGTTTTTTAGTGTTAGCATGGTGTTAAATGGTTGGGTCATGCTGAGTGGCTGCCTAAAATAGACCTCAGTAAAGTAGCAAGAGCCACAGAGATCCTCTTCGCGCTATGCCATTACATCAAAATGCGTTTGTTCAAGTTACAGCTGTCAAGAAGACCACAATGCAGGGAATGGATAAACAGAGCAGGAAAAGACCATTACGTGACTTCACTGGTGATCTCACTTAGCCCTTTCAAATGACAGCAAAAGGAAGCTACGGATTTAATCTCAGCCAGAGGAATCAAAAATAATCCTGTATTTTGGATGTTGAGAAATTTTGAAAGGGTAACAGAAACCGATTACTTTCCATAGAGTTTGGCCTTCAATAGGTCTTTGAAGGAGAATCTGATGTCATAATTAGAGCTGGTTTTAATAACAATGTGGGACTACATACTGTATCACCTTCCTTTAAACCCCTGCAATTTGGAAGAGGGAAGAGTAACACTTCCTTACATGGTCTCCTGTATCCAGCCCTGCAAACACACAAACTGAACTTCCAAACCACCAAATCTGTGCTTTCGCAAGGAAAAAGCAAGGGAATAGTTATAAAACTGCATTTAGGTGACTCCCGTTCACAACCAGAGAGAAAAACCTTGCAAACACAAAGCGGTTTAATAAGTGTTAGCTCATTGATTTCAAGAGTACTTGGATTCAGGGGTGTGCTGCTGCTTTTTCCAGAACAATTCCAGTGAAAATGGCACATTTCAAAACCTCTTCAGCTTCAGGAAAGAAAACCATTTCTATCTATCTTCATGAAAGAAGGTGGATTCACACAGATATTAATAGCAGTTACCACTTGGCAATCAAAACTAACTTCAGATTACGTTAAAAAACATTAATCTAATTCTTCAGAAGTCTGACCGTAGCAATTTCCTGGCAGTGTATGCAGCAATCATTACATACACATTTACAGTAAAACCGTGCCTGCTCTAGTCCTAATCTAAAACTGATGGGCAGAATTATTTTTAGTTTAACCTTGGTATTTTGCTAAAAGGAATGCAAATGTCATTGCTAGAGGAGAAAAGGAAAAAAAAAAGAGAGAGACAGAAATAACAACTTGGTGGAAAATTAAAGCACAGAGTTGACTATGACCCCAGCAATCAGACATACACAGGTAATTGATCTTTAGCTGCCTGGCTTCTAACGTCAGAAAAGTGACATTTTTGACTCTCCCACAATCTAGCCTTAATGTGGGTAATGTTCCAGCAGCCCAGATAGGAATCACCAAAGTAGACATTTAAAACAAACTTCATTTTCTTTATCTACTTTTAAAATCTACTACTCGAGTACCATTATTTTATTTATTTCCTTCCTCCCTTCCACCCAATACTTTACTTGCCACATGGTAAGTACTTGCTTCCATTTCCAGCGCAGCAGTGACCAAGTTCATTTTGCTTCCACAAATCCATACCCTAGATTGTTATGAGCATCAACACTGATTCCAGTAGCAGGGTAGGATATATATTCATATTTTCATGGGTTCATTTTCCTTTTTCCCCTTGTTTTGCTCCATATAGGGCTATTGGGCTACACCCCCCTGTTGCTTTCTGTTTCTCTGCTCATTTACTCCAGTGTAACAGGGTTCAAACGCACTTTCCTCGTATTTATTTTGTGCGGGTAATAAAGAGTGAATTCCTTTTACAGGCATAGCACAATAGCTAGTTTATATAGCCAGGCATATCCTTGAAAATTCTCCTCTGTCCTTCCTTTTTCAATGTCTGTGATCAGCCCCAGAAATACCCTGCTATTTAATGTGGATTCAGACAGATAAATCAGTACATTAACTTGAAGCTAGTGACTCCGCTGTAAGTTAAAACTATAGCACAAGTCACACGAGTTCCATTCAAAACCAAAGGAAATTCAAAGTTTCAACTTCAACCTGATCCAACTTTGCAGCTTCTTTGTGATGTGGGGGACTGGAGACCTGCACAGGCCCCTTCCCACTTGAATCCGTGATCCTCAGCTGAGGATGCTCTGGGGCACTTGATAACCTTCAAGTTGTAAAAAAAGTTCTGGTCTTCCATTAGCATTCTCTGCTCACCACCACCCCACCCCCAAATTTCACCAAAAAGCCCAAAACAAACATTTTTTCCTTTAATTTAAAATGTCTCTCTTTTTTTTCCAAGGGAAATCTAATAAAAAACATGTTTTGTTGACTGAACAGAGTGCCCTGGTGTGTAAACAATGGAGATTCTTGTGTGAAAGTCAATTTTGTCTGGCTTCTAGGAATTCCACAGGGATAAAATTAGAAAGACCTATACACGGCCTAGAACTTGTACTTGGAAGGATGAATCCTGAAGTCAGTGTTGGTAACGGCCATTGCAGCACTGGAACCACAGCGATTTCCCAGTGCTTTTCTTCCTCTAGGACTCAAAGGTCTGACACCACAGATGGATCTGCTCTCAGATATGAAGTTGGAAGAACTTAAATGATCATAATACCGATACCTGGGTGCCAGCCGTCAGCCGCGATGCTGACTGAGTCTGCGTCTGATGACAGAGCCTCTGTGCATAATTCACTGTATTATAAGACCAGCCTTGAACATGCAAATGAAAAGAACAGCCTTCCTATTCATTGCTCCTAATTTTGATTCACGTTAACACTGTGTGATTGGAAGTTGGGCACACTACAGTATTTTGCTTTTTCATGGCATTGACTCCACTGAACGCGTGGCAATGCTCTGCTCTTGCTGTTGCAGCTGAGGACAGCTGAAACACTCTGAAGCAATGGTCAGGCTCTGTGTATTTCCCACTCTTGTCACCTTTTAACTCTGGTTTCTGCCTATTTCCTTTGTTCTTTTTTAGTATAGTCTGTACAGGATAGCATATCCCTCCCCATTTTCCTCTCTGTCACTTCCTCAACAAACCTCCCTCAGCTGCATTTTGACTGTTAGTTTAGATGAGACCACATGGCCTGGTTTTCAGCTGGTGTAAATCCAGTTTTGCTGGCTTTACTGGAGCCATGCTGATTTATAGGGGCTGATGATCTGGCTATATATATTTTTAAGCGTGTACTTATCCAGCAAATCCATCCATGATGCTTGCAACCTTCCATTCTGTATTCATTTGAACTCAGCTGGCTCTTTCAGGCCAGGAATCGCACTCATCTCCCTTCGGTGCCGCTTCTCTTGTAAACGAGCCAGTTGGAAAGCACAGCGCCTGCTGTGCAGAAAGATTACGCTCCCAGGTTATATATTACAGCACGATGAGTGAGTTGCTGAAGGCTTCATAGTCCAAGATCAGACCAGTAAACGACGCAAACTATCTCAGAAGCCTGGCTGTTAAAGCACAGCAAGAATATCTGTGCTGGGAGAGGAGTGCTGGACAGAGACACAGGAAGAAGCTTTTGCATCCGTTCGAGCCCTGCATACAGGGACAGGGATGAGATAGCCACGTGCAGAGGTTTCTGATTAATGTTTTCTGTCTCCAGACTCCAGCTCCAAATTCTCTTCTCCTTCCTTAATTCTTCAACTGCGAAATTGCTGCAGCTCACTGCAAATTTTAGCAAATAATTTTTCCTGGATCTAGATACGATGATTTTGGCCATTTCTTTGACAGGTAGGAAGAGGCCCCCCTTCCCAGACATGGGACCTCTGGATCCATAAGCCATAAAACCCCTCTCTCGCCCCAGTAATGCACCTCCTCTGTCTCCAGACAGAAGTTTACTGAGAACAGCAGTCCAAAGGAATAACCACATGAGCACGGGCAATCATTTAAACTTCAGTAGCCTAAAAGTGCCCACTTCTATCTTTAGCAAGATATCTTCTCAGCCGACAGAAACTGGGTATGTCTCTTAACTAAGCTGTACAAATTCAGTTAGCCGAGGAATTGTCCCCTTGAGTCCTGAAGTCAAGGCTTTCTCTACTCCAATTCTTTCATATTTCTTCTAAGTGGATGCCACACTGGAGTTCCACAAGTCCTCTTCTTTCATGTACTGTGCTTGACAACTACCTACGTAAGCTACATTTGATCTCCATCTAAATTTTGTTTTCCTATGCAGAAGGCGAGACCTCTTCCCCAGCTCATTTCATAATTTTGAATCCTAATTCATCCCTATCCTCTGGGAAGAATGCATTTTTTTGCAATACCTATGTTGTAACTTTCTAGAGCACATGCTTCTAATTTAAGCATTATTTTCCAAAGCTCCTAGCACTTAACCACAGAAGTTCTTCATTTATTTTCCTTTTTATTCTCCATTTAATCCATCCTCTTATTTTATGCTTTGGATCATCTTTATATCTTACATTATGGCCTCTAGTATAAAAGCTTTTTGTTTTAACTAAGTACTTAAAACCCACAGAGAAGTATAAAAATTATACTGAGGGATTTAGACAGAACTACCCTTTCCTCTCCTCATTTACTTCTCATTTTTCACCCTCTCCCAATCTCAAATTCTGAAGTAGAATAGAAACTTCTGAAGAGCTCTACCAGTTTTAAATGAGCATTTGAAGGGCAAAAAATGTGGCAGAATCTAGTTGCTGCCACAAATTTTCTGAGTGACTTTGCCTAAGTCATCTTCCTCACGTTGCAAGGTCCATTGGGAATGGGAATACTTTGTCCTTGTCAATCCAAATACACTAGGTTGGGTGGTAAAGATCCTTAGGCAAAAAACTTTTTATTCCTTGAAGTTACAAGGCCCTTCTATTAGCTGTCGTAGATTAGGAGCTGCCAGAGCAGATAATGTATAACGAGACGTGCTTCTCTGGGCTGAGCAGAGACCACTATAGCACGTCTTGAGACATGAGGTTACAGAAACCTTGCGGTATGAATGCCACACTAGATACACCAACGCCACAGCAAAGCTTAAAGCAGAGCAGGGTCCCAGGACAGAGGAACAGGGAAGGCTTGAGGAACCCTGAGCCAAAGCCTCCCCAGTCTACCAACGGGTGATTCTTCTCTCTGTCCCTCCCTCCCTCATATCAGTGCAAACTTCTAAGCTTCCCACAACCAACCTACCCCTTTCAACACACAAATGGATACCCCATTTCTGAAAGCACGCTGCAGAGGAGCACATGTTGCCAGCAGCTCCGCCAGCACCCGTGAATGCTACCGCTAAGATTCAGCCAACTGCTTTCCCTGGGTAACTACAACTCAAATTTCTTCTTCAGCTGTGAACAGTTTAGGGCCAATTCTTGAGCTATTGCGGACTACAGACATTTTTCCATCAACCAAAAGCTGGCTTCGGTATTCTTTACCAACCATACTGCTTACACTGAGGACATTAGATGAAGAATTGGCAGTGGATTTGAAAGCTGGGCCAGCTGCTCTCTCTGTGGGGCATTCACTTAAAGGGGATGGGACAGCTTAGGAGCAGCAAGCACAGGGTTTTACTTCAGCCACCCAGGAGCAATTTCTACCTGCACTAAATTATGGAGCAACTTCTACTCACTTCACGCAAAAGTTTATGGTTAGGGACAAAGCAGGAAAGAAACTCTGGTTGTAGACTGCTTCACCTGGCTCTCTGTCGTGCCCAGGAAGTACAAGAGTGTGTGATACTCCAAATTTTTGGTTTACTGCACTGTCCAGTAGCCAGGCCTGGGCCAGTTCTACAGTTAGTGCACTGGGAGAGTATCTAGTCAATCCCAAACCAAAGGGGGGGGTTGAGCCCATTCTCTTGCTCTAGCACATGGAAGTCCGCAGAGTTTCAGAACTGCAGTAAAATAGTTATTTTAGCCTTGGACACACCTTGCTAATCCTTAAACTGGGAAAAAAGTCTGTGTGGCTACAGCATGGCACCCCAACCGAACACGTCTTGTGGGACAATAGCTCTTCAGAGTTAGTACAAAATTAATCTTGGTCATATTTGTGCCTTCAGGGGAGGAGGACGTTCTCATTTCCATACACAGCAGTGCAAGTGTTTGCTTTTTCTTTGTGAGAGAGAGAGAGAGGAAAAAAAAAAGGGCGAACAAAAACCAGAACAATAAAGCAAACGAATTACAGCATACTTCAGCTAGCTTCAAATAACAAACATGACTCCATTCGTATGAATACGATTCCCTCTCCAAGTTGGTAAGTATTTCCCTGGTATGTAAATCATAACAAGATGGACACTCCTGGACCTGAAGATTTACAATGAAACCTGCGTTCGGCTACTCTGCAGTTTAAGACGTGTTTTCAGCATTTGCCCATGAACTAGACGGGGCTTTCAGCTGAGGTGTCTGTGCATAACCAGCCTTTTGAGAGGCCTGGGCCAGAAGGTAACATTTCCCTGAACGTTTTCTGGTACAAAACAGTTGTTTGGACAAATCAATGAGTAGCTTGGCCAAAAGGTTCTCAGATCCCTCCTCCTCTTACACAAGCTCTTTCTTTTAAAGTTTGTCGCTTTATTTGTTGTCATAGTAAAGACTCAAAGTTAGAAGCTCTGAGTCAGACAGCTTATTAATAACAAGTGAAGGACACTACAGCACAGATTTCATTAGCCAGAAGCCATTTAGCAAACAAATGCCTCTGGGAGACGCCAGGCTCCCAGAGGGCATATTCAGACCATGCTGGAGAATATAGTATCACCTCTCCAGCACCACGGGCAAGCTCACATCAAACCGGCACAAAGTTTGACTGCCGTGAGGGCAGGCACGGGCACTACACCGGTGTAGATGTCCCTACGCTCAGTCTGGAAATTATCTGTAGACCAACACTAGCTGGTATCGTTGTGTCAACCACAGCACGGAAGAGCTTTGAGTAGGAAGATGCCACCTGAAAGCAGGATAAACTGCTTACACTAACTCAAAAAAAAAAGGTCCAACCAAACCACACAGAAGTCTGAATACAGCTTTTTCTTCCTCACAGTCAAAAGGGAGGACGTTTGGGACCCAAGGCACAAGACATTTACTAAAGGGAGTATACTCCAGGCTAGGGCTACAAACGGAACCACTATAATGTGGCCTTGCAGCCCAGAAGGCCAACTGCATCCTGGGCTGCATCAAGAGGAGCATGGCCAGCAGGTCAAGGGAGGTGATTCTCCCCCTCTACTCTGCCTTGGTGAGACCCCACCTGCAGTACTGCGTCCAGTTCTGGAGCCCCCAACATAAGAAGGACAGGGACCAGTTGGAGACGGTCCAGAGGAGGGCCACGAAAGATGATCAGAGGGCTGAAGCACCTCTCCTGTGAGGACAGGCTGAGAGAGTTGGGGCTGTTCAGCCTGGAGAAGAGGAGGCTCCGGGGAGACCTGATAGCGGTCTTCCAGTACCTCAAGGGGGCCTACAGGAAAGATGGGGACAGGCTGTTCAGTAGGGCCTGTTGTGATAGGACAAGGGGTAATGGGTTTAAATTAGAAGGAGGTAGGTTTAGGTTGGATATTAGAAAAAAACAATGCGAGTTGTAGAGCACTGGAACAGGTTGCCCAGAGAGGTGGTGGATGCCCCATCCCTGGAAATGTTCAAGGCCAGGCTGGATGAGGCTCTAAGCAACCTGATCTAGTCAGGGATGTCCCTGCTTCTTGCAGGGGGGTTGGACTAGATGACCTTTGAAGGTCCCTTCCAACTCTAACCATTCTATGATTCTATGATTCTATGAATGTGTACACGGTGGGACCTGAGCATGTTGGAAAGTCTGGCCTTCAGTGAGATGCCCCAAAGGACCTACATTTCCCTAAAAATGATTGTCTTACCCCCCATTGGGACGGTTAAAAAAAAATCAGTGGAACAGTGCTGGTGTCAGACTGGAAAATTAACAGTGCAGAATGAGGTCCAAGGCAAAGCCACCACTGACATGATCTCGGCAAGCAGCCCTGGTTTACGACAGTTTGTATATTATGACATTTGGGGAAAGATTGAAGTTCTTTGCAGTTGCAACAAAGTACGTCATCTACATCAAGCCATGGTGGGAAGAGATCGTGCATCAGGCACCATTGAACTGATACCATCCAGTTAGTTCATGGCATTTTGTTTGTGAAGCCAGCCCTACCTTTCAGCTTCAGGTTGCTATTTTGGTCTCCGTTGCTTTGCCAAAGACAGCTCCTGTCACGGCAGTACAAAGCCAAGCAAACACCTCTGTGCCTTGCAAGTCTCACAATCCATTACTGTGAACGGTGACGTGAATTTCATGAAATCTTGGCTCTGTTGTTACGAGAATCCACTCCACCACTCACACAAGAACTTGAGGGTAGAGGAGGAAGATTCATCTGGCACTATTTTGTCAGGGATTTAATCTTTGGATACAGTGCATTAAATGGATTAGAGCAAAGACGCAGGCTATCCGTATTTTAAAAGCCCGACGACCTTTAACAATGAGAAATAATAAGAGGAAAAACGTGAACCCTGACAAATTCATAACTACAGCACAGGGGAAAGGAATGTATTCTTTTCACATATGAAAAAACATTGCACATGACACGTCTATTTTCTTTTCAGTCCTGTAGCTGTTATGAATTATATACAACATATTTAGTCGTTGTTTGTTCTTGTGCCTTTTTGTGTGGGGGGGTACTTTGGCTGTTCTAAACTTCTTTATCACTGATCAAGTAATTGTATGAAATACCATTTGGTTTGTCTCTCCAGAACCCCGCTGTAGCGCCGTGTCCCTGTACCACTGATACACTGTCAGTGAGAGCTTGGAGATAGAGTTTTGCCGTTCACCAGCATCATCCACACAAGAGGCACAAACCCATTTATCATCCAATTTAAAGAAAAATTGCATTTTGAATTAGGTCCTACTAGCATTACGCAGGCAGCTCAGGGAGAAGAGATATTATAAATATTCCTCAGAGCCCTCCAAAGGACTTAGGAAGGAAGGAATCAGGTTTGCCAACTTCCATTCCGCGACTCCAACCACCTCTGTTATGGTGACAACAAACAGCAACAGCTCATTACTTGCACGACAGCGGTTAGCCCGGCTGTGGATTGGCAGGATGTGTAATCTATTGGTGTTATCGTTTTGGGATGCAGATAAAAGGAACCAGGCCCCAGCCCTCGCTGAGTTGAGAAAGGTCACTCCATCCTCAAAGCAAAAGCAAATGTGCGCACTACCTCATCTCCAAGTGCAATCACAAAACAATGTCAGATGTCAGCAAACAGCTCAAAAACTCACAGAATCTAGCAAATACAAAAATAATAATAATGAATTCCTTTTAATATGGAAAAGTTACCCCCAGTGTCTCTAATGAAGCTAAAGATGAAGAAATCCCATCCTTCTGTGAAATTTGCCAGCGTATTCATAAAACACTGTTTATTTTTAGTCACTTGAAAGCTTTCTTTTCTTTATATTTTCCTCATTCAGTGACAGGCCACATACCAAAGCTGAAGTTTTGTTTAGAGGGAAAAACAAAAACAAGGCATGGGAAGAGATTCACAGATCTTAGACTACTTTCCACGTAAGGGCAGCCGCTCAGTGAAGGGCCCAGCGTCCCTAAAGAGGGGGTTGTTTTGCTCCTGAAGCTCCCTGTTTGCCTCCCCTCTCCCCACATTCTGCGACGGTGGATGGGGCTGTGGCAAGGGTCACAGGAAACAGGCCCACAGTGGTTGCAAACATTCATGGGGCTTTTTATCCAGATGTATCCCTGGAGCAACAGGGAGGTAAGGGAGAGCCTCAGCCCTTCCCACTTCAATGTCAGAGCATGGCAAATTTGCAGTAGATGTTTCTTTCCAGCAGGTCTACTGCTGCTTAGGTCAGAGGAAAGACTCTTCCCCTTGTGAGAGACCTTCATCATTCAAAGTGGGTATTACAGCTTTGAGGTATATCTCAACATGACACTTTTTTCCCTGAATACTTTCAGATAGTAACTGCATCCTGGGCTGCATCCCCAGCAGCGTGGCCAACAGGTCGAGAGAGGGGATTCTGGCCCTCTGCTCCGCTCTGGTGAGACCCCCCTGCAGCACTGCATCCAGCTCTGGAGCCCCCAACATCAGGAGGACGTGGAGCTGTTGGAGAGGGCACAGAGGAGGCCACGCAGATGCTGAGAGGGCTGGAGCAGCTCTGCTGTGAGGCCAGGCTGAGAGAGCTGGGGCTGTTCAGCCTGGAGAAGAGGAGGCTCCGGGGAGGCCTCAGAGCTGCTCCCAGTGCCTAAAGGGGGTTGCAGGGAAGTCGGAGAGAAATTGTTCAATAGGGCCTGTTGTGACAGGACGAGGGGTAACAGTTTCAAAATAGTGGGAGGCAGATTCAGATTAGATATTAGGAAAAAATTTTTTACACTGAGGGTGGTGGAGCAGTGGAACAGGTTGCCCCATCCCTGGAAACATTCCAGGCCAGGCTGGACGGGGCTCTGAGCAACCTGATCTGGTTGAAGGCTCCTTGCAGGGGGTTGGACTGGATGGCCTTGAAAGGTCCCATCCTACCCAAACCCTTCTATGATTTTAGGATTCTATAATCTCCTGGTCAAGTTTGAGTTCCCTTTGAGATGGTGTATGAGGCTCCTTTGGTATATCTAGAGATTGCCATTGGTTTTTTTTTTTACTTTTCACCTATTAACATCTGATGAAGACAAAGGTGGGTTGTTTTGTTTTTTTTTTTTCTGTTTCGTGCGAGCAATGTATTTGGCTCCCTCCTGTGGGCACCAGCATTGCTAATCTCCCAAAACATCCGATTTAAACACGACAATAATACCAGCTCATGCTACAGCTGAATCCACCCTTCCCCTGGCAGAGTCCTGTGCTCACGTAGCCAACAAAGATTTTCCTGAGCTTAAGTACTCCCAGCAATGCCATAGAAATGTGCACAGGGCACACAGCAGTTTTAAAACAGGAGAGCTATGCAGGAATGAACCAAAGCATGTACATTCTTCGGTTTAAAGTATATGGCAGGTGGCTCAATGCTATATTGTCTGGCTGAACGCAGGGCAGCACTTTACTGGCTTCAAATTTTACTGTGGGGTTGTCTGTTACCTCTCAATGTGACTCAATTTGACTCAGTACCTTCCAGGATTATTTCCTATTCTGGATCCAGCTACTGAACAGAATAAACTTAAGTCTCTGTTAGCTGTCCTTACCAATCACTCAAACAAAGAAAACAGGAATATGTGCAAGTTCTTCAGAACTCAGCCTGGATATTCTCCAAGAGGACCCAAACCAACACCACCAGCTCAGCTGGGAAACGGAGCTCCTCTCCCAAGACTAGTAATTGAAGTTTCTGTCCTGTTCTTTCTACGAAACTGTCCCACAGAGCAAGAACTCTAGGCCACTGCAAGGCTAAGGTATCACGTAAACCATAGAATAACAACAACTTAACACTGTCTCTGTATTGCTTACTCCTTAAAAATGTTATTTTTTCCAGGATTAGTTGCTTGGGCTGTTTTAGTTGCCAGCTAGTTTCTTTGCAAGCACAGAAATAATAAGTGTGCAGATAACAGCATTTGCCATGGGATTTAGACAGCTCTCCCTTGGGCTTCTCTGGAGAGTTACCTCCAAACCTCATCCCTTTTCTTGAATGTCAGCAACTTGTAACAGGAAACTAAGCGTGCCCACTTCCAGATTCATGGTTTCTATGGTGACAAAGGGAATTTGGGGTGTACATGAGGTATAATCAATATTGTTCTATGGAAGATTTCACTGAGAAGAACAAGACATAGACAGCTAATGCTGTTTGAGGTTCTAGGATATTTGAATGAGGCCGGGAAGTTCAGCCCAGAGAACCACATCCTTCTGGAATGGGAACTGAAAGAGCATTCCACTGAGGTTTTCCATGACAGCTAAATCTCAGCTGCAGCAGTTAGGAAGCTTTCTGGTCCCTGCCTCAAAAACATGAGGGTTTTGCCCCTGAGATGGAGAACAGAAAGTATCCAGACAGAACAGGCAGCAGAGCCCGAGTAGCTCTGGAAACGCAGAGGAGGACAAACTCCAAGTGAACACTGCAGCTGAGCGGGGTCCTGGCACCCCCCAAGCTGGAAGGCTGGTGGGGGATAAGCAGGAACATTGCTGCTGTCCTCTCCTGTTCCTCCACTACCAAACCAAACCCAGATGTGCTCAGATCAGCCGCTGAGAGTAACGCCACTCCAGTGCCGTCGCCCATGTCCACATCATTCCGCCTATAACACAACACTCATGAATCAACCATCTTGTCTGATTTCTGCAATTTTATGAAGGTGGGAGGCTGACCTGACTCTGTCTCCAGTCCTGTCTAACAGTCTAGTAACGCTTTGTGTCTCCATGGCTGTCCTACGATGCTGAAGTGCCCACGCTCTGCTCTGCACAGCTCTAGATCCCTCTTTGAACTCCTGGACAGTTCAGGGAATCAGATTTTGAGTGAACTCGAATCTCCCAGACAAGCTGGGAGATGTCTGCTCCTTATGACACTGACAGTTCCTCCAATTTAAATGAAAATGAGATGAGACAATACTGATCACTGTAAAATTGCAAGCGAAGCAGAAAGCCAGACCGCCTTGCTGTGCTGTGAACAAAGTTAACGCTCTGCCAATTCATCAGTCACCTGAGTTGTGAGTTATTGCCCTGTCCCTCCAAAGACACCTACTGTAGAGCTACAACACAGACAGACCTCTCCAGAGACCCTCACCCCTCTGTCAGGGCTCTGTTTAGCTGTCCCCACATTAACTGATGGCCGAGGCTTTCCATGCAGTTCCCGTGTGTCCAAGCAGAGCGACTCCGGCAGCTTTCACGGGCCCTGCTCCGCAGCCCCCCACCGACTCGGGCAGCCTGGGCGAGGGGGTTCACCACTCCAAACAACGGAGCCTGGCATGACTTGGCCGGACACATGACAAATGAGTAATTCACCAGTTCACACAGGTAGTGATTTATGGGCTGGATTTGAGCTGGAATATTGCTAGAGGGGCAGTGTGGAGCTTTCAAGTAAAGAGCCGATGACTCACTTTCTCGGTATTTGTTTTCTTGCACTGCCTCTACTCCCCATTCCCCATGCGCACTCTCGCAACCAAGTCCTGCTCTCCAGTAAAACAGCTGAGCTTTCTTTTACACCAGATTGGTAGTTTTAAAATTAACCAGCAAGGCTCAGTCACGCTGCAGGTCACAAGTGCCTCTTTGTGCGGGTACAATCAGGTAACGCTACAGCAAACACCCCCGGCAATGTCCTTGGGTCATTTGCACCGATTTCAACAGAGTTGTGCTGCCCTATGCCAGCCCAGGATCTGCCCCTCCACAGAGGCCAGTTGCTTCGTGTGGATGGGGTGGGGAGAAGCAGCAGAACAGAACATGAATTTAAGTGTGCAATCTAGAGCTCCTGACCAGAAGCTAGCTCCTTCCAACAATGCCTGACATGATAAGAGCTCACAAAGATGCCCTGAAGTGCAAGTAGCTCACCAGCCACATATTTCCCTGGGATGGTTTTCCTCAGCCTCTCTTGATGGCACAAGAGTATCTTGACAACACAGCTGTGTTTCAGAGAGTTGTGGTGACCAAAATGAGGGCCACAGCGCTACACCCTTAGTTTCTACTATGTCTGACCCCACAGAAATTTTCCCAGGAATGCAATTCTCAAATCTCTGTTCTCTTTGAAGCAAGAAGTCAGAAGGCCTCATGCAATAATGCAAATGGTAGCTCTGCAGCCTTCACTTTCGAGATCTATCACTATAATAATGAGCAGCCAAAGTTACACCTATTTTTTTATACAGAACTATCAAAAGTCACTTAAGAGTCCCTGAATAAAGCTACAGAAATGCTTATCTATGAACATGGATCTCCTGCAGGTTCTTTTGAAGAGATCATGTTCCTCTCTTTGAAGCCAGTGTCTGGGGGAAGAGAGAACAGATTGAATAAGAAATGAAAACAGACTGGCTCCAGACATGGCCATTGCAGCTTCCAGTTCTTGCTGGAAACCAAAGCTATTTTGGAACATCATTCTTTATTTATGGCATGTATTATTTATTTATTGCCTTTATCTTGCATGTGTAGAGCAAGCAGAAAATATTCTTCAAACGCACCTCACTGCATTGAGCTCTGGATGGCAGCAACACACAACGTAGCAGCATTGGCCCCAGTGCTGCAGGTGTAAATTCACGTCCTCTGCCTGGGTACGGGGACAGGTACCCCAGCACAAGTCCAGCCGAAAGGGACAGCCTTGCTGTGCCTCTGCCATTCCTGGTGGGCTTGATGCTTCCTGAACAACCTTTCCATCATTGTGAAAATGGGACAACGGAGAGCGTGTTTTTTCCCTGCTGTGCAAAGCTACTGCAAGAACAACACAACTCATTAACTTTATACACCCACTATCGAAAGCAATCCCTTACGGTGCAAGGCAGGAGGTACCCAGCCCTCATACCCACGCTGTACAGGCACGATCATACAAAAAGAGATTTTCAAGCCACCTCTAAAAGTACAAGCTCCAAGTCTCACCTTCCAACCGCATCACCGGTCCCTAAATCCATCACGTAAACCTGAACACAATGCAAGGGTCTCGTACTATAGTCACACACCTAACTGCCCAAAGGGAATATTCTCTGCTGTAATATCCTCCATTCCTCAACACAGTTGAAGCAAATATGGCTACTATATAATTTGATTTTAAGTGTGCTTTCCACACAGGTATTTCAAACAAGGTTCAACTGGGAAGGCTGTTTCTGGGAAGGTTTATATAACATGGGGTTATACATAACTAGCAGTTTTCTATCTAGCTCTGATCACAAACACCAGGTAATAAAAACTGAGTAAGAAATGAAATAATAGTAATGTCTGCAATGAGAATAAACTCCTGTTACACTGTGCTAAAGTTTATATCAAAGATCTCTGATATGCTTAGGTTGCTTTAAAGTAAAACCCACTCTCCACAAAAATATTCAAGTTCTGCTCTTATGTAATGGTCAAAATTTTGCCCTTAGCAAATGAATCCATCTCTCTCTGCTTGAAATACCTTAATGAGAAGTGACCTTTTACAGTGCTTTAAATCTCCCCCAGTAATGTGAAACCCAGGAGCACACTGGGAAGTTGAGAAGAACCTTATCTAACATCAGTTGTACTTGCTTCGTTTCCAAAACGCAGTTGGTTCCAAGCTGTCAGAGCATGTAGGACTGGAAGGGCTCACCGTACTTGGGCTTTTTATTTTTTTTTTTTTTTTTTAACAGAACTGACTCACTTGACTTTAATCTCTAAACCTGAAGGCACAAATATCACTTTTGAGTGACTCATCTTGGAGTAAACGGAAATGCTGCTGCAGATCTGAATAGGTGCTATCACCTTTTGTTTTGCAGGATTTTTACAGATAATGCTCAAAAGTCTTTGGAAAAGCTTTGAGGGATTCTCTCTTGCATCTTCTCCTCCCACATCCTTCCTCTCTCCTGGATATTCTATTTTTAGTAGTCACAGAGCATTTCCTGGTGCTCCCTTTTTACTCTTCCAGCCTTGCAATAGGTAACACTTGTAGAGTTTAGTGTCAGAAATTTTGAGGTAACTAAGAGTGAAGTGTGAGCATAAATGTGCTTTTGTGAAAGCACCAGAAAAAAATAATAAGCAAGGGTTAAAAACCTGGCATCCTTGGAGAACTAAAGATACAATTGAGCGCAATTATGCTGGCAAACATCAAGGACGGTATTTTCTGCATCAAGAACACAGCACAGACGAATTATCAGCAGAAGAACTATGCTTCTTAGTGAAGGATAGGAGGAGGGTAAAAAAAGAGAATTTTATGAGAATTGTATGTACCGTACCTCTCTCCTGCTAACCTAACAGGAAAACGGGGTGCAGCTGTAAGATAACCAAAATGAGGAAACAAGAGACAATTGTCCAAGATATAGTGAAGGGAAAGTAAACAAGATTCTTCTTGCCATGATAGCTGCTGACTTCAAAGGGGATTAAAAGACCTATTCAAAACCCAATTCAGCGTCACCATTCGGGAGGAACAGAGCAGGTGTAACGTGGCCACACAGTAGCTGGCATCCCTTGATCTCCATGCCACCGCAAGTAATGCTGCCCGGACTACTTGGACACGCACATACTGGTGGTTCTGACTCTGCACGTATGAGAATGTGAATAGATAGATACAATTTAGAAAAGTTAAGTAAAATTAAAGTCTCCTTTCCCTTTCATAAGGTCTTCCATTGAGTTTTTCAGACATGAATTCCTACACACTTACTTGGGTTGAGTGCTTTGATGACGCAAATATAGAGTCACTGGCTTGTAACAGCTGAACGGCATTAGTCAGCGATGTGAAACCTGGCAAAGTATATACTAACAGACTGTTCAGCAATAAATCCTTATCTTAAGTACTTTAAAAAATGTTTAGAGCTATAGAGAGAGGGAAACCAACTTTCTTTGCACTCTTTAATCATTTCTGCATCTCACTCTCCACTTTTCCTCTGTTTTTCTTTGTCATGGTACATATTGAACAAAATAATATATGAAAGGAAAGTTGCAGTCTGGAGCACCTTTCAAAAGTCTCAAAATACTTTAGAGGGTAAATTTCAGTTTTGCAAAACTGTTCGTTTCCGAAGTGCTTGAGTATCATTGAAATTCCCAAATGACAATAGTTCTAATGGTACCATTTCTAATAGTGAGGTGTGATTGAGAGGTGGAAAAGTCAACTGTCACTTAGAAGAAAGAGAAGGATTACGTGGCCTCTAAATCACTCATAAAAGTTCCCCCTCTTCCCTCCTCACCTGTCATTACAACTTGGCTTGCACTTCCTTGGTGTTTAGGCACTGTATTCCCATGGGCTCTCTGAAGAACCTGAGACAATCAGGGAGCTTGCAGAATGATCCGTGCTGATCTTCACTCCCAAATCACCCCTGGTACCTGCCTCTGGATTCATTACCAATCCCAGCATTGCCACACCCCGCAGTCCATCCCCAGCCCTCACAATATCACTGTTAACAACTCAGGTAATAGCTTTGCTCCTCTGTTTTCCACCTTGGGAAACAGATCTAGTAATATTTATGCAGCTTTCCAAACACTTGGACAGGCCCATACAGTTAATCACAAAGGTATGTTTACTAAACTACTAATTCAAAAAGCTCAGCCTGAGCGTTCTGGTGTTACAGTAAAAGCAAGCACGGCTTTAAAAGGTGCAGTGTGACTCACATTAGAGTATCATGGGTAAAACAAGTTAGGTCCTCAGCTGATTGCTCCTGGCTATAAAAACCTGGGCTCATGAGTGAGAAGTTCAGAAGTGCTCGCAGAAAATTATCACGGGACAGAGGATTAAACATACATTCCTGAATATAAGAATAAAAAGTCCTATTTATTCTTTTTTTTTTTGTCCTAGAAATTAGAGCTTTCTTTATTAAGATGATGAATAACTTCTCTGTGTACAAATACAGAGACATCTACTTGTCTCTGTGCACCTAGAAGCAGGTTTCTCCATATGTCCCACAGCTCATACTACACCTCCTATAACCCGCGAGGGCAGTGGCTGTCAGCGACGCAGAGCTGAGGAACCCGCTGTAATTCACAGCCACTTTATTTCCTCTTACCAACGGGTGCAAAAAGACTTCGTTTGCACGGGAAGCGGAGTGAGTGAGTGAATGTGTGCTCATGTGTATCTGCATTGAACGTTATCAAGAAATTGGAAGGAAATGGTGAGGAAAAGCATCCCAGTCAAAAATAGATTTCAAATAATTTGCCCAGGAACTGCTGTTACCATACAGGCAGGTGGATCTCTGGGCAGTATTTTGGGGACAAGTCAGCAAGGCTAGGCTACCAAACCCTTCCAACTCTAGCCATTCTATGATTCTATGATTCTAAGAAGCTCTTTTATGGCTTCACCCTCTACGGTCATTCTACCTGTTATCTAAAGCTTCGGAAGTATAAAGTCACCAAGTTTATTTTAAAAAGCACACAATACTGGGGATTAAATTGAAGTTTAAGATTTTAAGCGAAAGAATGACAGATTCATTGTCTTGATCTCTATAGCAAGATTTTAATTTCCTGCCAGAACCTTTTGAAGGAAATAGGCATCTAATGAGACTCTGAGTGCAAATAACAATGATGTGGCAGAGATCTCACAGAGTAAATTTTTGGCAGGTGCTGATATTGTAGAAATTTGCTTTCATGGCATTCATCAACAAGACAGATTTTCTGAAATGTGCTAAATAGTTTTCAACTTTTTAAAAAAAACATATTCTAAGGATCAGATTTGCTCTAATTCGAATAGGGAGATACATGGCAGCTGTCGACGTATTGTAAGCTCCGTTCCATGCCTGGAATAATTTCCCATCAAATTTCATTCAGACAGGGCAATTTACCGAATAAATTGCAGAATAAACAGACCTGTTTGGATAAGCTGTTATCTTGGCAGTTGTCTTAGTGACCTGGCTCTTGCCTTCTTCCTCCCATCAGAAGCTGGCTGCCAGTCCAAGGCATTTTGTCGATGAGAGCTGACAGTAAAGCCTACCCTGCAGTGAAAGAGAGGTCTCTAGAACAGCTACAGTCTGCTGAGCTCCATATTCTGCCTGTCCACTGTCCCACGCCACCTTCAGACAGCTTCTGTGGGATCGGTAACTGGTGCCTGCCAGTACATCGCTCGTGGGATGGCCTGGTGGGTCAGAGAGGGCATGCCGCAGCATCCAACGAGATGCCAGCTCCAGCTTCACAAGATAGCAAGTGGGTGAAAATGATCAATAGTGCAAAACAGGCCATGACACGCAGGTGATTTTTCTGCCCTAACTAGTGTAAAAAGGACAAGGAGCAGAGGATCTCACTCCAGGGATGTTCCTGCATAGACTGCCAGCTGTTTACTATCCAAATGTCACCATAAGCACAAGGCTTTCTCACACACTTCACAGAAAAGCTTTTGTTTAAATTTTGCAGCTATTCATGGAGATACTGAACACAGACAGCATTTTGCATCACGCATTAGAGTAGCTATTCTTCTAAGAAGAGGGCTCTGCTTTCCCCAGGATAAAGGTGGGTTGCCAGAGCACAGGATTATATAGAATTAGACAGTAACACCAACAAAAAGCATATTATGGGAGATTAGAAGCAGATGACTAGCCTTGGGCTCTTTGCCCTGCCCCTGTATGTTCTTGCACCATCAAAGAATAATGGCATAGAAAAGTCAACTCTTAATTCACCTTGGAACTGCTCTCTTGAAGCAGTAAGGTCCTGTGAGCCCTGGTTTGAGCCAGACAGACACTGCTGCAGGAGCTGTGTACCCCACAAAACTCCTCTTAGCAATAATTAAAAAAACCTTCAAAAAGTAGAAACCTGAGAATTTTAGAGACCCATAAGTGAAATATGTGTCTGACTTTCACAGAAAGAAAAGGGAGATTGGGTACTTAAAAATGCTAGGATCTTTTCAAAATCTGGATATAAATTACCTGGGGAAGATCCCATCTTCTCCACAAGCCCCTTTCCTTTACCCCCTCCAGTTCCTCCAGTCTGACTCCTCTTCAGGTGTTGAGCTGGATTCAGTGGCAGTTAGTTTGCAGCGTGGCTAAGATACAGCTCCTGAAAACCTTGGCCCAGTCCTAGCTCAACCAAACAACCCCCTCCAAGAATACCAAACGCCACAGCCCTAATTTCATGGGGATTACAGGAACAAAATCTATACCCTTGATTGCAAATCCTCATGGGCGTTCAGGCACAACGATTAAACACACAGAGTAACTTCACTTTTGCCGACACCATTTCATCATATACAGTAGAATAGAAGACGACTTAAGAAAACAAAAAAGTGGGTTTTCTTCTTTTTAAATGTAATACAAATGAAAGGGTATACTGATCAAGTAAGGTTATAGAAGTTATTTATGTAGTAGAGAGTAGGAATCCATTGCAATTCAATAAAACATACTTCCATTGTATATTTTTCCACTTTTATCCATGTCCCTATTGGACTCACCCTAGAATCTTCTGTAAAATTGGGTGCCTTTAACATGAATAAACATTATAAAGTTTTTTTATTCAGTTTTTCACTCTGTTCTATAGCTGATAAAACTTCTTTCAAGCTATAGTGTTCATTTAATAGAATACTTGGGCAATTGTCTCCCCAAACATTTTATTCCTGAAATCTTGTAATGTTTCTTTCTCATGAATTTTGCTTTACTACTTCATGGCACTAGCGAGCTTGGAAATACCACAAAATCAGCCTTTCTTGGGGCATTCTGGCACTTTTTGCACAGAACTGACCCAGGCCAGAATGCTCAGAAGAAAACAACTTTTTTTTTTTTTTTTAAATGTTTCCCCGAAGTTTTATAAAACTTTAAAAAAAAAAAAAGCCTGGCTCCATTAGTATCTTAGCAGGCTTCCAAGGTTACTACGCCCTTCCCAAATTTTTATGATTGAAAACAAAAAAAGAAGAAGAAAAAAAATCATAAATTTTTCTAGGCATCAGATCAGAGCTCAAAAATATCTACTAGACTTATTTTAAGAAAGGAACTTGGAAATGTTTAACTAAACCCGCTAGAGAAATCAAGACACACACACAAGAGGTGATTACATGGGGTATTTACTTAAAGATTTTGTAATCTCTGTGCCTGTGCACGTTCTCCTCCTCTCTTATCTACAGGCAGACACACAAATCAAGACTCTAAATGCTGAAATAATGAAGACTCAGGTGAGGGGCCACATGTTCAAATACAGAGCAGAATTTAAGGGGTTTGTTTTGTTTTGTTTTGTTTTTAATATTTCTTCCCGCATTTGTGCACATGACTCAAAGGCTATAGTTCTACACCTGAAGGCTGCGATACCAAGATGAATAAATAATACATGGCTGCATGTGAAAGATGAGGGCTGGATGTTCATCCTTGGCAGCACAAAACTGTTAAAAGGCTCCATTTAGAGACAGTGCTGCCTAGCTGGTGGCACACAGGGGACAGGTATAACTCTTGTGCAAAATGCATGAATCATTCTCCCAGTATTTCTTGGTTCAAATTTAAAGCCATCACCTTGTTTGAATGGAGTTGGGGCAGTGGAAAAGGAATTGCTGAGGTCTCACCTCTCATTTATATTAATGCTTTTATGCCCATATTTGAATGGTATTAGCAAACACCTAAGTATCTCTGCCACTATTTGCTCACCTAAGTAATTGCTAACAGTGCATTAACATAGCGCAGGGATTTGGGGAATCTTTACTGATACTATCAGGGCTGTTTGAGCCTCGAATAAATGAGGTGAGGCAGAGTGGTAGCTTATAAACAGCTAAGAGCTGCAATAATACAAGAAAAGACCACAACAAGAAGAGACACTCAGTGGCAACTGCCCATCAGCATTAACCTTACAACTACTGCCACTGTGAATACAGAATATTTCATACATTGCTGGTGAGCTCTACCGAGCTGGAGTGCAGGTTACTGCTGTTTGTTACCTTCTCGATGAAATATTCAACTAAATCTGTTCTTTAAAAAATAGTTTTCATTGTTTTCCAAGGATTAAAACAGCAATAATAAGAGGAAAGTGTGGATTAGCAGCTCAAAAATAGTCAGCTAATAAATGTATGGCATTCTGTAAAATTGACTGATATTCAATTAAATGCATTTGTGAGTTTATTTTACTTGATTTAATTTTCAGAATTTTACCTTTTGCAGGTAATAATTTGAAAGGAGCTTTTCTATTTAATATACCTGTGTACGTTTGGGTTGGCACTCAGCAAATGTACTCTTTAAACAGGATGGTTAAAAACTTCTCCCATACAAATGTAATTTTAAAGCAGACTTTAGTTTGCCTCCAATTAAAATACTCAAACAGGCCAAAAGTCACACGGAAACCAGGAAAAGGTGGTAAATAAGTTTTGGCTGAATGACACCAATTAAAGCCTGGCTGTATCCCAGCTTCAAAAGAAAAATAAATGCAAGTCAGTAAATTTTGAATTACCTAATGTTTACACACAGGGTATGGACAGGTTAGGACGGGGGACTAAACCTGTCGTCTTTGTTTGGGGACAGAGTTGTGGAGAGTGAACGCAAGGGTTTGCCAACTTGCCAGGCCCCAGCAACCGAAAGTCATTCACAGGGCCGGCTCCTGTCACTTGTAGCAGTTTTTCTTCCAGATTCCTCATTCCTTTATCCCCCCTCACCAGTTCGCCCTACTCAGTAGGTAAAATTCTGATTCAGGAAAATATATCTGCAATAAGAAGTGCAGCTTTGAGCAGGATGAAACTAGCAGGCCCTCTCTCTATGGGAATCACTGCCAGTTCCCCATCATATGACTTGATGGGGCAGGTACATACCTGGGACAGATGAAACTCGAGAGGGCTGGTGTTTGCCTTGTAGTCTCGCTTTTTTCTGCCTGATTTGAATCTGGAAATGTTCCACTGTAGGGCCACGGGCTTATCTGATGAAAGACAACAGTGCGTGGCTTGAGTAAACAGCCACGCTGGGCCTTGCCTTTGTTCCTCCACGTCTGTGCTTCTCACAGGGCATGCGGAGGGTGGCAGGGAAACACGATCCACACAAAACAAGTTCCTGATCACAAAATGGGGGGAGCTGCTAGGCAGCGATCACTTTTTCCAGAATTGTGTTTTGGGCCTGGTCAGTTCTCCTTATAGAACTGACTCCTCTGTGAACAAATCACTGGAGCTCTGCTCATTTATACCCAGTCAAGGACTTTTTGCAATATATACTTTTTTTAAACCTTAGAAATAGCTTACTCTGAGCTGCTCAGAAGCAACATAGCATCATTAATGAAGGCTCTAGGCTACTTTGCTGCAGGGAAAACTGAGACTTAGAAGATCTGAAATCAGGCCTTTATGCCACTACAGACTTCCTATGAGGCCTTAAGTTCTTAGTCCCAAACTCTTCAAAGTACTCTATCTGTAAAGTAGGATTTAATATATGTTTTAATTCACCTTTTGTCTTTCGGTGGCTTGCAGCCTCTTCAGAAATGGGAATGGCTCAGATCAGGACTGAGAACTGCCAACTCCAAGCATTCAAAACTGCCAGCTGGGCCTAAAACAATAACAAAGAGTCCAGGAGATTAAAAAAACCCAAACAAAAACAAACACTGCATTTGGAGTTGTTTTTATTTGCTATCTCAGTTTTACATTGCTCAGGTTCATGTTTTCAAGCATTTCTCTAGATCCCTGAGATCTAGAAAATTACTTTATTTTTAATTAAAATAATAACTGAAAGCTGAGACTGCGAACTATTCACATGACTCCAGGGATTAACACTGTAGGGAAAGCAATAAATGTATTGAGACTCATCATAAAATCACGTGAGTCAGCAGGCACCCCGTGCCTCACATCTATCAGGAGGAGGCCGCTGTAAACAGAGCCCTTTATCGTTTCTGTCCTGCTGTTGTTATCACAGAGGGCTTCTGGCACTATCCTCACTGCTCATACTGTATATCCACTGAGGAGCAATGGGTTTCAGCTCCAAGTCGTGTGGTCCCCCTGGTCTGCTGTGGCTCCAGTGGGGCCATCCCACAGCAAATATCACCGAAAGGCACGTTTCCCTGTTCAACACCAGGACTGGAACTAATGTCCTTCACACATCCCACTAGAAATGCAAAGTGACCAAAAACCCCCAGCTTAGTACAGCATTTCAAAGGCATCATTAATACGCTCCTACCTAAGAGAAGGCTCAGGTGCTGCTTGAGAGCAGCTGAAGCATACGGAGCAGTTAAGCAAAATGAGATTATTTGAGTAAGCACAAAGGTAGAACAGATACCCATCTTTAAGGAAAGTGTAGTTCAATCCACTGATCCATCCTACTACGCTGGCTGTTGTCAGCAATACCAAAGCAGCACTCTCAAGGCCTGTTTAATGAAGACAACAAAAGTACCAAAACACGTTCAAGTGTTGCAATCTCCTGCAGCCAAAGTATCCATGTGTGTAAAACGGAGAAATATTAACCTTATCGTCAAAGTATTTTAAGACTTACTGATGAAAAGCTTTATACAAAAGCTTGGTATTATTAGACTGTTGTGGTCTGATTCTTATTAATAAGAAGGAGGTGTAAGATGGTCTAAATTTCATTTGCACCTGCTTAGTGACCCTTTGATCTGCAAAGGACAGTATCAAAGCATATCTGAGGCCACTCACAGCCATGTCTCTTGCTTCAGAGACAGGTTTAAAAGATTAGTAAAGCCACAGATAATTATTGAAGGCTTCAATTGAGAGGGCGTCTCCTCATCCTCCTCATCCTTGTGGGTAGAGCCCATCTCTGAGCAGGCCGCCCTTCCAACGAGCCGTTGGAGATACTGAGGGAATAGCACAAAGCCATTCTTGTAATTCTCCTGGGTTGAGACTCACAAGCAACTGGAAGCAAAAGGAGGAAGCGGTTTTCATGAAACAAAAGGCAGACGTCACTTTGGGATACATTCATCACAGCAAGCATTGCCACAAGGAAGTCAGTAGAAGACGGCATGCAACTTCGCTGGTGGGAGCTCCTTCTCTCTAGCTTCCCTTCTCAGTGGTCTTAAAAGCACGCACATATAACTAGGTCATTGCAAGGTCAAGTATGGAGTAAACCTGCAGCTCACCCCCTCCTCAACTACGTCCGCACACATGCTTTCATCTCAATGTGAAAGAAGGAGCTTGTTCACTGTGGGTCAAGGTCTCTCTCACTGTGCAATAAAACATGACCGTGGGGTTTACTGCAGAGTGCCTGCCATGCACTTATTTCTGTGCATCTCTCTTCTTGGTGTGGATTAAGTGGGTTGGGAAATGGCTTCAGCTACTCTGCGTTCATGTGAAGTGGGTACATACCTAACCACTTACTGATATGTTGCTGAGGTCACGGAGACCAGCGTAACTTCAAAGAGGTCATTAATGGGTTTGATTTTTGACTGTTTTATACATTTTGAAGACATTTCTCATAGCCATCAGGAGAAGACAAAACCTTCATGTTGGGGGTCAAAACAGTTTAAAGGTGTCTTGGGGGGAGTTCTTTGACAGGATCAAGGCCTTAAAAAGCAAAATGCAGCTGCTGAAAATGGTCAGCAAACCCCACACATCTTTGGCAGAGGAGGCAGAGTGGGCCAAGAAGAACTCTCAGACTACAGACAGAGAAGCTGCAATTGCTGTAACAGCCCAGACTATTTATAGTATGTAGTCTGTACCACATGAGGATGTTAACTGGGGTGAAGAAGATACCGCTGTGCTAGATGTTGCATCCTGAGGTAGACACGATCGTACCTGTAGGGCTTGTTCTACTCAAGCGGAAGGCACCTTTACTCTGCTGATCCAAAGCAGAGCTTGGCTGGTGGACAGCCCTGTCCAGACTAGGAGCTCTTTGTCAGTAACTAACATCAAGTTTCCTACGCCAGGAAAAATCTCCTGCTGCAGAGGTAGCTCAGGTTAGACAGTTGCTTCTTTGTTCATGCTCTTGCCTCAAGTGCAGAGGTAAGATGACTCAATAAAATGTTCTCTATGTGCTCTATGTGTGTGGGAAGCAATTGGAGTCCATCAAACTGGAGACACCATGACAGTTCATCCAGGTAAAATAGTTCTGCTTCCCCTTTCTTGTTTGCTAGAAAAAAAGCCGCATGTCTTGCCAGCTCGCTCCAAATTCCCCACGAGGGAAAGGAGTTGAACTGAAAGGTCTGATTGTGGCAGAGCTGGTAGGTCAGCAGGCAGGGCAGGCAGATGTGAGGTGTCCCATGGTCAGTGTGGGGCTGAAGGAGGGAGAGGATGGATAGCGATGAGGTTCAGTTTGTCGAAGTCTAAGGTGTGGATCCATTCTTTGTCATGCACACACACTGCCTTGCGCAGCTCTAACACAGCCTAGCAGGTCTACCCACAGCCTTGGGTGGTGTCTCCTCCCTCCTAAAACTCAGCTCTAAGAATTGAGCCACTCTTTGTCCTTGTGCATAGCAAGCAGAGCCCCGGGTGGATGCCAGGCAGCGAAGAACTGTGCTAGATGCCACATCATAGCATGCAGGATCCCATTGTCCCTTTGCAAAACTGAGCCAGACTTCACATGCTAGAAATATAAACAATACAGTAAGCAACACCTTAAAAAAAGGAATTAAGACCACAGCGCTTAATGCACAATGATCTGCATTGTCGCTCATGCTGTGCGGATGGAGAACATTAAACAGCGGGTACGTGTGCACACAATTGCACAACAGCCAGAAATGGGCGTGCAGAAAGCAGGTGCTTTCTGAGAAGCAGTAACCTTCAAAAAATCACCTTAATCACGTTAAGAAGTTATGAGAAATTAGTGGTTCTTGAGAAATAAATTGAAAGGTCCTGCACCTTCAATTAGCTATCTACAGTCTAGATGAGATTGCTGCTGTATATAATGCATGACATTGGTGCCGGAGAATTAAGCAAAATGCAGCTAACCAAGAGGTTTATAGAAAGAAGATGAAGTAATATTTTTTTGTCCTACATTTTGAAGAAAAGGGAAGGAAAGAAGGAAGCAACATACTTGTAACATACCATATATGTCTACAATGTTCTTCAAGGCAAAAAGAGTGACAGATGTAAAAAGTTTGTAATGAGGTTTTATTAGTCAAAATCAGATGACAGTCTGTGATCTGATCAGAGTCACACCAAAAATAGCTCGGCTGGGGCTCACCAAGTTAGTTTCAATCACAGTTTAGGTGGAAATATTTTACTTTATATTAAACCCTGGCAATACAAACGTAGCCAAGTGCTGCATGTAAGCTGAGGAGGAGATAACTAAGAAGAAAGGTAACTTTTCCAAACACTTTGAATAGGTCTAAAGCAGCCATCTGATTATATCCTTCACCAAAACCCCACAAAACAAGAAGCACAAAACACTGAAGACTGGTAGCTGAAGAAAAGCAGGATAATTCACTCTGGGAATGTGTGAGACAACAGAGGCAAGCACAAGAAAAAGCTTTATGTAAAGAGGAGGTTTTAAAGAGGAACTGGAGTGCTGATCCAAGGGCCCTGGAAGGCAATAGAAGGTCTTCTGTTGACTTCAATGGGTTTTGGATCGGCTCTGGAAATGGAGGGGATGGGCCTGGGGCTGGCACTGGGACGCAGGCTGCGGGGAGGCTGGAATGCAGCTGCGAACAGATGGAGGAAGCAAAGAGGAGTATGGGGCTGGAACACAGATGCAAAAGCCACACCGTTTTGTTTGAGAAAAAATTCAGAGAAAAATAACCTGCAGGCTGGCTTGGGTTGAAGCTTGGGGAAAAGAAAATGGAGGAAGGCGGAAGGTTACTATTTGAGCTGAACCATGGCTGGTCTGGTGGTGCCTGCGTGTGAAACAACACGTTCCTTCCCAGGAGGAGCAGGATGTGGAGGCTGTGCTAAGAGGCAGAGCTGCTGAGCTGTTTCCCAAAGCTGTGCCAGGGTTAGATGGGGGAAAGCAGAAGGGAGGAAATGGAGATACAGGGATGAATAAAATTCTCTCTCTCAACTGCTTGTCTCTGTCTGTGGTAGTTATATGGGTGTCCTCACGGTTGCGGCTGAACGTTTATCTATTGAAGTGCAGGGGAAACAGATACCTGCATTGTTTATACACTCCTGAAAATTCCTGTTAGGTGTGTTAGTACCTTTGCAAACCTGGTTCAAAGTGAACTTTAGGACAAGGCAGAAGCAGAGAAGTTGTTTGAACCCTGATTTTGCCTGAGTTCAGTGTGGTGCCCCAGCATACAACTATAATTTTACTTTTAATACTCAGTTTAATCTCAGATGGGCAGGATTTGTGCAGACCCTCAGCGCAGGGGTGAATTTCACTCTTCTGCTTTCTTCTTTTAATTAAGCAGATGGCACTTGAGTGAAAAATACCAATATTCTAGTTACTAAAGGTTGAAGTAAACTTGGCATCCAATTTTACCCCCCCACAAATATGAGAACTGCTCACTTAGACATTGCACAATTGGGAAGGGGTTTCAGAAAGTCCCAGGCAGCCTTCCTGTCAGCTGAGACCTTGCAGATATCTCTTTGAGCACCTCCGGGGAAGAAGCTACAGTCAGACTATTACGGAATTGCTGAAGCAGGGGGCAGAAACATCAAATGCTTCTCAACGCACAAAAAGAAATTGCCTCCAATTCCCTTTCAAGTCTACCCAAGACCTTCACCACATCACATTCCCTTCTCAATGCCAGCTCTTTGTTGAGATGTTGTGTCTATTCATAAAGTAACTCTCTATACACGGTTCGAAAGCACAGCTTATTAAGAACATTAGCTTAGGAGATTGGTGGGGTCAGTACCTGGTTTTCAAGTGCGTCACGCAGAGAGAATGAGCTGAGACAAATGCTTGGACAGCAGCCACTCATTTTTAAAACCAGTTCTTCACAGTGATTTTTCTTAATTATTTTTGTAAGGCAAAGATGTAGTCCAAGAATGCACTGCTTATTTCCATTCATATAACATTTTAAATACTAAATTGTCTGCCTTTTAGACTAAGCTTTATCTTTACAGAACTAAAAAGACAGCGACATAAATTAAATGACACAGCTCCTCTCTGATGCTTGCTGTGACTGAAGTGACCTATGTCCAAACCTTTCACAATGATGCTTCATGAATTCTTTGCCTGAAGTGCTCTTTCATAACCTGGGATGGCGACACGGTTTGGTGTGGTATGTAACTTTTCTTACAGAAAGTAAGCTCGCTCTGTCTCCAAGCTATACCATCCCAAAGAAGCTGCTATCAAAAAGCATTCCTGTCCCAGGAGTGTCAGGTTGCAGCCCTGTCCCAGGTAGGCTCAGTTCCCGGGGCACTTGGAGGAGACAGAAGGTCCATCCAGAAAGGTGTCCTTTGTCAGAGCACAGCACTAGCTAAAATCAGTGCTGTTACAATAGCACCTCGGAGATTAATATTGATGTGAGTTATGATAAACTGGCTGGGTTCCAGTCCTACAGTGGAGAAGAGATCTGAGGGTAATTCTCAGGACTCTGGCAGACAGATGCCCTTTTCCTCTTTTTCCTGCCACTAAATTCTGCTCCAGGACATCTCAAATGTGTGTAGAGATTGTTCAAACCCAGCATTACTCTTGAAGAACACAGTGTTTGCACTAGTACACCTTGGAGCAAGCTTAGGGGGCAGACAACGTGTCTGTTCTACGCTTACACTTCTGCTTCCCCTGGAAAAACGTGCTACTGCCTGCGCAGAGCATCACCTGCACCATCATCTGCACCACTGCAGAGCAGTGCAAAGGAACGGGAAGGTCCCCTGTTTCTGCTCAGCAGCAGTTTACATTCATTTTAAAATCACTTTGCCTCACAGAATAAAGACACACAGAAAACCAGGCTCTTGTCTTAGAACCAAGTTTTACTATTAAATTCCCAGTTTTACACTCAAGTTGATTATTGCAATCAGCATTGCTCATGAATTGTTATTAATTAGTACTATTCCGTCCTTAAAGAAAGCTGAAAGCCTATTTGTTGGTAGCTGACAATTTGTCCCAGAATGTCTAGAAATTTAGTAAAATCTAAGGGGAAAGTTTTAATTTACAATTTCAGGTTTCAATGTTCAAAAAATCAGAACTTTTCAACACATACCTGAGACAAAAAGAGTTATGCAACACCGCTATTAGAAGGGTGAACTATTGTTAGTTATGGCAGCAAAAATGCTCCTGTAGATGTATATAGCTATACTTATTTATTTATAAATGAATGTAATACACGAATATATATTACTGTGTAATGTGTATTGCAAATATAAATTTATATTCATATCCTGCAGTATACAGCAGGATCTGTTCTAGTTCTACGTACTCTGTAATACCTTCTCTAACATATGAAAAGCTAAACTTCTATAAAGCGGCTCTATGTCGATAGCTGTGGCCCTAAGAAGCCCTTTGCACTATTTTATTACAACTGGCTCAGTCAGTGTGGTAAGTCTCTAGCACAAATTTTTAGAATATTATTTGTTAGGTGTCACCTTGATTGCTCACTTGTCTGCATCCCCTTCTATTTGGACATTATCCCATGAACCTCAAGTAAACATTACTAATGGAGAGGGAAGGGGCAGAGGGGACCTACTCAGTGTTTATACTGCAGGTATGATTCACAGATCCAGAACTCCATCTGCCTTTGCTGGGGCTCTAAGCCCTTCCCTTCCAGACAGATTCAATGGTCATCAGCAAGAACTGAGACACATCTTGAACACCGGCCCTGCGTACCTGTTTTACCCTAAACCTCCTGAAAACCTTCCCGTTCCTCGAGCCACCAGCAGCACCCCCTGTGTCTCTGGCAGCTTTTTGCCAGCCAGACTATAAAAAGACAATGCTGGGACCACTCCAACCTCCCTCTTCATTTGTTTATTTATTTTTCTTTTTCTTGATGAACCGTTTTAAGGAACTTATTTCACAGAAGTAATCAATATATCACAATTCGTGTGACATTAACTAACCAGCAGAAACTTCCGCTTGCTGTAACACTCCGTGACTTGAAAATTGTGCAACACCTTTAGTAAACACTTCCTCATATAGGAACAAGAATAAAGGCGAGCGGCTCCTCCTCGTTCAGTGCACAAGAAAGGACTGCTCCCAGCAGACAGCCTGGGAACCCGCTGTCCCAGACCACAGCGACCACAGCTAGACAAGTGCGACTGAGATGACTAACACACTACTTGTTTCTGTTCTTTTGCTACATTTTCTCCAGCAAGGTATGGCTTTTTTAAACTATTTTATCCTTTATCAGTGGTTGCTATGGATAACTTTGTACAGCTTTAATGAATTTTTTATTATTCACATGTAGACAGAGAAGAAGAGTGAATTAAAGCCATAGGAACAAAGAGTTTTGTTGAAGTTAGGGATGTTTGCTTTTTTCTCCTTCTATCCAAAGTGACTATCTAAAATTCTCTAGTTAGAGAATTATTTACCTGTGTGAAAACTGGCCACTGACTGCCTAAAGACCCAGAACCGGTTTGTTCTGGGAGCCAATTAAGAAAGTACTTTCCCTGCAAGTGAGCGGACAATTTTATCAATTGCAACAACTTCTTAATCTGACAATGCTTTAGCTGTAAAAGAAAATACTTCTATTTGAATTTAATTAATGACATTACCTGCATTACAATAGCTTGCACCCTTATTACCCGTGTGACACTTCAGGTTATGAGTAGGCACATACGACTTAACCTTAACAGACTCCACTTTTTTTTCCATTTGCATTGTTTCTTTCTGTTCATGTCAACAGGGAACAGATTTTTTCAGAGCCTGGCACGCACAAGCACGCCCAGGTTTGGGTTTTTTTGCCTGTCATAATTAGACAGGCAATTTGTACTCAGGCAGGTGTCTTTATGATTTCATTAGCTGCACAGGATAGCTGACAATGTGCACAGTACTAATGCTTGGGGTGTTCTGCATTTTTTTCTTAACAAAATCAAACTTTCATTGTCAATGAAATCCTCACTCATGATTTTTCTTCCTCGTTCAGGCTCTTGGAAAAGTACGTAATTATTTGTTTCTTATTAGCACTTTTTCTAGCTGTTATATGAGGCCCAAGGAACTCCTTTCCTCTGTACAGCTACTGACCCAAGACAATGCCTGAAGCGAGACAAAGACTATAATAAGTTTAGTAAGAAAACCACCTGTAAGAAACCGTTTGTTCCAGAACAAAACTAACCCGTTTTCCTCAAAATGCAGTTTGTATGACACTGCAGGAAAAGGACAAGTTTAGTTCTGAGTCTTCCTTCAACCCTTAGACTAAACTTGAACCACCTGGGCTGCAGTTGGCCTTGTAGAAAGAGCCTGCAATAGGGAGTGGATAGATAAAATTGGGACACAGAACTTGGTTCCGAGAGGCCTGAAATATTCCTGTGATCATTACGAAAGAACATACTTCAAGCTCATGAAAAGACAGTCTACAAAGCAAAAGATTTTTAGAAAGTAAACATAATTAGTTGCTTAAAATAAAACATAAAAATTACAGTAGCAAACCTGCAGTTGGTATTTGCTGACACCATGTGCATGGATAGTTACTGGGTGCTGCGTAAGGGCTCAGCTGATGTAAGAGAACTTCTGGAGCTATTATTTTTGGAAATAGTTTAATGAAATAAACCAGTTATGAAGAATTAATCTGTTTATTTTACTGGAACAATTTGCAGGAGGATGCGCTCTGTTGTTCCAGAGTTAGAGAATTACAGTAATTGGGTGCCCCACTCTTGTAAAAATCCGGCCTTGAGGCAGACAATTAAAATGGGAGTTGCACTCTCCCTTTGTTGTTTGTGGTTTGGTTTCTTTTTTTTCCAAATACAGGCTCTTGCGCTTAGTGCTGAGCCCTCAAGAATTTGCCCATTTGGGTGAAATGACTTTTTGTAGGAGATTAAAGAGTTTAGGAGGCATATAAAACCTGCCGTTGCCTTGTTGGACACCAACGCATCCCTTGCCTGACCCTGTTTTCTCAAACGCTGTCCACCAGCCGCTATTATTAACTTCAAATGATGCAACATGTGCTGAGCACCCCTGCAAGTCATGCCACAAATTAACTTTTGTCAAGATTCACTCGGGCTCAGAAGCAGAAAACAAAAAGAAACACTTTTCATCAGCACTGTATTTTTTCAGCAAGTTCTTTATAGCCACCGCAGACACAAGACAAGCCTTACAAGTAAGATCAGTAAAAAGGGGGATGTGAGTTATAAAACCAATCTTCTGGATTTCTTACCACCTTTAAGATCTTCCTAGTTGACCGCCTATCTCCTATTATTTCACCTAGTCTTCTTCAAATGCCTTCTCCAGTCCTTCTGCTGTCACCAGTATGTAACGACCCTCAATCTGGCCCAATAGGTGTGATGTATTTATCAAAGTCCTCTGACGAGCATTTAGGCAAGAAGATCAACTGAAAAGCTTTCTGAAGGAGAAATCCAGGCTTGTTCCAGACTTGTAGTGTACTGTATGAGTTTATTTGCCTATCTAGAGGTAGTCTTAACTTGTATGTCATCATGCGATAAGGTTTGGAGATCACTAGTTTCATGGAACCGTGTAACTTAATTCACGTCATCGGCAAAATGCAAAGGCAAAGGCTGCACCTTGCATAGCTGGTTTAGCATGTTGGTGCTCAAAACTGCCGATTGGTGCTGGGGAAAGAAATCCAAAGCAAATTGCATAAAATATTTTGACATCAGGTAATAGCCAGGTATGTCTCTCATCACAAATCCAGACGGTAACAAACCTCAGGCCAGGTCACCTAATGGGGTGATTGCTCAGCAGACCAGAGCCAGTGCAGAGAGCGCGTGAGAAACAAGTGGTGCAACAAATGAATGACCATACAGCCCAAAAGAATCACTCTTGACAGACATGAAATAGGGTATAGAATAAGTTAATATTCTGGTGTCATAAATATACATCTGTTTCTTCCTAGGGAGCACAAGCAAGAAACTACCTGGAGTTGAGCAATATGAAATAGTTTATCCACGGAAATTGCACACAGTACATAAAAGAGATGTAAAAGGAAACAATGAGGTATTAAAAGAGAAAACTTTTTAAAGAGAAAACTTTTTTTTTTTTTTTTTTGCTGGGAGATGGGGAAGATTTTCTGGAGTCAGAGTATCTTTGGTTTTTAAGGGTAAGAGAATTTAAAGCCAGATAATCTTGCAAAATGAAATGAAAGAGAAAACCTGGAAAAGCAATCCCATGTCTGGTAAAGCTGGGCGGTGAGGTGTGCTCAGTATGCAGGGAAGTACCCGTATGCCATCAGTGACAATTCTGTACTTGTATCTCTGCAAAGATGTAGGTCTTGATACTACTCAGATTTTTAATAACCTAAGAACATTTTAATTTGAAGTAAATTAAATCAAACGCTTAAAACTAAGCATGCTCTTGCATACTTTACGAGAGTTATGAAAATGTTTGAATTTAAGCATCGGCTTCAGCACTTTCCCAAATATGCAGGGTATGTGCTTATGATTGTAGAAATACGTTTGCAAAGTTGAATTTGTTCCTCTAATTAAAAAATATGAAACAGAGTGACCTCCTGCTTATTCTGTAATTGCCAGAATACTTATTTTTGGTGGGAAGAGAAGGAAAATAATGCAGTTAGCAACTCAGTAAGAGCCAGTTCTTAGTGAGACCAGAAATTGTAACAGTCCATATTCTAACACTTAAATCTGTTTACAGACAAAATACGATGACACAATGGAGTATGGAATCAAAGCCAATGGGGAGGAAGTCATACTGCACCTACAAAAAAACAAGTAGGTTCAGTTCAACTTTTTCCTTGAGCGTTATTCCTCACTGTGCTTGGCTCTGTAGGGAACTCAGGATACAAAGAAATGGGATTT
The DNA here is from genome assembly GCA_009806455.1 of Tetrax tetrax. Taxonomy (NCBI): domain Eukaryota; kingdom Metazoa; phylum Chordata; class Aves; order Otidiformes; family Otididae; genus Tetrax; species Tetrax tetrax. The sequence continues at coordinate 170,128 of WHYT01016379.1, forward strand.
AGGCTCCTGTAAGACAGAGGTATTTTGGTAAATGGAGCCTTTCAACTCCAATGAAAGAAGAAGAGAGGAGAGAAAGCATCATGTCACGATTTTGGCAATGTGATACAAGTGTATGACATTGTCATGATGGAGTGACTTGCCTATACTGCCAACTCTGCTCTCCCAAATGGCTAAATGCACTAATGTTTAAGGTTTTCATATTATTTCATAAGTTTTCTGTGCCCATAGATCTATGGGTTATATTTATTTGTTCTAAGCTGGTAGAAACTACAGAGAAGAACAAGAGAAATATCTACAAAATGGGGCTGTCTTGGCTCTATATGGTTTTCCAAAAGGGAAAACAGTACTAAGAAATTCAATAATCCTTAATAATTTGGCTTTCAGAACTCCTAATACACCCTGGCTTTGCCAAAACACTGTACAGAAACCAAAAGCGAGGAGAGTTTGCCTCCTCGGCTGAAGATATCAACAGCGTTTCACCAGGCCGTGCAGAGGATATGGAGAGGCAACGGGCTTGGTTACAGAACAAAGTACACAGAAAAAAGTCCAAGGCTGTAGAGCAACACGAACAACGTGCAGTTGCGATTTTCTGCTTGCTGGGTCCACCGTAATATTTAACGTGGGAGCAAACAAGCCTGCTTTAGGAGGCACTTTTCTAACAACTGTGTAAATACAATAGTACTATAATCAGTTATAGACTGTAATTAAATGTTTGCCCCTATTTTAATCTAATCTAAATATTCAGGGGTGGAGAGGGAAATTATATTATACTAAACCCCACTCTTTAAAAATAAATGGAATTGTGGCAGTTTAGGGTAGCTGCCCAAACAGGAGTGAATGCAGGCTTGCTTTGCTGCTAGGTTTAGTAAGACCACAGCCCGGGCTTAACATCCAGCATCTGCTCAGCGCTCTGCTGCACAGCAGCCGGATTGCACAGAGCCGTGTCGGATCTGGCCTTCCAGAGGAAATCACAAATGCGTACGCTAACAAGGAATCCAAAGGCACAGTAATTTATTCCACAGTGATTATGTCCCCTTTTGAAGATTCAGGAACACCTATGTGTACAAAAATAGAGTTTTATTTAGGCAGAAAAGAAGAATCAAGTTCCAACAGAGTGATTACAAAGATGAGGACTTGTGCTAGCAAAGTTATAAAAAAGCTGCAAGCAAAAAAAATGGACAAATGTATGTTTGTGTTATCTCTGCACAGAATGTCTTGGTTGTGTGCCTATGTACACATACATGTATGCACGGGCACGCATGAAACAGAGGCGGCAGCTTTTCCTTTGACCTGGATCTTTGCTATTTATAGTCAGTGGGGGCGAACTGGGAAGAGAACAGAACGGTACCATTTCACACGCAATGTGGATTGGTGGAAATGTCTACACAAATTGGAGGCAAAAAAAAAAATCAATATTGCATATGTAATGATACATTTACTTCCAGATCTACTAGGAGATTGCTTATAGCAGTGAAATAAGTAGGCTTTAATTGCTTTCTTATTTTAGAAATGTCCCTTTGTCTGAGTAAGGATTACGAACAGGCAGAATTCCCCACCCAGTATCTTTGCTTCCCTAGTTTTTTGATACTAATAATAACCTGAGTAATCATTTCAATTCCCTACATACTTTTTGCCTCATTTCTAGATGACTACAATTTATTTTGAATAATAATTGCACTTGACTCTTTGCAGGCATCTATTAGCTAGAGACTATACTGAAACAGTTTATTCTGATGACGGTCGACGAATAACAACAAGCCCTCAGATCAAGGTAATGAAAAAAGTTTCCTTCCCTCATACTTGAGGAAGTCCATATGAAATTAATGAAATAATAGCACATATCAGACAAAGAAAGGTTTTTAAGCAAGGTTTCAAGCACTGTGATTTAGGATGCCTCTGAAGGGATGGAAAGATGCAACTTGTGAGTTTGGTGGGGCCACACTGAGAATCAGATACACAGTCTGCCTTTCAAGAAGATGACCACTTTTCACCTTGGTGGCTGATGAGTCATTTTCTGAGCCAAATCTTCCTCTCTTGTCAGGAAAGGGAGTGGAGCCACTGCTTTCTACCTTCTGACTTCGCCCTCCTGACTTTGCTCATTCTGTGCAACTCCGGGACTCGCTTTTACACCCTAATCTCTGTGAGATTATAGATTCAGATAAAGTCACATTTCCTCACTGGCTCACGTTACCACCCACGCTCACAGCAAACGCGCTGCAGGTTACCCCAGGTGGTTGCTCTGAGCCATGACAAATCAGTTATTCAGACCCAGACACAAAGGAAGTCACTGTAGAAGTTATTTTTAATTAACTGGGCACTCATGGGTCTTATCTTCAACAAAGCTCTCACCTGAAGCTTTGTGTTCAAGGTAATACTCTGTGTCTTAATGCCTGTAATCTGGAATACAAACCCTAATTGTCTGTCGTGGAGCGATTAGCAGGAACAGGAATATCTTGAGTGAAATAAATGTGCGTAAAGAATTCTGGGTTGGGTTGGTTTTTTTTGTGAGAAAATATGCCATTTCCGATTGCTTCAGTTACCTTCACTCCTTAATTGATTCTGTGGAAAGCAACCAGCACCTACACCTGGTTAAAGACAATCTCAGACAGGCCTACGTGTGCAGCTCGCTGAGTAAGGAATTCCTGCATTACAGATACTTTATGATCTCCAGAGTTGTTTCTCTTGTATCCTCAAAAGATGGAGAGCAATTCTCCACTTCTTTCTCTAGCAATTTTCACTGTACGGATGTCTTTTTTTTTCACTGTAAAAGGTTGGCACAGTGTCATGGAAGGAAGGCAAATAAACAGTAAAGTGAAACCAAACAGCTATGAGAGAAGAAATAGTACAGCGCAGGCAGGTTTGAACACTAAGTTACAGGTGTCTCTTACAAAATCTATTAAGGAAAATGCTATGGGTAAAATTTTCCACAATACCTCGGTGACTTTGAAGTCTCTCTGAACACAGAAGTGTTCATTAGACCTCAAATCCTTAAGTCAATTAAGTCACAAAAATTTTTCCGCTAATCATATGTTTTAATGTAATACATGCATTTTAATCTCATTGAAGTTAATGTTTAATTGTTGGGTTAATATTAAAGGGTGTTTCCTTTAAAATAATTTGGTATGGACCTTAATTCAGCAAAGCACATCAGTATATGCTTAATTTTGAGCAGTGAATATGCATATTCCTATTTTCATTTACTGTGTTTTCACCAGAGCCCATCACAACTGGATTTGCCACAGTCTGGGTCGCTCTGTGTTGATGGATAACAATAACTGTACTGAAGCAAAAGTAGAAATGGTCACCAGCTTTTTTCATTTTAAGAATCTCTCAGACAGCATAGTTTGTGGTAGCTTGTAGCTAGAAAGGTAGCTATGTCTCCTGGAATCACTGGATCTAGGCCAATTCACTGCAGCCAGTGAGACATGGCCCAATTTGACAACGTCTTTTTTCTTTCCAAACAGGATCACTGTTATTATGAAGGCTATATTCAGAATGACACTGACTCCACAGCAAGCATCAGTGCCTGCAACGGTTTAAGGTAAGATGGAGGTTTGGTTCCCAGAAGGTACCAATGGCAGAATATGCATACTCTGTGAGGATAAATTTTCTAATTTAAATATAAATACATAAATAAGGGGTATTATCTTTTATTCATGCTTACGAGAAAACTCGTTTACCAAAAGAAGGGAAAGAAGGGGAAAAAAGTTACCTTTCTACTTCAGTTTCAGAAAGAAACATCTATATCAATAAATTTATATGACTAATTCCATATTAGAGCCAGTCATAAATCATAGCATTTGCTGGTGCTTACAGTAAACCGTTAGGGTTGATGCTTCTAAGCTGTAGGAAGCTCTGCTGACACGTCACAAGAAGGCAACATTATTTCCCGTGCAACAGCAGTTACAGGGTCAGGAAGTTCAAGCTTTTATTTGAAAAGCTCATTTAAAAGAATGTGCTCATTTCTGATCACTGAAGGCACAGTGGTATAAAATAAAAAGGCAAGAGGATGGCTGTTGAGTCTGAGAAGCTGCAGCAGAGCACTTTCCCCGTGGTTAACGGGGTTTTGCCAAAACCCAGACTTTCTCCATGAACACTTCCTGCAAATCTTTTTGAGTATGTATCTTAACAAAGCTTATTTTGACATTTGCTGCTCAAAATGATTCAAAACTCTTAATTCCTTTCAATATTTCAGCTTTTCATCTCAATTAAAGATGAAAACATACCTTTGAATTCCACACTGAACCGAAATTCACTTTTCGGTCAACTGTTAGCACAAAACTCCCAAAATTTACATGTAGTTTATTCCTAAACCAGTTTCCTTTTGACGACGGTCTCCTACTCAGAGACCCCACTAACCAGCCAAATCTTCCAATTGACTCAGCAGCTTTGATTTCTGCTTCTAAGTTGTTGTAGACTCTGCCTGCATGCTGCCAAACCATTCAATTGCATCAGTGTGTCTGTATGCTCGGGCTAAACGCTGTTAGAGATGATGTTGCTATCTTGACTCAGTCCTGTGGATTCAAAAGATCACAGTCTAACTAATTTTCTTAGCGGGTATTTCGAGACCCGTGGTCAGAAGTACCTCATTGAACCCTTGGGAACTTCAGACAGAGACGAACATGCGGTCTATAAGTATGAGAAACTCGAACAAAAGTCCATAAAAACCTGTGGTCTAATCAATAATACCTGGGAAGCGGATTCAAGCGACCCCATCAATGACATCTTCAAATCCAGCAACAGTCCAGAAGTAAGTACGTAGTCAAGTAACAGCCCCATAAGTACATGTCAGAAAGAAATTGCTGCCGTAGGAGAACTCTGTGAGTAGCAGTGTCTGGTGGCACCTCCAGAAAATAAGCGATCACAAACAGTGAAGGATAATCAGATTTTAAAAATCAGTGCAAAATCTCACAGATTGGAGATTTTGGAGTCACCACCTGAGTTAAGCTCTCCTGCATGTACTAATAGGTGCCCATGAGCATCTTTAAACATTCAAATAGTTCTTAATATCTAGCTTATCTTTCATCATTTTAATGATAATTTTAATAGCTAGGCTACCTTTCATCATTTTAAAACAAGGGAGTCCCATTCTAAATGACTTAGCTAAAAAAATACCCTCATAACTGACACATGGGTTTGAAATTCCCAAGGCTGAGACTGAAAGGGGCCTTAGAAGTCATTTAAATTTATCTTTTCTTTAGATGAAAGCATACCTGAAAGCAAAAAAGTATCTGGAAGTTTACATAGTTGCAGACAGTACTTTGGTAAGTACTGAAATGATTTTTTTTTTCCCATTTGACCAGTGTCATAGTTTAGCTCTGATGGGGACCAAACTACGCAGTCCCTCTCACTCCCCCCACCCCAGCGGGACAGAAGGAAGAACTGGTAAACAAAAGGCAGCAAAAACGCGGGGGTTGAGATGAAACAAAAAAAAAAAAATTAAGAGCAAAACCAGAAGAAAACAAAACAGTGATGGAAAACAAATACAGTACAATGGCTTACAACAAATCTCCACACCCAGTTTCTTCCCACATAGCAGGAGGCTCCCCTCAGCACCCTCCTCACTTATATACTGAGCATGGTGCCACTTGGGATGGAACAGCCCTTGGGCTAATTTGGGTAAATTAACCCCAGCTGTTAGCTAATTAGTTAACCATGCCAGCTGGATGCCCCAGCCATAGGGGCCACCAGCTCCGGTGAATATTAACTCTATCCTGGCCAGAACCAGGACAACCAGCTAGAGGCGAGCATACTGCTCACATCTCTGGCTCCTACCACAATTCCAGTGCTACGCTGTGTTTTACCACTGACTTGGGCTGGGAATAGGATTTCCTCAGGTGACTGATTTTTTTTTAAAATCCCAGCTGGAGATGCTGAGAATTCAGGAGACACAATACAGTGCCTGTCCTCTTCAGCAACCTGCACAAACAGACACATTTTAAAAGAGTTTCATCTTGAAATACACTGTCTGATAAAATAGTACATTGAAAAGATGATAATAAGTAGACCAGGTGTGGTGTGGTTTGGAATATTCCTTTTCTGAATAAATAACTTTTCCTCTCCTTTTCCTAACATACTGTATTATTTTTTTTTCAGTATAAGAAGTATGAGGAAGATGTTAAAACTGTAAGACAGAGAATATTTGGAATAGTCAATTACATCAACACGGTAAGAGTAAATACAGTGATGTGAAATTGAAATAGAAGAGATTTATCATTTTTTTCTTTTGCAATCATCATGAATTTCCATTATCACATGTAGGAAAGAATGAAAACTGAAATTAATTGTAATTTATGAAACAAATTTAACATATCCAACCATATTATCCTGTTCTTTACCTTGAGATATGAGATTTCTATAAAGAAAGATTTATATCCTATTTTCTTAACACTTGTTAAAGTGAATGATTGAAATCCGTCAAAAAGAATCAAGCAATTCTCAATTATCTACGTCTTTTGCAAGTCAAATTTCTTCAAAAAATATTGCTGGAATTTAAAAGGTTTTTAAAGTCTTTCTTTAGTTGATATGAATGTGGGGGAAAATGAGATTTCATATTTTCTTTGTTGTTTTTTGGTGCAACTTCAGAGCCTGGGTGGGCCGTACTGCAAGTGACACAAGTGAACCAATTACTAGGATAAGTTTTTGTTCCAGAAATCTTCATAATGTACTTAATTTTTAGAGCAGCACTGTTTCTCTGCTACAGGTTTATAAGGCCATCAACATCTACGTGGCTTTAATTGGCCTAGAAATCTGGACAGACGGTGACAAATGCCTCCTGAGTCGCGCTGCAGGGTTCACTCTGGACAGTTTCTCAAAGTGGCGTCTATCAGATTTATTAAAGAGGAAAAGAAATGACAATGCTCAGCTCATCACGTGTGTATCACTCTGATTCCTATTCCCATTTCTAAATACATTAAAGTAATTTATTCTTTAATAATTGGTCGCTAACCCATCAGAGATGCTGTCTGTACTGGACCAGATTTCATCCTTTCCAATACCAACTTGTACTAATTCTAGCACAAAAAGATAAATGCAGACTGTCTCTTCTTGCTTTTATTTTCTTCACGGAGCATAATGGCCTGCTAGGACACAGAATCTAACCTGTCTGTCTGAATCCCTGCAAAAACAGGCAACGGGGACTTTTGCTCCATCCCAGTCTCTCCTCTTCCCTGCTGGGTCACAGAACAGTTGCGTGTCCTGGAGACTGCAGCACGGTCTAACGACCTAAGCAGCCATGACATGGAGGTTAACGGCTGGGAAATGCACGTTGCCAAATTAAACCAGCCCTCACTTCGCTCTTCTGGCTCACGTTCAATGGCCGCAATTCATCCAAGCACTTTGCTACAATTAGAGCTCTTCCCCAAGCTCCTTACACTCAAACAGATGCTTTAAGTGTGATGAACTGCAATGCAATTTTAGTAAAAATCTGAAATGAAAAGTGATCAATTGTTTTCTGATTTGCAGTTAAATATGGGATTAAATGAGGGATGCAAACTCGAGCTGGAACTGAGCATACTCTTAAAGCCTTCAGCCTGGATAACGCAGACCTGACTTCAGATCTGCTTCCTGGCCACATCCTCACATTTCATTCTGCCTTTCTCCTTCCTTCCAGAGGCTATGACTTTGACGGGACAACGATTGGATTAGCCTTTCTAAAGTCCATATGCAGTGACACATACTCTGCAGGTATTATTCAGGTCTGATTTCTTTTTGTTTATCTTATTTTTTTTAAAGGCTTTTCTATGTTTTTTACTCAACCAGCAAAGAACTGATGAAAATTCTTGGGTACACAACACTTTCAGTTTTCTGTCTGGCTCATATATTTATTTTATTAGGCTGTAGAAGTTCACAGAGATTTTCTTTTCAATGAAGTGCAGAGGGTAAAGAAAGTACAAATGGTGCGCGTGTTGTCTGAACGTCAACATCAAACTCCAACATATATTTGGAGTACCAGGCTCCAATAGAGTCAAAGGAGAGAAATAAGTGATTTTGTGCCTCTGCCTTAAGGTTTTGACTGTCATAATGCATATCATCAGTTTAGCCGCTTAATTACAGCTACCTGAACTACTGTACTTAAACTTCAGCCTAAACAGGAATGCAGATCCCAAACTTTACCAACAACACCGGGAACTCAACTGTTGCACCCAGCTCCAGAGGCCGGGCTTGTTGGTAAGAGGAATAACCCACATGAAATTCCAGCTTTCCCACACCATAAGGCAATCCTAGGATGATTGTAAAATCAGAATGCTTTTCAAGGTGGGGAGGGATGCATTTTGTAGCAGCATGATTTGCAATGCCATGCTGGAAGAATATCACCAGTATGCTGGCTCGTGCTTTATGCACTTCCGCTCCCACCTGCTGTTTTACATCTGGATTTTGTTCAAAACAAGCTAAGAGCAAAGACGAAGCAAAGCATGTGCCTTTCCTTTCTTTGCACGGACAACACTGTTCACAATAGTTACCTTGGTGTAATGAGTAATAATTATATCGCACACAGGTAATTACCCTAAGCACAGAGATAGGTACCCAGAGAAAGGATTAAGAGTTTCAGATCATAAAATCATAGAACGGTGAGGGGTGGAAGGGTTTGGTTGTTACTTTGCAGCCTGACTTCCACATCTTTAATTAAAAACTACTTATACCAATTCACTCATGGTCATTAGCGGTATCATCTCATTGCTGTTATCATAGAATCCAGCATAAACCATGGCATAGGTGCATGCATGGAGTGAACAACACACCAGTCCTTCTGCAGCAATAAAGATAACTTCACATGAAGAAAAATTGTCCCATTTCTTAGCCACTTGGCTAGTCTGGTGTTCTTAGTTGTTCTAAAATACCCACAGAAGTAATAGCCCTTTCTTATCTCTACAGGATCACAACAGAAATGAAATTGCAGTTGCAGCTACCATGGCACACGAGATGGGACACAACCTTGGCATGAGCCACGACACCAAGGCCTGCACGTGCAATGCTAAAGTTTGTATCATGACAGATACTGTCAGGTAGGAGTTGGGATAAAACGGTGACGGCGTTTGAGGATGGGCTTTGGATAAGCTCCCACTTTGCCAAATGGAGTAATAGTACTTTTGTCCTCTGAGATTATTCCATACAAATGATACCAAAAAAAAAAGAGAAAAATGAGGAAATTCCAGGTCCCTGTAAGATGTTTCCAGACAAATACCTACACCCTCTGCCCCACAATAAAATCCCAAACCAACCCAAAATTTAGTCACTTTTGGATAGCATTAGCTTTGTATGCTTGGTGGGGGCCTTTACATTAAACCATAAATCATTTCTTCATTACCATGATGACAGCATGAAACTGCTGTGATGTCTTTGACAACAGAGCTCCCCCAAGATTTACCTGAAGTATATTTTTGTTCTCTACCTTGAAAATATCTCCTGTGAAAACCACACAAAGTGCTTGCACCTTCAATAAACACCAGTTAGATAGGAATTTAATTCAATTTTAGTCTCTCGTGGAAGACCCCATGCCTGTGCTGTACAGCCCAGTGGAAAATGCCTGAAGCATCCAGGCACAAATTGTGTAGATCGGGTTTAAATCTTTGAGATGTGGGATTTATTATATGCAGTGCTTACATTTAGTACAATATTTTTTTCTAATCTGTTTGTTTCCACCCTTTTTTTTCTGCTATAAGTAAGAGACAGCCATTGTATTTATTAATATATGTATATTTGGAAAAATGGTTGCACCCAATAGTTTTGGAGATGGTCGCTTGTTTAATTTGTCTTGTAAACAGTATTGCTTTTCCCTGCCTGTGCTGATCCTAACACAAATCCTCCTGCTTTCTCAATACAGTTCTATCATCCCCAAGAAATTCAGCTCTTGCAGCCTCCAAAGTTTTGAGAAATACATGTTGAATGACATGCCAAAGTGCTTAACCAACATCCCAGATGTAAGCAGCATCATAGCACCTCCATCCTGTGGAAACGGCTTTGTGGAAAAAGGAGAGGAATGCGACTGTGGCACTCCTGAGGTATCTACACAACCAGGAATAAAATAATACTTGGAAGAGGCTGTACAGTAGCTGGTTTCTGGTAGTTTCCGAGGCAGCCAGTTCAAAGCTAGCTGAAATATTTCTGTAGAAACTGTGGTCATCAAATTGCTGATCTGCTATGCAGTCACCCCTATGAAATGTGTGCCAAATGCTGATAAAGACAACTGCATGGTTTGTCACACTGCGTTGAGAGAGGAACTGAGAAAGCGGAAAAGCCATACACACGAAACCGTCTCGGCAGAAATAACCAAGTTCCCTGCACAACTTCTAGCAGCACTTTTATAATCAAACACAGTGTGTACTCACTGGCAACGGCTAGCATGGCTTCTAGTGAGAACAGTTTTCAGAAAAGCAAAGCGCAGGTCCTAGCTATCCTTCCGTCCCGCTATAACCAGGGAGGGGACGGTTCGTTGAGGTTGCGGTACAGAGGGGAGCAAACCGCGAGACGCGCACCAGAGCTCTGATTGCTGGTTCTGTCACAGGAGTGCACAAACGACTGCTGCGACCCCGAGACGTGCAAACTGACTGCAGGCTCCATGTGTGCACATGGAGAGTGCTGTGAAAACTGCCAAGTAAGTCTCCTTTTAATTTCTAGTTTCTCATATTTTCCAGGGTACATGTATTTTTTTTATTTTCCCCATGAGAAAGCAGTAATACACCTTTCAAAACAACCAATCCTCTTTACTTGTAATTACCGACATAGCACTGTAATGACAAGCGCACTTTGTGCATCCCAAACTACACCACAACTACCAAGTCACTCAGTCTTCCAACATGCTGGAGAAATGAGCATTTTGGTTACCCATTTTCTCCTGGAAAGAAAAGCTGAGACACAACCAGGCAAAAATCATGTCAATTGATATAATGAACTTTAAATGAGATAGGGATCTGGCCTCTCATGCAACTTGGACAGTGAGGATGAGATTTGTCTCCCCTAATTTTAGCCCTCTAGGTCAGTGTGATTTTTACATGGCGTGGAAGAGCACCGTGTTAAGTGTGGCATTGCTCTCTCCCTCCAGTATAAAAAATCAGGAGCTGTTTGCCGAGCAGTTAAGCACGACTGTGACCTGGCTGAGATGTGCACTGGCTTTTCAGCGAATTGCCCAGAGGATCGATTCCGGGTGAACGGCTATCCCTGCAACTACGGCGAAGGCTATTGCTACATGGGAACCTGTCCCACCCGAGAAAACCAGTGCAAAACTGCTTTTGGACCATGTGAGTACAAGTTGGTATTGAAAAACAAGGCTGCCTAGGTTAGAGAAAGACAGAGGGAAATCAAAGATCTTTTCTAAATCAGGAACAGAATATCTATATAAATGACTTCTCATTTGTAGCATACACTTTATTTTTATTATTCTCTTTCTATTTACACTGCAAGATTATTATTATCATGTGAGCTGAACCTCAGAGCAGACAACACAATGTATTTCTAGAGAAATGGGAAGTGGTAAGGATATTCCTCTTTTGCACAATGCCATTAAGATAACTTTGGAATGGAGCTGGGTGAGCATTCTTTGTTTGACAGTAAGAGGAAATGTTTGTATTTCAAATGAATGTCCAAATTTAGCAGGCCAGTCCTAAACCATCTCCTGTTCTGACTATGCCCCTTCTCCAGGCAAGGTGTATATGTTTAAAGTAGATACAGGGAGAATACACAAGCTAGGTTCTGCTGGACACACACAATAACATTGCAGAATTAATGCATGAAGTGCCAGAGAGTCAGTTAGGTCCATGGGCAACATCACTGGGAAAGTCCATTTCCTAAATAGGCAAAGGAAACTGAATATTATGAATTTTCACAGGCAGAGGACCTAAACTGATCCCATTGCATTCTCCTCTTTCACAGATGCTACTGAAGGTGCAGCTTCCTGTTACCGGATGAACGAGAAAGGGGTATATTATGGATACTGCAGAAAAGAAAAAGGTAGTCACGTCCCATGTGAAAAAAAGTAAGCACTGTGTTACAGAATTTGCTGGGATTTGGGAAGGGAGACCATCCCTATTCAAACTAAGAGTCAGAAGCAAAGAGCACGCTACTTTAGATGGCACATATGTCCATTTGTCCCCCCGTCTTGTTCAGTTTGAATATTGTGGCAAAGACAACACTAAGACAACTAGTTTCCAAATCTTGAGATCAGTCAGAGAAAGAGCAAGTGAGTACACATATATGTGCAAGCCCGCTTGCGAGGATGACTGCATGTGCGTGCACGCATGTGCAGGTAAGTAGAGGGAAGGGATTTTTGGATAGGGAACTTGAACCTCAGGTGAACCTTCGAAGTTGAGGACATGTCAGTTAAACACTCATTTCTGCAAATTACTGTAGCTCCCTAATAAACTCCAGAGGCACTAAGAACCCGCCACCTTCTACTCATAAACCAACCCGAAAACATCACAAACCAAAATTCCTTTCTGCAGTTTTAAGTTCCTGTATGCGCACAACAAATTCAAGCTGGAAGAGAGACCAGCTGAGATAGTTTTGCTGTGCAGTGTCGTTGTTCTAGCAGCTCTTGTTCTCCTTCCAGAAATATAATGTGTGGAAAGTTGTTCTGCACTGGGGGGAATGAGATGCCTCGGGACGGGAGCCTGGTGACTTTTGAGTCCTGCAAAGCAAGTTTTCCTAGAAATGGAGAAGTAGACCCAGGGATGATTCTCGATGGAACGAAGTGTGGGAATGGGATGGTTAGTAGAGAAAAAGCTTTTCTCCTTATTTTTCCCCTCTTTCAGTCTTGCTTACATCATTAGCTCTTTCACCAGACGAGAAAGATTTTAAATAGGGAAGACTGGAGTGGACACTAAACTTCTCTGATCTCATTTGCCACACCTTCTGCCTTGCATCTATCATAAACAAGTAGCAAAGCAAGCAGGAACTGCTGTCTTTCCCATTTCCTTACGCTTGACTGCTGTCTTCTTATTTTTCACTGACACAAATGTATGTGGCAGCAGAAAACTATGTTTGTATGAAGGGTTAAGAGATAATACATATATTACTGTCTTTAATTATTTCCATAATGGATGTGCTAGGCATCACTGAGTGCTGTGTCCAACTTCTCTGCTATATATTTCTACTTGGGGACGGGGGGGGGGGGGGGATGAAGGATTGAAGAGGAGTGGAAAGTAGTGATGTCTGTACATCTTTGCAATTCCCCTTTGCTATAAAATACCCAAAGGTCAAATTAAAAATTATAGCCACGTATCAAACGCCTAATGTAGGTTTAAGTGATTTGCAGACCTGTTTCTATGCCTCGTTTTACTCTCCATCACTTTATACAGTAATTTTCAAGCTCTGCATGCTCTGAAAGCTATAAATCACTTTGCTAACATCTGCCCCGTACAGGTGTGCAGCAATGGAGAATGTGTCTATGCCGAAGATGTCTTTAGATCAACCAACTGCTCTGCCAAGTGTACTGGACATGCTGTAAGACATGAATATTTGATGCTATTAATTTAAAAAAAAAACCAAAAAAAAAAAAACCCAAGAAAATTATGTGTGTCAGATACAGGCCTTATTGATGACAGTATTTAAGTCACTGGGATAGGAATTTGCAAAAGCTGCGGGGTTAAAAGCTTTCTATATTTTTCAAAAGCAAATCTAACCCTATTGGTATCAATATTTTTCCTAAGGAGATCACAGGAGATGGACACGGGTTTTGTGTCTTGCCCTGCCTCTGAGCCACAGTATAACAGCTATTCCTTTAGGTCATCTTCTGTTTTGGGAAGATAATTGTGCTTATCTTAGGTGAACATTTAGAGACCTGCAGATGTAAAGACCAACTCTGCTGCTTTTTGCCTTCCACTGTACAAACACTGGCTAAAAGCACATGATAGCTGTCAGACCTGTCCTTTACTGTGCAAAACTGCTACTCTCTGAAATTTTAGTCAAAATTTAGGAAAAGGAAAAGGGGTTTCCAGCCCTGCCTTCAATAAGCTTATCAGGACCCTGATCCAGAGCCACTGAAATTTTATGATATCAGCCTCACCCATATTTCCAACCTGAAGATATTCCTGGCTTTGTGCTTCCCTAGGTGTGTGACCATGAGCTGCAATGCCAGTGCGAAGAAGGATGGGCACCACCAACCTGTGACAGCTCGTCAGCACTTACTGGTAAGTGCTGGATGGCCACACACTGGCTACCATCATCTGCTGGCTGAGAGGAGCCGCTCTAAGTCCCAACAGCCCGAACTCACACTAGGGGCCAGACTGTTTCTTTGCAGATATTGCATACCTAGGTCTAATTTCTGCACATCCTTAAGTCACTGCGGCTTGTATGAATGAGTCCTAACCTGACAGAAGTGACACATCCAGGAGATTATTTAGAGTAGCAGGCTTTGCCTTTCTCCATTCGGAGATAACAAGCACAGCGTTATTATCTCACTCTCAAATGCAAGCGGAGGCAAGCTCCCAGAGGCTCTGCTGTGAAGGAGGGAGGCAAGATCATTTCTTTATCATCTGCATGGAGCTGGCCTTTAACTGTTCTCACTGGAGCACTATCAGCTCTCAACATCGTGGCTTGGTTGAGGATTTGGAATAGCTTTCTTGGAGGAAAATTGTGAAGCCTTACTTGTATACAACGCCAGAGGCCTGTGCCCCATTTTCGGTAGCACCCTTTGAGAAAGAGGAGAGGAATACCACTGAAATGATCTTTCAGGACAGACGGAAAGGGCTAGGTTTGTTTGGCCCAGGGACAGCCCAAGCAATAAGGCCGGTCTTCAAGCAATGCAAAAATGGCAGGAATATATCCTTTCCATCACCATTTCTGGCAGGAGAAGCAGCCGTAAGCTTGAGCAAGAGTGAGGACAAACAGGGTCTAGATCTTGTGAAAAAAAAAAAAAATTAGATTGCCAACGGTCATGATGGGAAATGGCTTAGTAACAGTGGATGTTTTAAGAAATAGCAACTTGTGCTCTCTCTCCCTGACAGGCTTCGCTATTGTTGCCGGTGTGCTGATTGTCCTCGCTGTCACAACAACTGCAGCAGTGTTACTTATCCGCTTCCGAGTATTCAAGAAGAGGTAAAATGCTTACCCCCGTTGGGGAGAAAACCCACCAAACCCTAAAGTCAAGCAGCTTTTGGAGAGGTTTTACGCTTGGGTTTTCAAAGAGGGTGGAGGGAATCAGTCACTGGAAAGCCAAGGCAGTTGGTCCATGACCTTTGTTGATCTGTTTCAGAAATCCCATAGTTGGGAGACAACTGAAGACTTGAAACTGTACCCCTCAAGATTAATCCTAAATAGTTAAAGTAAGGGGAAGACAGACAGAAAGAAAGGATTTGGCTGTATAACACACCAATAGGAGAAAGGCAGGCATTCAACTTCAGCATATTTTTTTTTACCTCAAAGTAAGATTTACAGTTCTATGTAATATTTGCACAGCTGCCAGACCAGAAGGGGACCTGGAGCCACAAACCAAGTCTTTGTGGATCAAGAACAAAGATGCAGAGAACACCCTGTCCTGGCAGCACCTGCCCAGAAGGTAAGAGCAAGGAGGCGTGGTGTCACCTGTAATCTCCCTGGGACTGTACCTGAGGGGTCAAACCATCAAAACTTGTCAGCCCAAGGGTGCTACACTTCCACAAGGGCTTCAAAATGCTTGTCTGGGGCTGAGAGGGAGGGAGTGGGGAAAGCACATGGCACTAAGTCACCAAGTAATCTCTCTGCAGTGAAGGGGCATGCAAAGATAAAGCACAAGGTAACGGCTCCATCCAATTTAACTGTTCCCCGTTTTCAGACAAACGATAAGAAACTTCTCCTTCCTGTACCTCCGCTGCAGGAGAACAAACCACGGCTCCAGAGCGTAAGTACTTCTGGAGAATTTCTTTGCTTTCATATTGGCTCTGGGGAAGCCAGTGCGTACCACTTCACGCCATGGTGGAGACCCACGGTGACAACGTGATCCCGAAGGCTGGGGAAATCACTGCGCTCCAGACAAGGCCCTGCATGTTCTCTCAGGGCCAGACAGCATAAAGCATCCCAGGTCTGCTTCTGAAATGAATGCATCCCTTTACCCCTAGTGATGTACTTTTTATATGGGACACAAGCCTGCACACTCCCATGGGAACAAGTGGATGTACACATATACACAATGTATACAGGGTCAACATGTTTCGTATTATCTTATTTTACAGCCTGCCCTAAGGCCAAAAGGGCCCCCACCACCTGTTCCTTCCACCAAACCAGCCTCTTCTCATACAGAGGAGATTTTTGTAAGTATAATCCTGCAACTTCTCACATCTTTCATCTGAGTTGCAAATGACTATCAGATGCTGATTAGTATTTTCAGTTTCTCACTGTGATTGAAAAAAATCACACCTTCAAACCACACATTCTTTAGGGCAGGAGTCACCACAGGGATTTCAGGTGTAAACACAATGCAAACGATGAGCATCTTTGCTGCTACAGACATCTGCTATGATCACTGTATTGTGGAGATCTAGTAGGCTCTGAAGATGCCACTTGTAAGGGAATCTCCATCAGTATGCACATATATACACACATATTTTGAATTCTTAAACAATTTGGAAACTAGAACACTAATATTTACCATTAATAAACCCAAAGCATCCTACTTAAATGAAAATGCCACCCTCAAACATTTACCATCTCAGCATTTGAGCCCCCTGTCCACCCGATGTGAGGGTGTACAAACCACCTTCACACTACCAACATAATCACATGGTACTGCCTGCAGAATGATGGACCAGGACTAAATAAAAAATAATTTTAAAGCTGCAAATATCAGCTTGATTATAAAACATATTTAAATCTCACTGTCTTTAGAGTTGCTCTCCTCGACACACCCTGAGTATGTGATGAGCGTTAGCTCCCTGGGCAGTCTGTTTGAGCATGGGTACTCAGTACAGATGAATTCAAACATTGAGAATAGCGCAGTGGTCTCCTGAGACAGGAGATCTATATCCCTTGTGCATTTGTGTTATTGTGCCTTCTTGTATGTGGACAGATTAATCTAATTCACTCCTAGCTTTTCCAATAGCAAAATGCTGTGGCAAATACACAAGATAACAGTAGCAGCAGCTGAGGTCTGTGTTAGGAAAACCTAATGACATTTAAACGACATTTTTGTTGTAGGCACCAGAGAGAAAACCTCCTCATCTCCCAGTTCCCAAAGGCAAACCTCCACCTCCACCAAAGGTAACCCAAGTTCAAATGTGAATAGCAATTCTTTTGGGACATAATTCGCTGAAACTGCACCGGGTACGTTGTGATTTAACTCTTCTTTTCCATGCAGGCTTTAAAACCTCCAATTAATCCCAGAGTATGAAATTTCTGAAGTAGAGCTGATCAAGATACCTGAAATTTTCTGGGACAATTTGTTTGTCCCTCGATTCCTCCACTTTTGGCAAAGGCAACCAAGATAGTCTTCGTGTTCTCTTTAAATAAAAAGAAAACTGACAGCTGCTTTGAAAGAAAAAGGTTGATTTTCAAACAGCGAGGAACTCTTTGGTGATGACATGAAGCTACTGTCCAAAAGGAAACGAAGTAGAATCACTTACCCGCACTGAGGTGTAGACTGGGAGTAAGTTATGAAAGCCACCCAGCACATCCTAACTCCTAGGCCACCACCGTGAGACGTGGCTGCACTGGGATGCCCTGCATCTACACTGCCTTGACCTCAGATCAAGAAAAGTATGGCTTCTGTATGTTTGTAAATTGTACACTTTTTGCTGCCTTTCTGGATCTTTGGCATCCCTCTCTTCAGCCACAGACCAGACCTTCTCCTTCATGTGCAAGTTGCAAGTTCTGGAAAAAGAAAAATCCTTTCTGCCCTTTGGAGAGAAGGTTGCCGGCTCAGGGCCTGAACTAGCCTTGGAATAGTAAGGTTACACTCTGGAAATGCATTGATTCTGGAAGGATTCTTTTGGATTAGATCCTTTCATTAATCCTTAGATTATCTGTTAAACAAGATGCTCTGTTGAGTAGGTAGAACTAGAGATACGCTCAAAAGCAAAGCACGCGGGAGTCAAACCACTTGCTGCTTGCAAGTGCTCCAGAGCTCAACCTGTGCCAGTCCCAAAAGCGCTCCAGCTGCCACTATTGCCCTTGGACAGAAACATTTAGAAAAGCACAGTCAACAAAATCCTTAATCATTTACTTCATTTGCCCCTCAGCTCCAGAAATATCAGAGTCTTTCTCCCTTCCAGGATATACACACCTTGGTGTTTTCCTTTAATTGCTCTTGCACTGGGGTATGTTATTGTAGAGCTGCTAATGAGAACCTGGCCAGGCAGAGGGGTTGTTATTGTGGGACAGCGTCGCAGCACGAGGCTGTGCACACTGGGTTATTACTGAGGGGTTCTTCATGCGTTCTGGCCCGTTGGCACCAGCACTGTTGACATGACTGGCCTGCTGGCATCCACCTGCGTGATACTGTTGGCATCGATGATAACAATACTGTGAGGGTGCTGGCACTGATGCTATTGTTACCGTTGGCGCTGGTATTCTCCATGTGGTTGGCATCAATATTTTTAAGTTAAAGCACACAGAAGTGTTTTTCAAGGAACAAAAATTTTACCAGGAAAAAAAAAGGAAGAAAAAAAAAAAAAAAAAAGAGAAACAAAATTGCCCTGGACCCAAAGTACTCAAGATTTTATAGAGGTTCCAGTTTGAACTGGATTGGGGTTTGGATCAGGATCAAAACCAGAACAGAGATCCAAATCGATTACACGTGGCTCAGGAAGGCAGTTTCCAGCCCCTGGGCACGGCGGCTTTGCTAGAGAGGAGCACGTGGCTGCCAAACTACCAAACACAATCTGGGGCCTCGGTCAGCATCCTGCACGCTAAACTCTGCCTGCGCGTGGTTCCCACCAGGGCTTTAAAAAGCCCGACCCTCAGATGGGCTGAACCTTCTACTCGAGTCCGCAAAGCAGCTCACACCTGCCAAAACTGATCCACGTAACCTTGTCCAGATACTGAACACACAACTCTACAGCCGCTTCTCAAACGCAGAGCTGGGTTATCTGCAGTGCCCCTTACTGCAGCAGAAATACAGATTTAAATAAAATCAATTTCTTGTTTTGGGCTAGGTGCTTTGAGGCTGCCCATCAAGCTCTGCAAAACACAGTTGTGAGGAAATTATAGTCTTCACTTTAAGGAGTGAGGTGGGTTTTTTGGTTTAGTGTAGATTTTATTGGAAGAGCATAGCTTTCTTCCGCTTTGGAGAATTGCCTCATTATTTTAGTCAGAAATGGATTTTAATCTATCTGTGTTTGACTACAGTGTAAAGATTCAGAACTTAACTTTTTATGAACTTTAATTAATGTATTTATGTAATTAATGTATTTACAAAGACTTCTGTATTAAAAGTATTCTATCTAAACTGGAGATGGCTGTTTTGCTTTTTAAAGATCAGCATTTGCACATGAAACACATGACAGTAGGGTAAAGTGGGATAATTTAAAACATTGCCAAATACCTAAAACTCCCAATTTGGACCAAAAAGATAATTCACAGGTATTGCCAAACCCTGCCAAGTTAGCCAGTTAAGCTGAACTAAATTTACAACAAGCGTTGACAAGATAGTACAGAAACGTTTTTCTGACACCTTAAAATCAATTTCTTCATGGTTTCCAACCTTTTCCACTTTGTGACCCCTCAGGAATTTCCCAAGGATATAGAAAATTGGAGCAAGCGAAAGGCTAGAGACTTGCTTTTTCTTAATGACTTTTCTAAGGTTCCACTCCTGAACCAGGGAACCTGGGCTTACTTTCTTGTGCAGACCTGTACGGGCTCAAACCTCCGCAATACCTGAACGCTGTCAGTAAACCAAGCCTGCGATCCAGGACCCAAGCAGAGTGCGAGCGCTGTACTGGGACCAAGCATCCCTCAGCAGCAGCGACCTGCAGCAGAAATCTAAGAAAAATATCTAAGAGCACGTGCCTACAGCAGTTTGTGATTTACAGCTTCTCCTGGCCCCAGCATCCACAGGACAGGTGACAGCATCTCCCGCGAAGGAGCTCAGGTTCTGTTCCAGCCAGGCCTTGCACAAAAGGTGGAGGTTGTTTTGTGCGTACAATCCATTGTTCCATTATGCAAACGTGACATCTACTGTTAAAATGCCTCTACTGCAAGGCAAGTGAACCCAAGAAACCTGGAGACACCTCCAGCACTCCAATTGTCAAGGGCCTGCCTGCAGCACGCAGCCCCAGTGTGTAAGTGTCACACTTCTCAGGGAACTGCAGGAGTTTGATCCGGGTCCAACTGTTCCCGTATTCCCGGGTCAGGGTCCCTGGCTCTGATCTGCGGCACACGCGGTACGGCAGAGCAGCCAGCCCAGCTGCTGGCACCATGTAGGAAGACGGAGGGGATTCTGGCAGAGTTCAGTCCCCACCAGTGACCTGACCCTGACTGAATCCACATTTGCTACGCAGGAGCTGTGTGCTGGACCCTTCTCTTGCTCCCAGCCCAAAAGCAAAGCGTTTACCACTGGTTTGGGGTTGGTTTGCATTGGTTTTGGGTTTTTTTTCCTTCTGTATGAGTGAGCACTCCACTCCCCCATCTCCCCTTACTTCATGGGAATACAAAAATATCTTTTTTTTTTTTTTCCTATTTCTTTTAATTCTAAGCTTACCACTCTCCGTCGCTCTTTCCCCTCCCTCCGCCTGCCCCTGATGGATGCTGCTACCCAAGAGAGAGCAAAACCTCTTGCTCTTTGCACCCCCAAATCAGTCTTTACTGTGAACAGATCTAGCGGGGTTCTTGAAAATAAGGCACACACGGACCGGCACAACAGACCGATTTCCTCGCTCCTTCCTACCTGGCCTTCTGAATTGTCCACTTTGCTGTGCAAATTCCACACTGGCCGTTAGAGGGCAATGGGGCATGGAAAATAAGTTTCTCTTGCTCGCTATCGGATGGCTGCTACCACCTCAAACCAATCAATTCTAAATTTACTGCATCCTCTGACCTTGGGCTATAGATTCGGGAGACATTAACAAGGACATCATCAGCCAGGAAGAGTGAGGAGATGGGAGCACATTCAGGTTTTCAGACACCGAGGCACCAGAGAACTAATAAATCGGCTAAACGCAATCCTCCAAACATGACACCACAGACAGCACGTGCTTTCAGCTCTACATGGTAAGTGGCAGCCCTAATTGATCCAGGTTTTACTGACCAGAAAATAAAACGTCCCACCAGCCCTTACCAAAATGAATAATAAATGTCACTTGTAACTTGAAATTAAGAATTTTTTTTCCTCTTTTGCTTCCTTATACCAGTAGATCTTTCCTCACAGTACTGCATAAATCATTACCATCTTAATAAATAAGTGATAAAAGGCTGCAGGTTGAATCCACTGATGTGCAAACCAGTGAAAATCCACGGAAATATTGAACATGTCCTAGCCATTACACCCTAAGTATTCAGACCTTACTGTCTGTCCACCACTAACGGCTCTCCAGTGCTACAGAATGATGGCTCTTGCTAGGATGGCTTTTGCCACCAGCTGATAATATCAGTAAATGTGAACCTCAGCCATCAGCTCCTTGGTGTTATCTACCAGTGGCTGAGAAGTGCCAGCCTTTAATCATCAGTTTATTGATAACTTCCCAAGTATGGCATTGCTGGATGCTTCTAATCTTCCTCTGGTGCCAAGGAAACGAGAGGCTCTGGGAAAGGAGCGGGGGCGGCTGTCAGGTTGCCAGCAATTGCCCTGGCCCCTGGATCACTTCAAAGCAACCTTCACAAAGGTGGCACAGATATTAACAGGCTGTTACTGACATTAGATCCATAAATAATTCCAAATAACGCGTGGCCCCAGCCTTTAGAAGGTCTAGGGGAAAAAAAAAAGTAGAGGCAGAAATATTGATAAATGTGTCTGCGAGAGCTATTGAGAAAGGGAGGGCAGTTCCCATGGGATTGGTCCAAGCCACTGCACTGAGGACCACCGGGACCTTGGTCACAAGCCTGACAGAAGAGATCTGAGCGCACAGCACCAAGCCACACAGTAAATGAAAAGAGTAACACCACTTCAGCAAGACTTCAGAAATGGAGGCATCCCCCTCCAGCAGTCAAAGCCTGCTGTGAAAGAGTGGAGAACTTTTCTAGCAAGCCTCAGTACCGGTGAGGACAGAGATCAGGTGGGCTTCCTCTGTGCTGCAGATACAGAAAAGATCTCTCTTACATCTGTTCGTGCATGGAGAGAGAAATTAGCAGCTCTCTGCCATGCACTGAATCTATTTTTTCATGTCCTTAAGTGCACTGGAGTAATGTGTTTTCCATGTTACTTCTTGCAGCTGTCACTGAGAGACATGTCCCTGAATCCCATCAGCGGGTACGTCCCGTTGAAGTGCTGCAGTGAATTGCTAAACATGTTTTATACATTAGCTCGTCCAAAAAATCCCTGCTACCCAGCTCCATTCTGCGATTAAGCTTGATTACAGTAGAAAATCCATGAGATGACTTGAACAGTGGATAAAACAGGAAAACCATAGCGTTGTCTCCCAGATGAACATGATTCCCCCTGTTCAGAGACGCCAACTGAGCCCCTCCATGCTTTGCTGCAGGCATCTAACTGTTATTAGTCCACTCCTCTCCATCCGCTGCTTACAATGTCCTCGCTCCCAACACACACACCTGAAAACAGGAAGAAAACTCCCACTCCCTAGGTGACGTTGGTTACGTAGCTTCAAGCCAGATGCCAAGGCAACAGTCCCTCTTCGATCCTCGGACGGTGCTACGAGACCCACTCCCACACCAGTGGGTCAGGTTTCTTGGTTAAAACCAAGGGCTGGCTTTTCAGAAGGGTTTGGCATCTTCCACACAGCCAGAAGGTTGAACTCACTCACCTGGAAACACAATTCCAGCCTTACATTCCTTGCGCTTTACCTTGGCACATCAAAACAAGGACACCAGCTCCTCTTTCCTCTTCCCGTCTGCATCGTCTCCCAAAACTCAGAGGCCCTCACTTGCCTCCGCTGCAGAGGGGATGTCCAACCCTATTTTTGGGCTGAGCCATTAAGACCAGTTCTCTAACCTCCATGCTGTGTGTGCCATTCTGGATCCCCACTCTCTTTTTTTGTGCGGTTACAGTAGCCCACACACAGGGGCCTGCGTTGGCCTTTTCTAGGCTATAACAGCCAGGATTACTTGCAGTAACAACACTAAAGTGTATATTAAAAACCTCTGCAAAGGAAAACAAATAACCCTGCACAGGTCCATGTGCACTGCAGCCATCCAGCACCCAAAAAAGGGGAGAGGGAGAAACCACAGTGGGACCCCGGGCCTGACTCATCCGCCGTCTCCGGACCCCCGGATAGCTGTAATTGGCTGTGAATTTTTCATGCTAGAATCAGCTGTGCGCCACAGGCACGTAGCCGAATGGAAAATAAAGCTGAAATATTAATGATCTGCTGCAGAGTGCAGGCGGGAAGAGATCTACAAATGAGGACAGGAAACCTTAGATAGCCGAGTGGGATTGCTCCCTTTTTGTCCAAAACATCGGTGAGTTAAAATGAGCACGCGTCATCCCAGAGGCACTGGGAAGGAAGACCGCTGGATTCCAGGTTTTAGGATGTTCGGCAGTTGGTCTGTGTGCCACGCAGGGAACTTGGGTCAGCTAAACCTTTCTGGTTGTCACCAGAGCTTCTCGGCCACGGCTTGGCCTGGATTAGCACCGCTGTGCCAAGAGCAGGCTCCTTCCCAACCGTGGGTCTCAGCAGCACAAGTCACAAGGCAGACAAAGCCCACAGAAAAGGAGAAGGGGATGTAATTGTGCACTTATCAATATATCTCCGTCTAGACATTATAACGTGGCAGACATCCCTCCCTCACAGATAAGACCCGACCCAAAAGTCTAAATTTAACCAGAGTGGAAACACAAGACCTCTGTCAGAAACAAGCCAGAGCTCTAATTCATACTGACATTATGTTTTTTGTTTCCCCTGAATGATTACATTACTATCTCACATCTATGCCTCATTCATGTCACCATTTCCTTGCCTTAAAAGCCATCCTGACATGGGGTTGGAGTCATTTACTTGATCACTGCCATCGTTAGGAATGCTGCAATCAGAAGAATAGTGCCTTCTCATTATTTATTGAAAATGTGCCAAGCAGCAGAGACGTTTGTGAAATATATGCCAAATGGAAAGGGAAAAAAAAAAACCCAGAGAAAACGGTTGCATATATGCACGTTCTGAGCATCTGCGGAGTACCTCATGCCACGTAGGAGTAGCAGAGAAGCTTCAAATTGGTTTAAAAAAAATGAATGGGCCAGCAGTTGCCTCTCTACACAGAAATAAACCCGTTAGGAAGTGTTACTCAGATTGAAAAAAAGGTGATAATATTTGGCCTGCTGAGTTTATGCATCATGTCATGTTAGGAAAGTCATGATAGGATCCTGGGTAGAGGAAGCTGTCTCAAAGTTGCATGGCACCGATCACTGGGATTGATTCTGACATGTTTAGCCAA
The DNA here is from genome assembly GCA_009806455.1 of Tetrax tetrax. Taxonomy (NCBI): domain Eukaryota; kingdom Metazoa; phylum Chordata; class Aves; order Otidiformes; family Otididae; genus Tetrax; species Tetrax tetrax. Next base: position 194,572 of record WHYT01016379.1, read on the forward strand.
CTGTATTTATGCAAACTGTATCTCAGGAGCTGCACTAGAAGGCAGGCAGTGGGCGGCTTTGCAAAAGCTGGGGATTTGGACCACTCTTCCTCTGCGAAGTGAGAGCTGCTGGTGCTCGACCCTGCTGTGAAGCGTGGGTGGTGCAGTGGGTCCTGTCACTGGGAATCTCAGAAGAATGAAAACCCCAGCTGGCAACCTAACGTTGCTCACTTTCCAGGGAGCTGTGGCTGGCACTAAGGGCAGATCCCGTCCCCTCCAACCAAACCCACCCAATTTTGGAGCAGGTGTAATCTAAGGTTTTGACTTGACCCTTCTGCAAAAGAGAAATAAACGCCTGTTCGATCTCCGGCAAGATTTCCTCTCCCTGGGCAGGATTCAACCTTTGACCTCTCTCCAGAGCCCACACACAAGCAAGTTTTAAGCTGACACACTGCCATACACAAATCATGGACCCAGAATGGCACAGGGTCCCCACAAATCACAGGATTTCCCAAAATGGGGTGGCAGGAGACAGCCCCAGCTGTGCTGGTCCCCAGCTTCCCATCACAGCCAGGAAAGCATCTCCTCTCTGTTCCAGGGACTTCTGGGGAAGTCTCATCCCACCCCACACCCACCTGGCAGGCACCATCTCAGCTCATCACAGCCAAGGGCTGGAACACACCAAGAGATGCTTGCTGCTGTCCCTGCTCAAGGAACAAAGCAAGAAGTCCTGCTCTTATTATTTATAAGTATCGGGCTGTTCTGGAGAGCGCTGTGTAGCCCCAGGGTTTGAAAGATTCAAAGGTACTTCATGTATTCATGTGGAATATGTATTCGTATTTAAGTACAAATGTGTGTAGGCCATGAAAAGAAAGCTGTGTCCATCCATGGAATGCTGTGGTACAAGAAGATGAAGGCTGTGCACGTGTTAGCGGTGCCATACATGTGGAACTGCTACAGACACAAACACGCCTGTATAAACCATGTGGAATTGCATGGAAAGTACAGCGCGCCGGGGATTTAATGCCATCTCTATGTATAAAACACATGGATTTAGAAAATATTTAACATAACATGGAAATCTTCATTTTACAATATTTTAATAGTGCTAGGCAATCGGGTCAACCTTATTTCTCCTTATCCCATGTATGATTTGAGTTGGTAATTCCTCCTTTACAGCCAGCTACGGTCTCTTCCAGTCAACCCTTTGAACTCTGGCCAGTGGGACCTGGGGTGTTTTGCACATGACATTTATAAAAAAACCCTTCAACAGAATTTATTTTAAATTATTCTCTCAGAAAAACAAGATCTACAATCAGTTCTAAACCTGAGAAGCAACTGAAGTAATTGTTACCCTTAAAAGAAAACAGTCAGGAAGTTTTCTTCACTTTTTTTTCCCATGTGTATGCTTTGGCTCACTATATTCAGCTGGACAAAACTTACTTCATCTTGTGGTATTTCTGAAATTAATATGGCTACTGATATTTATCCAGTGGAAAAAAATGGTCCTTTCTTAAACATGATTGTTGAGGGGTTTTTCAACCTTTGCAGAACTTCTCTATTTTGGAGCTAGAACAAAAGCAGTTTTATGTCCCGTTTCCCAGGCTCCTGTGCTTCCCTTTCTTTAGTGTTTATATTTCTGCTTTGTTATCTCTTTTACACAAAGAAAAGAAAGAAAGGAGAAGGAGGGGAAAGAAAAAAAAAAAAACCAAAAAAAAAAACCTGACCTCTTTTCTCCTGTCCAAAATGATCCCTTTTCATTACATCAATTAGAAAACTCTAAATACTTTTATAGTATCTTTTTTTTAAAGTACATTTTTAAAGTCTTTTATGCTTTTCCAACCAGGTCAAGAAACTTAACCAGGGTCTGGTTTCGCATTGTGAACAGGGAAGCAGAGGTCAGGGAGCAAGGCCGATCTGGCACTAAACCACAGACTCACCAGCAGAAAACGGCTTAGCTTTCAGCACATACTTCGATGTTCCAAGAAAGTTTTCTCATTCTCTAAAGCATCATTGCTCCCACTTGTCTTTTCTTTATTTCCCATCTTACAGAGCACCTCCAGCTGTGACTGCATCCTGCCAAGCCCGTGGTCTTCATCACAGCCAGGAAGGCCACGAGTGGAACAAGCTACTCCCCATACTCCAGTATCTCCCAAAAGAGCCACCAGAAACAGGCAAAGAGCACCACGGAAAACAAAAAGATCTTGTTACATATCAAAATATTACTTCAGCCAGAACCAGAACAATTTGCAGTGTTGCTCTTGTTTCTTCCGTGGCAACACTCGCAACCCAGTTTGATCCCTGCTGAAGTCGGTGGCAATGGCTCCATGGATTTGAGGTGACCTTCACAAACCCTAGTTGTCTCCCAAGCAAAGCATTCATCCTGTTTTCTCTTTTTACTGTAACACTAAAGCTTCATTTTCTGACCGAGCCCGTGTTGAGCTGCCTGACAGACAATAAATATAATCACACTTAAGGTAATGGGCAGGACACCAAACCCAAAAGCTTTTATTTTCATTAAACATCATTAGATGTGGCATGTCTTTTATCAAATCTGTCTCCGATACTCACTTTATTAAAAAGTCCCTCAACCCCAGACTGCATAATGTAATCTGCAAGGACAGACAGAGATTTTACGTTAAATACGTTAGCAGGTGGGGAAACAGACTCTTGAAAAAAAAAATAAAATAAAAAATTAAAAAACCCTCTATACAAAAAATCTTGAAGGACATGCAAAATGAAGATAAATTAATAATTCAAAGTGTGTACGTGTGTTATTTTGCAAACAGTAAAAAGAAGTGACTTATTTTAGCTAAATAAAATGAAATAAATAAATACTATGAAGTCTTACAAAACCCAAATCAAAGGTATTTAGATGAACGTGGTAGTTAAACATTGAGGTGTCTTTGAACATCTGACCACAGTGCACAGGTAACAAGCAGCTTCCAACTCTCCAAACACACCAACCGGCACAACCCCGGGCTCCAGGGATTTCTCAGGACAGCTACATGAGTTATGCGAAACGGAGGCGTGCACTGAAAATCCCCTTACCTCACCTCCCATACTAGCTTTCGGAGCCATGGTTAGAAAATAAAAAGTTGTGTTTACCTCAGACTGTACTTATGAATTGAGTATTTAATTTCAGGACATAAAAGCGTAATTCTCCATTGCAGAGATGCTACTGATCTGAAAGACTGGCTGGGGTTGAGGGTGTTCGTGCAATAGAAACTCTTCCTGAATTCTGTAGCTCACGTCCTGCACGACTTGGTGACTCCAAGAGCTAAAACTTGACTTCTTGCAGCTTCAAACTGCCTGGATCTGCATGATTGCTAATCTGTCCGCATACAGAGGGAAAGACAGGAGAGAGCTCAGGAGAAATCCACCCTTCCGCTCCCCAGCTCCCACAGACACAGCAGACTCTCGGCTGTAAGAAGTTAAGACTAGACCAAAACTTTATTTAGTTTTTAGCTTTAAATTCTGCACCTTTGTGTTCCATTTAAAAGCTTTGAGTGCAGGCAAGGTAACGTCTCTTTGCAAGCACGCGATCTAACCCCAGCCTGCCTTGCCTTCCCCAGTCCTGCCTTGCCTATCCAGCCTGGGATGCTGCCCTGTGCGACGGCCAAGACCAGCATCTCTAGAAGCAGCACAGAGCCCTGCTCTGCAGACAGCGACGGAGTCACATGCTGACAAGGAAAAAAACCTCTTCCAGTTCCTGACTGGTCTGCAGTCAACACACAGGGATTTGAATTCCAAGCAGCAGTCCAAAGTTAAAATCTTTGCATTATTTTAATTCCAGGTGTGTTAATTATTTAAATAAATGTCCATTCTACAAGCAGCACTTGATCTCTGCAATATCTTGTGGCAAATCTCAACAGAAGGAAAACTGATGCTTAATACATCCTACACATCAAAAACTTTAGCTTTGGCAAAGTCAGAGATATTGAAGTGGGGATATACTGAAGATAATCCTCAGTACTTCAGCAAAATGAGGAGAGAGAATAATTGCTGTTACCTTACATCTGTAACAAATAGGCTGAGTGTTTGTCCTATAAATCTTAGCAAGAAGGTTCATCTTCAATGAAACGCCTGCTGCACAAGGGGCATGCCTACACCTTTGGCTGTTCCACGTCTGAGATGAAATGGCCCCTGCTTAAATCCAACACCTTAAGCCTCTTTATTAGTCCCTCAAAACAGCATGATTGATGAGAGTCCTTCCACAGCAGGTACGGGAAACCATGGACAACAGCAGCTGCTTCATCTCGAAGAATTAATCTTTCTGAAATTTATCATGTTATGTGTCAGAGTTGAAGATGTTTTTGCTGCTCAAAGGTTACGCAGTTCACCCTTCACTCCCTCTTAAAAACAGTTTCACCTTTTAAACAGGATTTTTTACAAGAAAGAATGACGTGCAACAAATAGGACAAAAGTATTTCTTGCTGTCATATAATTCAGGACTTAGGGCAAAATCTTCGATTATTTTACAAGATTACATGAGCGTTGTAACTTAAGGAACAAAAAATAGGTTCTAAATAATCAAGCAACCATTCAACATCATCCAAGATAATTTTCCTTTCACAGTACCCAGGGAGAGACAGGATTTCAAGGCAATCTTGTCCTTTCTATATGCAGTAAATAAAATAAATAAATAAATAAATTACAATGTGACCCCAAGGCATGCACCTCTTACGTTAACCTCAGTATCTGCTTTATTTTCAGAAAAGCTGAGTCTGCAGAAACCTTTGTTGGAACATTCCCAGAGGGTATTGCAGATTACACTGGGACAGCTGACATGTCCTGCTGCCAAGACAAGCAATTAAGAAAAACTAACAGAACGAGGGGAAAAAGCAGCATCAAGAAACTTCATGTCAAGGTTAAAAATAATGGATGGATTAAATGGAACCGCACTCCCAATTACTTCATTTAGAGAATTTATGGTACTCAATTTCACAGTGTAGAGGGATAGATGAAGAATTACACAGTTGAACACAGCAGGTTTATCTTCCCCACAATATTTGTTTTGTTCTATGCATTAATCAAAAGCATGCGGACGCTCAGCTGACAAATGGAAATGTTTCCCATCGTTTCTATTTAAAAGACCCATTTAATTGCAGCAATTTTACTGCAAACCTCTTTCAACTCAGCCACAATTAAAAAGCCGCTTGCTTCTTAGCTTACAACATAAAGACAACCTGTAGGCTATGAAAGGTCCGGAATTGCCTCCCCCCGTCCCGTGACTGACTCCTGGCCTCTCACACGGCAGTGGGGTCTCACCTCCCCCTCTGAGCAGGCACCTTTGGCGGAGGTGATGAGGGCTTGGCTGATATTGGGGTTGTAAATGCAAAGCACTGGTTGCAAATGTTGCCCCAGCTCCCTGAAACTGCTTGATGGTACAATTTGTTTTTAATCCCAGTTGACTTTTCTATGAACACACCCTTTTCCTTGGGCTCACTGCTTCCCTCCTTCCAACAACGTCCTAATCTTTAAAAAAGACCGAGATCAATCTAGTTTTAAATTGAAACTTCTAAAGTCTGTGTGGTATCTTAGCATATATTCAGCTTTTAATTAACCAGTATCTTATCTCGCTCACTCTCGGATACTTTTTCTCTTACTGCATTTCTCCCACTCCATTTCAACAAGGCAGAGAGATAGCAAGGCACCAGCTAGACAATGGCATCAGCATTTGTCCCTCACAGACAGGACAAATGACATCATATTTTCACAGTCTGACCTTTCTAAACTACTTACTATTTTCAGATACATAGAGGAGCATTTTCTTCTCCAGAAACCTACTGATGCCAAACCATGCATTACTGCAAAATACTCTGCTTTAAACATACAGGAAGATACAGATGTACATTAATTTTGAATAATACATCATAAATCATGCATTTTTGCCCACTGAATTTTCATTCTCCCACATTGCAGTTGAATCCTTGCTGGTGGCAAAACACTGGCCCAGGTTGCCCAGAGAGGCGGTGGATGCCCCATCCCTGGAAACATTCCAGGCCAGGTTGGCCGGGGCTCTGAGCAACCTGATCTGGTTGGAGATGTCCCTGCTCCGGGCAGGGGGTTGGACTGGGTGGGCTTTAATGCTCCCTTCCCACCCAAACCATCCTGGGATTCTGTGATTGCTGCTTGCAACTCCAGGCAGCCCACTCCAGCAGTTCATTTAAATAATATTCTCAATGGAATTTAGAAATAATTAATTTTAATTAGAGGTCAATCAAGAACAACCAAGTATTGATTCAGAAAAATACATGAAAATATTTTAAAGTTAATGAATCAGCTGTACTATATACTCTAGAAAGCTTAAGAACTGTGAGATCTACAGGACAAAAACTAGTTCTGTTGGATTGAACATCGCTATCCCTCTGTGAGGTCCTACCAAATGGAAACGCTCTACAGCGCCTGTACAGCCTGATCTCACTGTCAAAGGCACAATGTCAAGATGAGTCTGCGTGTTCATCAAATCTTTGCACATTGAGTCTCTACCTAAATATTTCCTCCTAGATTAGACTTCTTTCCTGTTTCACCTTTCATGTGTACATCACATTTACATCAATATTTACTTTACTGAAAATAAACGCTCATGAGGAGATATTAAAAGCTGCAACATGGAACACATCAAACGGCATGGAGAGATACGTGGGAGAAAACATAGCTATGGGAGGCTCATGATGACAACAGCTTGGATTGTATAGAAAGTGTTAGCAGTTTAAAATTTAAAGATTGAAACTTATTTTTAAGAAGATTTTGGTTTTCATTTTCAATGTAGATTTGTATATATTGTGAAAGTATTTTTATGTGTGTATATAGATGTCTATACAATACTCACATTTAATAACTTATATAATACTATAAAGATACTGTCACTGTCACCTATTTTCCCAGTAAATTGGGAAATCAGACTGCAGCAGGTGACCCCATTGCACCCCTGGTTCTGCTTTTCCCAGCTCCACGTGGGACCAGCTCCAGCTGCCTTTGTGTCCCCAGAGGGGATGGCCATCGTTACCCTCTCTTTGCAGCCCCTGGACACACTGGGATGAGAAATGCTATGAACAGTTTATCTTCTGTAGTTTCAGTGCAAAATTAACTTTATTTACCAAATACACCTTAAATGGGAGCATATTCTCTAATATTAACAAAACCTCCCAGTCTCCCCTCTCGGTTATTTCCAGACAATTCACAAACTACAAGAAATACCAATCGGGGTCGAGCGCTACCGCTGGGCACTGTCACATCCCTGCATACACATGAGATGAAGAGCCAAGGAGCCCTCAGGTGCCAAGTTTCTGTCTTTCTGACCAGAGTAAAGCAAACTGGGCAGAAAAGCCTCTGTCTTCTGTCTCCTTCCCCATTTACACTGGCACCATGCCTAGAGACGACCTGGCAAGGGGCTGCCGCACAAAGCAATCGGGCAGCCTCACCGCAAGTGACGGTCGCTGCCGTACAGAAGTCACAAGTTGATGAGAGCACTGGGAACTGACGTCTCCTCTCCCCAGTCGAGGTGCAAAAAGCTCAGATGAACTTCAATCAGCGCAAAGCAATACCCGTGCTGCTGACACCAGGGCGATGCAGCTGTACAGGCTCGCGGAGACGCTGGGATGGACACTCCGAACTCGGCGAAGCAGCAACAGGCAGGCCCCCTTCTTCCTCGCGTCACCAGAAAACAGATCTGCGTTGGCAGCCAGCACGTGTACTTGAGACAGAGACACTTAGGTATCCAGATCCTCATTGTCTGTCTCCTGCAGTCACTTTTGGACTTGCTGTTGCCCTTTGACTTTTTATTTTTTAAATTGCTGTTTGCTGTCAGACGCACTAATGGTCTATGCTGGGGTCAAACCACTACTGGGCGTCCCCGTCTAGCTGGTTACAAGCTGTCCTGCCATCAGCTCAGGCAAACACGTGGGAGCAGCAGAATGCTCAGTGTTGAATCAACGTGGAATTGGGCCTCTGGGTGCTTTTTATCATTTTCCTCTTGATACTTAACAAAATGGCCTGTCAGAGGCGTCAGTATCTTCAGCAAAAGCACCCACAAATAAAGGACCAGGTCACTGAACGAGGGCTTGGGTTACTGGATTGAGCCCTGGATTTTCAATCCGTACATCTGCATTACTAGGCACTTTGGCCCAGCACCCATATGGGTAAGAGACACTCCCGTTAAGGTCAATAAGAAGTGTCTTGTTAATTTTAGGGGACACTATGCATGTCTAAAAAAATGCACAAGCAAATAGTAGGAGGTACTTTCCAGCGCCTTTCCTCTGAGATGCCCTTTGCTCAGTGCCAGCCACTTGCGGCAGCAGAGCTTTAAGAGGCAAAGCAGACTGGAATCCAGTCCGTCTAATTTCTGACCTTTTCTGCTAAGGGTGGTATAGGTGGGGAAGAGTAAGATGAACTTGTTTCCTTCACAAAACACCAATTATCCTCCTGATGTTTTGTCTGTCTTTGTAGAGACTGAGATAGTAATTTACTACAATTGATGATACTAGGGAAACTTAAAAACCCTGTTCTAGGGTTTTTACTTCCACTTCATTAGGGTTTGTCTGGACGGGGATCCAGATACAGAAATACTGCCTGGATCTCTGCATTCCTTTCAGGTCCATGGACTGAATGAAAGAATTTAAGCACCAGGTTCTCCTTTTACTGATTATTTGGTTTAACAGTTGAATTTACTCTCAAAGACCTCTTTAGAAAAAGGAGGCAATTTTATATTATATTCTATAAGCAATAAAGGATGATTTACTTATCTGTGTATTATATTAAGTTGCTTTAAATATATCAGTGCTGTAAAGCTCTATTATACTGACACATTCGTAAAGTAAGGGAATGTCACCTGAAGGGTAACTGCAGTAAATTCATTATATGGGCTACATCAAGAAACTGCAAAAATCTTTGCCATTTCCCAAACAAAGGTCTCCAAATCAGTAGGAGTCAAGAGTAATAAACTTCATTTATTGAGCTAGACCTATCTGAAGTCATTAGACTTCTCAGTCCATAAATGACAAGCCAGCAAGATCAAAGCCGCATAAAACCCTACCAACAGCTATTTTCTCTCTGGGACATAGGAACTTCCAGTCTTTAAACCAAAATAATGTGAGAAACAACCCAGCAATGACTCTCACTCCAAAGTTTCCTGAAGCTACCTACTTATTTGCATGAAATTAAATGATGATGCTGCAGAGATGTTCATACATTGAACCACGATTTAGACTGACAGGAAACTGAAACCACTAATGTGTTGCAACACATTAGTAGGACAGCACACAGTTTTGTCCTACTTTTGGATACTCTTGACAAGCTCTTGAAGGTTGAAGAGATCTGTGTTAGACAGAAGGTCCAGCCTTATGTATGAGAAGAGATGAATAGTAACTATTGGCACTGCGGCAAGAGAAAGTCTCAGTTGCAGGAACTAAGCAGTTGCATATCGCAATGTCGTCAGATACACTAAGTTATTCTGTAAAAGTTCTCTCACTTGGAAGCAATCTGGCCATTTGTCAAAATTACCACACAAAGCTGACCTAACACATGTTCAGACTGGGAAATCACATCTACCTCCCATCTTTAAATTGAATTCTTATAAACTGATTTAACTATAATTTCAATCAAACCTATAGACTGAATATCAACCTGTAAGTCCCCATCGTACGAACACAGGAGCACTTCACTGGGCAAGACAGGGGTTCAGCTAACATTGCCTCTGATAACGTCTTCATCACAGTACTAAGCAGAAACAATTTTTAATAGGGTTATAGTGGGTATCAGAAACCATTATCCTCTGGAGAAGCTACATGCATCTATTATTTTTGTCAGAGCCAGCTCAGCTATCCTTGCTTGGCACCACATCGTGCTGCGTAGACAATGGCCCCTTTGTCTGCAGAGGAGCAGGAAAAACAATCACCCCTGCTAGGAAGGGAAACGGAGACGCAGCCTCAGAGATTAATTGAGCCGTGGGGATAAATAGATGGAGCTCTGCTGAAGACAATGGCAGCGAGCCCGCAAATCTCAGTGGTGAATTTTGTTGCTATGTTGGCTTTTTTTTTTTTTTTTTTAATTTCTTTCAAAGATTAAGCAGTTTCAGTGGTAAGGGCAAAAGTACATCAAAGAGAGGCTTTCTCTGCAGAAACCAACAGCAGAACCTGAAGATGTGGATGAATGAGACAACTTTCCATAGCATTTCTCATTACAAAAAGAGTTTGAAAAAGAGAACAAATTCTCTGCAGCAGAGAACACTTAAACTGAGAGCGTTACGAGACAGCTCGCTCTCCATTACAACAGAAGCAATCCAAACTGGAAGGTTACTCAGCTAAAACACCAGTTTAATTCAGGGCTAAGGCTTGCAATTTTTATGCACAGCTCTGCTTCTTTGAGAGACAGCCCAGCAAAGTATCAGGTATAGATATCAATTGATTAATGCTCTGCTCGTGCAGCTAATTTTAGCGCATGGTGGATTGTGGTAAATACATCAGGGATATTTATAAAACAACACGTTACAGAAGTTTAGTGTATTTACAGAGTAAACAGTACATGGTATGGGGAAACCAGGCTATCAAACACTGAAAGAGGGAGATACATTAGAACAAAGCTGCTCAACAGTAATGCTGAAAATCAAACTATAGCCAGAAATGAAAGTGAATTCTATTCCTAGCCAAAACTAGGATTCAGCATTCAGATCTGCAATTCATTTTCTTTACTGTTTACTCTAGTATCTCCTTCAGCAAGAGCCACTTTCCCGTCTCACCCATGCCAGCAGTTGCCATTCTTGTGACTTCAAGATAGACCAGGCCACAGTTTTTAATTCTTTTCATTATTAGAAAGCACTATCTTGAGTTCAAAATCTTCTTTCCAATGCTTTTTACTGATGCTTGGGTTTCATTTCAAGTATTTACATCAAACAATAATCCTAATTATATTTTCTATTTCCCAGCAGTTCTGGGGCAACTGACACTCACACAAGATCATTTTTTTCCTCTACTCCTGTTGGATTTTCGATTTGCACACATTTAATAATAGACAACAATCCATTAGGGATGGAGTTAAAACGACTGCCATTAGTTATTTATTGATTTACTCTACAGAGAAGTAGGGTATGAGAAACAGACATTTTGCTTTTCACTGGCCCATAAAATTGCAGTAATAATATAAAACAACATTGCTCAAAGCTTTTACATGTTCCTTAGCGATTCTGAAGCAGAGAATCTTCCCCGTCTCATTTTGTCAATGAGCAGTTTAAAAGACACTGTACCCATTGGTTATCCACTTAAGAGCTGCCAATGCTAAGTAAGCATATAAGTTAATATATATATCCTGAAATGGCCAGAGGAATCACTCCTGCTATCAAAGGCAATGCAAGGCACAACCGAAAAGATAATGAAAACTATCTGCTCCTACTGATTTAGGTTTTTACTCAGCACTAAAGAGCACTTCACGTTTTAATACTGATACAAGGGAACCCAATGACTGCATTGACATTGGTGCTGGCCCAAATCCGTGCTACTGACAAACCAAATAAAAGCTCCTTTCCAGCTTACACTTATTGTTCCAACATATTTTCTTAAACAATCACCTCTGTTTCTTCACCTATCCTGTCAAAGATAGTTTATTCTTTGCTATTTTTCATCTTTTTTAACCCAAGGGACTTTTACAATCATGCCCTAGTGAAAACATAATTATTAAACATGCCTAGTACTTAGCATGCATTTTATGGGGCATGAAAGTTGCACAAAGCAGTACAAGCAAAATTAATGTTGAACATGTTGATAACTTGGCTACGAAGAACATCAAACACTTAATCATGCGACTAATAATTATACCAAGTACATCATAAGATAGCACAGCACTTATAATATCTCCCTAAACTAAATGAAGATCTCCCTTGTGCTCGCTCCTTTTATCTTCCAAGACTTTAGGGGAAAATTCTTCCTTGTGCAGAGGGTTCGTGCAGTGCCTACGGGCCCCTTATTCTCACTTTTTCATCTACATTCACTGGGGTCCCCAGTCCCTTTCAAGAGAACTTCGTACCAGTTCTTCCCCAGCCCAATTCCATCAAAGTCAAAGCTTTGCCAATTCAGACAAGCCAAGGAGCCAGGTGTTTAGGGAGCATGAAAGCACGGAAAATTTATGGCAGAGCACCTTAGCGCATACAACTAAGCCAGCTGTAGTCATGAAGTATGATCTTAGGGCCTTCCATGCAGCTTATGCTCAAATAAATCAGGTAATTACACAGGAGTTGAGGATTCAAGATCTTCCAAGATCATATTAGATACCAGATTAGATATTAGGAAGAAACTTTTTACACTGAGGGTGGTAGAACACTGGAACAGATTGCCCAGAGAGGTGGTGGATGCCCCATCCCTGGAAATGTTCAAAGCCAAGTTGGATGGGGCTCTGAGCAGCCTGATCCGGTTGGAGATGTCCCTGCTCCTGGCAGTGGGGTTGGACTAGATGACCCTCGAGGGTCCCTTGCAACCCTAACCATTCTATTATTCTATATGTGAGTGGATGTGCCACTCTTAAGACTCCTCAGCACTTCAGCTGCTGTGCACATGAAGGTTTTATGGGCTGTCTCAGCTGCCACAAGTGTTCCCTTAAAAGAAAACAAAAAACCCAAAACATGAAAATCTCATGCAGATGTGGAGAAACACCTCCTCCTCACAGTTGTAAACTAAACTGATTTGGTTAACTACAACAGCTCCATGGTTTTACAAAATAATCATAGAATCATAGAATGGTTAGGGTTGGAAGGGACCTTCACTGGCTTGCATCACAAGTTACCTAGTCTCCCCTCGTGTCCTGAACAAGTCCTAATGGAAGGTCCAACTTGAAAATGCAAAACTAACTGGACAGAGAAGCAGGTCACGTATGCTCGGTCACCACAGAAAGAAAATGTTCATTCAGTACATTATTACAGTGCTCCAGAGATAAACTTGCTCAGGACACAAAGGAATTCAACAGATTCTGAGGAAGCCAATTAATTATTTCTGGAGGTTTTCCAAGCTTAATAAAAAAAAAAGTCAAGACTAAAACTCATTCAAAGACAAACCCCAGCTGAAGTTTTAAGATGTTATCATCATTTACTTCCTTAATGAGACAATATTTGTCTGGAAAGAACACAAAGTTCCAGGCAGCCTGGATTTCTCTGCAAGCAGCTTTCAAATCAGTCACTGTAACGAGACCAAACGTCAATGTTCAGCAAATCCTCCTTGCAGGTACACCATGGGCCAGGCCCACGGCTGCAGAAATTGGTCCCATGTCCTCCAGTGCGCAGATTTACATCCCTGGAGATCTGATTTCATGGGCTTGGTGCTCCACTACATTACACCGGTATAATTCTGAGCCATGCCTGCCTAGCCTGACCAGAATGAGAGCAGCTATATTCATCCTGACTCATTAAAATAGGAAAGATCAGCCAGAAAGAGGAAAAGAAAAAAAAATAAAAATCAAACTCAGATATTCAGTTAATAGCTAAGGAAGCTTAGCTACAGCACGGTGGTTCTTGCCAATCCATATTCAGGGGAAATCATTCCCAGCACTTCATCACAGATGTATCATTACATCACACGCTACACGTGTTGCGTGGATTCCACCAGGCATTTAACCTTGCTGAACTATATCCCTTCATGTCGCCTTTTTCCAAACTATTTTTTGACACACTGGGTTTCCTTTTGATCTTTGATTTTGACTCAAATCAAAATTCAAATCAATCCAATGCACTGCAATCTAAAAGACACCACTAGGACAAAGATAATTGTGTGTACAGATGGAGGATCAGAACCATGTAATCTCGCTACACTAACTTTGCGATGTGAAGGGCTGACAACCTTTAAATCAAAAGTACGAGACCAGACAACCCCAGATCTATCCCCATTCATTTCATAGACTTTAGCTCAGACTTTTAAACGGAAAGTTTAAAAGTTCAAGTTTTGTGTTGAACAAGGCTCGCATCGGTTTGCCTGCAACATCACAACCAAAGCCATTTAAGTGGCAGTGCTGTTCTGGGATGATTTGATCTTGCCCTTGAATTTAAAACACAGAGGCCAAGCTTTGCATCAGCTATTTCAGTGGAACACGCTTCTTCCAAACACTGCAGTGATGAAATGAGAGTACAGTGTAACAACAAATTAAAGTCCTTTCCAAAACAACCCACCCACCTCAGACACTGATGATGTGTGCCTGAAGCTTTAGAACTGCAGGAACAAGGCCTGGCCCCTCTCCCTGCACGCTGTCATGGCTCAGGACTTGAACCTTCTCCTTCCAACCCTCTCTCTGCTCAGTCCAGCCGCTGTCTGGGGCAGGCACTGTGCTTGCACAGTCACTGGTGTAGCTGAGGTCTTGCTGCCTGGTGTTTATTCTGGCATAACTGTAAGAGCACTAGCTCTACTAGAGTTACCAGAGCTATCTGCTAAGGGACTGAGTCCAGAGAGAAAAAAAAACTTTCTTCCAAATTGAACTATTTTCAGCTCTAAAAGTGCAAATAAATCACATGCTCAAAGACTTCTTGGTTGCAATAAAAAAAAAAAAAAAAACCAAAAACGCCAACCTTTTCCATTGAGTGACTGAAGCAACAGCAGCCCCAGCTGGATGCTGTCAAGTAGCATAACTTTTCTCTTCCCACTGCAGAGCATCAGTGCAGCCTTTAGGAACACGCAGGGATGGCCACGTTACCTCATGGACTGCTACGCTGCACAGAAACCTCCCAGATTCACGTGCCAGGCCTCAGCGTCTGGGGCACCTCATTGTCCTTCAGATTGTATCTGAGCACATCTCAGCTGCCCCGTGTAGCGTTTTGGAGGTTTGGATTCGATTGTTCAGGTTTTTTTTAATTGCATTCTGTCAGTACTGGCAAAAGAACAGTCTTTCATATTTCAGGTTCCTTTTTAATTGTAAAAATGTCCCTGTGAAACAGTTCTTGAACTAAAATGGTTAAACTCCAGAGCTGGAGTACAGCACTGCGGGACAGTGCTAAAAGCTTGCGCAGAATCTGGGATTCCTCTGGCACAATTTCCAGCTCTAGGCTCTGTGGTTGTCTTCTCTTCACTGTAGTGAGCAGGACTGGAAAACAGCCCCACTGCAGCTCTGGGTATAAGCTGTTTTTTTTCTTCTCTCTGCTAGCTCACTCAGCTCTAGATTTAGTTATAATTCCAAATACGAACTTAAGAGGGAGGCTGAGTACATAAAAAACCTCAAGATCCTGGGATGAGACGGTTGTTAATTCCCATCTGTGTACCATGTATGCTCAGAACACGTCTGCAAACTATGAGCACTGGTTTCAAATTATTTTGAAATGTCAATCCTCAGTTCCTGCCGCACCTTGGCTTTGCCAAATACAACTCACAGGGGCGAAAGAGACTAAATTAATGTCCCATTATTGTCAGGGAAGCATCGACTGATCGGCCAGAGCTTGGAAAGGGCTGATACGAACAAGTTCTGTGCCTCGGAACACAGAAGCCCCTTAGCAGAGGGTATAATTGTAGCTGCAGCACACTAATTGGGAGAAAATTACTCATTACCAGTCAATAACCTCATCAGGTCCTTAATGTTGTATCTGTCAGTATGGTATCTTCTTGGGCACAAACAGCCCAATGGCCTTTAATGCTGCAAACTGCTTTCCATTCATAACAGAAACGTGCTTGAATTAATGAAGTTTCAGAGTATGAAATGGAAAAAGGATTAAGACAGCAATAAAAGCAGATACAAACACTTCCCAGCATGGCTCAAAGCTCCAGGTGAGTCCAGGCACTTTACGCTAATTGCATCTATTAACCAGGTGCTGCAACATTAGATAATCCACATTCATGGTAGGTCAAATCCACCCAAAGCCCGGGAGCCCCATTTAAGTCACAGTGTGAAGCCTTAAAGGGGAAAACTAAGGACTGTTGCGAGAATTGCCAGTTTTACCACCTTTTCACTGCTCCCCAGGGGAAAGGCTCGTTCACCTGTACGCAGAATTGGCGGCTTTGTTTCCAGGCCTCGTGTGCTTGGCACCCCGCAGCTGTTTGTGCTTGGCACATGCGTGATCAGTCAGCGGGCACGGAGGAACCACGTAGCTGTTCCACAGTTGCACAGCAGCCAACACAGCCCTGTCAGGCCGCTAACTCCCATTCCTCTCTCATCCTCATCCCCAAGCTCTCTCTTTCCTGGTACCCTGATCCGAAACAGCCGCTTTTCCACTCAGAAGTAATCCTTACACTGATGTCCTAGCTCTTGTGCAAGCTTTTCCGGACCAGTTATTGCTATCAAATTATGTAGCTAATCCTTACATTTAAGTATAGGAATCTAATTTTTTTTTGCTGGACAACTCAAAGCCATCAAAGACAAATTTCCTTCTTGATCTAGGCATACAGAGCTACATCAAGGTTTCAACTTTTGCCCTTCTGTGTTTCCATTACTGGCATGGAATGTGCAATGCACTGCAAGAAAAATATGCTAAAGACTCTTTTACAGACAATCACATTCAAGGCTTTTATTCCCCCCACTCTGGCTCCGTAATCAGAAAAAAAAAAGGAGGTTAGAAGTACTAGGATAATTTGCTAGCTGATCTTTAGCTGCCGTCTTTTTGGTGTCATACTGGAATTTCCAGAAAAGAAAAAAAAGCAAGAATAAAGTTAGTGTATTGAATTTATAAAAGCAGACAAAAATATTTGTCATCTTATAGGACAGAAAGGTTATGGTTTTTAGAAGGATATTTGATTTTTTTTGTTTTACTCTGTCCTTCCACAGAGCTTTCTGTTCCAATATACTTCAGAAGTTAGAATTATGTCCCAATTTGCTCTCTAAACATCATTTTTACTGCATTCAAGCACTGGAAGGTGTTCAAATTCAGGAAAATAATAAAAGAAAGTACTTATAGTCATCTCTAGCAGAAGACACAGTCTGCAATCGAGTCCTCAAAGACAGATCGTTTTGCCTACAGGAAGCTAATGGGACTCTGCAGGGGAACAAAGATTCCTCCGGACAGTAATCCAAGCATGTCACCATCCGAGTGACAGAAAGGTACCGTCCAGGACTGGCCTTTGATTAAGAAACAGCCATTCCATCTGGCTTTGATTTATTATTTATCCCACTGTCAGCATAGCAGCATCTCTCTCTGCAGCTTAAACCTGGCTCTGCTACTCTGCATCCGGCAGCACCAGCTACCTCACTAGGTAACCAGTACTGCTGAACTACAGCAGATTAAGCCACACTTGTTTCACGGACTGACATGAAGACACCCAGGTTTTCCCAAACGGTCTGTACAGGAGCACACTTAAATTTATGGTGCGTAGATTTAGGCACCCAGCTGCAGATTTACTGGCCCATCACCAGGATTTGAGGTCACTAGAAATGCAGATATCTCTTGCAGTTTGTTGAAAAGACAAGGATATTCACCGGTGAGATACATGGGTGGTAGGATACAATCCAGACTTCCTGTACTGGAAAATAACGGCTTGTGATTAGAAAGAAAGTGCTAGCCTGTGGAGAGAAAAAAAAAAAAAAAAAAAAAAAAAAAAAACATCTACTGTAGAATAAAGAGATTTAAAGATATAACCACATCACTGCCCAGTCAGAGAACACGTGGATTTGCTGTGCCATTGAAGCAATTTACTTAAGTTAGACTTGTATTATGCAGATTAATTTTAAAAATCATTCTAGAGACTGCTTTATTACTTCTGTTTCATACGATTCAAAACAAATTCACAGCATTTGGCAAGCAAGAGATGCAACAGAGCATGCGAACGTGGTATAGCAACCCCATACACACACCTTCTGCTAGAAGCAGAAGGAACAGAACCCAACCTTGTTAGAGTGCTTTTCAGTCTTAATCCAGTTTTAGGAGGTGGTTTTGGTTTGTTTGTTTTAAAACAAATGAGGCTTATGCAACCACTGTGTGTGAGCACGGCTGGCCGTTCCGCCCTCAGATACTAAAGTATGTGCTCACTCTGAAATATCCTAGCCCAGAATTGGCAGCTTATCAAAATCATTAACCTGCAATTTTTCTGATGTTAGTGGCCTAAGAGCTTTCTGTACCATAGAGAGCACTAGTGCCTTGGGTGCAAAGCGCTCCTGTTTCTCCCCCGCCCCGTATGAGGGCTGCTCTCCTGCCACCTCATCTGGATCCTCAGTGGTGGCAGCTGAACAGCACGACTGCCACACCTCAAAACCCTGACTGTCTAGGTCAAACCTAATGGAGTCCATTGAATCTACTGGCCAGCTGGCAGCTTTGGCAAGAGATGCTTATTCCTACAAGTTTTCAGCATATTGTTGGGCAGAGATGAAAGATCATGTTATAACACCTACCCTGAGAGGCTGGCAACAGGCACAAGCACAACCGTTACGAGATCTTGCAGAACCTGCATAGAGGCACAGCCCGAAGACAACAGGGAGGGAGACGGGCTTTCTTGGCTAGCCAAAAACCTGCAGTTTTTTCATGCAGTGATGATTGCATTTCCCAAAGCATCCTACGAAACCTGCGTACAGCTTCTAGATCCCTTCAGCAGACTGGTATACCTCTTCAGGTCCTTCAGAATAACAAATCAAAACCCTCAAATAAGCTCAGTCTTGCTTAAACTTAACTGCTCACCAGAAACCCTGCCTGGGGATCTGTCCTCAGATGCTGAGCCACAGCGAGTGTTAACTAGAGCAATTACTGGAACATAAAACTAGATGTTACATGTCTACTTAGTGTAAACGCTCCTGGGATTGATCACAGATGAGCATCAAATTTAATCTCACAAAATTCAAACTTCTTCTCAAAGATAAAATTGATTGGTGGGCAACATTTCTGTTTTTCCTGTTTTGCCAATGTTATTTGCTAGCTGTAAAAGTTCTTCCACCTCCAAGCTTATCTCCGTTTTATACAGAGAGCACATTTGTATGCCTTCTTATCCTTAGATCTCCTTGGTGAAGTAAGCAGAGACTTGACAATCCCAGTTTACGATTTAAGCTTTCCATAGAACAGGACCTCCATCCCCCTGATTTAACTCACAGCCCTTTTCTGAACCTTTTCCCCTCAGTCTATGGAGTGAAGTGAAAGCAGTACATGATGAGCATCAGTGACAGCAGGGCACGACCCAGAATTTGTCAGCATGAAGTCCCATCAGTTTCAAAAGGCTCGTACAACCTTCTAGAAACGTGAGCGCCAGACACAAAGACGTTGCCAGTAAAGATACAAGCAGTAAGAGTTTGCACCTTCTTACTTGGGCAACAGCAGGTTCCCATTTCTCACACCCCGCGCTGGTGTCCCAGTCAGGACTGGGTACCCCCTTTTACATTTCCACTGGCACCAAACCCCACGGAACCAACGCTGATTTATGCCAACACAAAGCAGAAATACAACGCTGCCTTCAGAACAGCAGCATCCAGCACTGAGCTTGGGTTTCGTCTTACCAGACAAACAGAACACCGCTCACTGGTGCTCGGGACTGATCCGAGCCCATGAGAATTTCTTGGCAGCACCATGCAGTGTTAATAACTGTGCAGTCCTCATTATAATAATTAATGGGCTGACACCACAGTGCCTTTGTGTTCTGGTTAAATTCTACCACCACTTTTGGGTTTTAGTACACAAATGCACACTGTATTTTCCTTTTTGAAAACAAAATGCAAGCAAAGAAACAGGTCCGCTCTAAGATGTGATGAGGAAAAAAATTACAAAGGAAATACCATCAGCAAATCCTCAATATCACCAACAGAAAATGCTGCTTTAAAGCAACAGAATAACCTTAGAGACTCCAGCAATTTGGGAACACTGCTGTTTGGTGTAGTTTATTGTGACAGAGGCTTTTTCTTGGTCCCCTGCAGAACGGAGATCCCGCTGGAGTGATGCAGCAGGTCCACTGTGAGAATAAACCAGGCTGCTTCTCCAACCTGTTCACCTTCCGCCCTCAGCAGAGGCATTTAAAAAAGCAGAGCTTAATGATTATTGCAATTAATCCAGCTGAAGTGATCACTCACTGCCTCTAGGACTGAACTGGGTTATTTATGATGGCTGGATATCCAGAGTATTATGGAGCGTTGTTTCAGTCCTTATAACTAAGTCATGGTAATTAAAACCTACCTCATGCTTAGTTTAATGTAGCTGATCATTAATTTCATGTGTGAGAAAAAAACTAGGCAGTATGAAAAACAGTATGCTTGCTTTTTTTTTTCCAGGTGCAGCTAAATCCCACTTTGCCAAGAGAAATTATTTTTAAAAATTGCAGTGCAATGTCGCAATAATGCCCATGTTCTAATCCAGTGTGCAAATTGCCATCAAAAACATATGGTAGGAACAGATGGGAGGGAACTTCCTGTAAGCCACAGGAGAAAGGGGGAAAAAAACCCCTAAAGATAGAAAAAATGAAAACACTTATTAACAATTTACACTTACTAAGCAGCTCAAAAAGACAGGAAAAAAAAAGAAAAAGTAGGTAAAAAGACACCCATATAGTGATGTGGTGCAAGTAGAAGTTACAGCTGTATAGATCACTAGAGAGTGGGCATATCCAGCGAACAGTGCAGCGAAATCCAGTCACAGGCAGACCGGAATTCCATCTGACAAAATGGAGAAGCCTTCTGGATTTCACTGTCTTTACCAGGAGCAGAGAGCTCCCACACCTGCAGCATCAGCTTGTACTAAATCAGCAGACTTAATTCTTACACTAACGTGAACAGCTGCCTCCCACCTTTGTATTTTCCACCTTAAGTTGCTTTTTGTGGTCCTAAACTTCAGTTTCATAAAAATCTAAGGTTCATCTTGGCAGATGTATCATCCCTTCTCTTGGCTAATGCTGTAAAAACTACAAAGCCTGAGACTGCAGATGCGTTAGTCCAGAACTGGTCACAGAAGCAGTGAAGTGCAAGAACTCAGGCAAGCCCCTCCACACTCTGGACAGGATCTCAAGGACATAGTTTAGGACCACTGCTGACTCTCCAAGTTTTACAATGATCTCAGGGAGAGGGAAAAGAGTGAAAAGTGAAAAACTGACATAGTCAGAAAGAAGGTGACTTACCCAATGCCAGAGCTGGGAATAAACACAAGACTCCCTTGTACCCGAGGTCACTGCTCTAGTCATTGAGTTGTACTGCCTCCGATTCATTTACCCATACACCCAAATTAGCAAAACACCATTAGATCTGAGGACTGACATTATTCTTAACAATAAGTGCATCCTATAAATAGATATTCTAAAGATATGCATATGACAGACTCCCTCCATCAATCTGACCACAAAGGAAAACAAAGTTTAAGATCTACTGAGGAGTCTTTCCACGTATTGTCTCTTCACTTTGGCAGCTCTCACAGAAGTGAGCATTACATCATTTGGCTGGATCCTTTAACCATCAGCATGGGAGCAAGCATCCCATAGATCTGAAAGCCTGCAATACCTCTTAACAGTGCCTCTGAATATGCAGGCTGCTCCCTCAGACTAAAATTAATAGCTTTATTGGCAGGATGACTCAGGAAGCTGTAGTTAGGCTTGTCTCGTCTCCCTGCATTTGCAATGAGATTTCCCTGATTTATTTTATCTGCAGTAATTAAGGCAGCCTTCTCCATCACTACCACTACAGCATGAAGATTTAAAAATAACACAAGAAACAGCAGTAGGCTAGACGAACGAATCAGCAAGAAAATTGCTCCAGGCAGTTGAAATTTCACTTTAATATACATAGAACAATTTCTGCTGCTTTGGTGTCCTTCTTGCCTGTAAGACAGCACAGCAGAGCTCCAACCCTGCAAGTGGAACCGGCCACAAGCACTGCTTTTATTTTGGCGTAGCAGTCCTCAGTATCCTGTTAGGCAAGGCTGCTGTGCCAGGCAATACCAAAGACAGCCCTTTGTGCAATAATTGCAGTACCAACAAAAAAACTCCAAGGTGTCTAAAAAGAGATATCCCTAGGTTGTCATTTCTGCAGTATTACAAGAGTTTTGTCCTTGTAGAGGAAGAGTCACTCCCTTCCTCTGAGGCAGGTTGGTGCTGGGAAACCACAGCTGCTGCTGCAGCAGCCGCTGATTTGCTCTGTGCTTTGGGGAAAAGCCGCTCCTCACCTTTGCAGCCCTGTTTGGAATAGAAAACGCAGCACTAGCGTGGCCAAGCCGCCTGCATCCCCTGCAGACACACCCATGCAGAGCAAGGCTGCTCGGGTGCAGCTTCCACTGGCAGGAACCCTGTTAGTAAGAACCTGCTCCAGCTGAGAGCAGCCCTGGGACAAAAGGGCACACGCAGCTCCCCTCCACAGGCTTCTCAGAAGCAAGGAGGGAAGGTGAAAATCCTCCACCACAGAGTATCTCAATTGTGCTAGATTTTACACTGTGCTGAGTTCCAGCAGTGATTTTAACCCTTCCCATGCTGGCTGGGCCACAGAGCCATATGTGATGGGCTCAGAGCCCCAAGGCTGGATGCTACGGATGTTCCCACCACACCGAAGCCTCGGCAAAGCTCTGCAGGGCTGGGTCCCACAAGGAAGAACAGGCACGTTCCCACCTCTTTTGCCTTGGAAATGGGCTCAGGATTTGTTTCTTTCACAGCCTTTTTCCTATTACTTCCTGCTTTCTGCTACTTTCTTCACTCTAACAGTTACTTCAGGCACTTAACAACTTGGCTAATTATGGGAAGGAACTGCACTGCAATCTCTTGTGCTAATGAAGGTTTGTGTAATTTTCTGGAACTCTGCTGTGAATCCCGCAGTCCCCACTCCCTCACAAGTATAAAAACCCATCACCCTGAAACACACACACTTGCTTAATGCTGCTAGTCAAGGTCAAACAGCCTTTAATAAAAATACAGTCACCAGGAACTGAACAATAAGTACAAAATGCAACAGGGCAGACTCACAGATAACGTTGCCTCTCACACTCTGCTCTGACTGATGTTTCATAGCCCAGCATAAACCACAGTCAGTTCTCCAAGGGAAAGCGGCACTTAGGGCGCTTGCCTTGATTTTCATACTGACTTCACAGAAAGTGCCTCCAGGAAAGAACTGATGTATAAGGTTTATTGCGAACTCCCTCCGCTCCGTGGAACTGATGCTTCACTGCTCCGCAGCTTGTGTTGTCATTTACACCCAAACAATGTGCCATTCTACCAATTTAGTCCCAGTTTACTCCCACCCTACACAGGCTGAACAACTTCGCAGAGGGGAAGGCAGCAGTGGTACCTCCAGACTCAATCCACTTCACTTGAGCAGTTTATGACTTTTCAAATCTTTTGGCTCATTGTGTTCCCTGGGAAGATGCACATCGTTATTTAAGTGACAGATGTGGCTGAAAGCCTGCATGCAGCAAGTCGGAGGAGAAGAGAAACCTCACACCATTTAAGTTTGTACTGACTCAGCACCAAGTGCTTTTCACTCCATTTATTGTGCATAGCACTGAAGTGCAATTTTTAGTAGTGGATTAGCTACACGGGCTATCAGTTCTCTTGCTTCAAGGCAGAGTTCTCCGGAAGGAAATGCCCACTTTAATTTTGTTACACACAAAATTACGTTCAGCGTCTGAAGGTCTGTTTGCCTTCAAAACAGAGGCAGCAAGCCGGGTGCATGAGCAGAGTTTGATCCTGGCTCAATCATTCCTCTGTGGCAGAATGGTTGTTTCTATCCATGCATGGACCCATCCCAGAATTCAAAGCCCACACTTTTACTATAATCGCTCACCACACCCATATAGCAGAGAGTGACAGGGAACTAAAATAGGAACGGGATAATAAATAGCTATCTGAGTGCAGTTATTCCAATAAAAGGGTTCATAACAAAGGTTGTATTTCATTAGTCACCAACTAAATATGGATTAAAGTAGCAGCAAACTAAGATGCCCAGTATGTCATCGAACAATCTCACAGGCTGCTGGAGAATTATTATTATGCTTTCATTACAGGAATAAGTTTGATACATAGAATAACTCAATATCGGCATGTGCATCACAACCATAGAAGAAAAGGGCCTGCCGTTCCTCTTTCTCTCCGTTATTTTGCTCTACAGGTATCTTTGCTTGTTAATTTGTAGATTAAAAAGTCCAAATTTATCATGATATAAAGGAAGTATTTTGTTCAGAAAATTGCTTTATTTGCATACTTCTCTCAGATGATTTGTCATCTTTCAGAAATGTAGATTCAGCTACGACATTTTCTAACCACTAAAGCTGTAGCCTCTGGCAGCTTCCCCACCAGCAGAGCCCAGACAGCACCAAGAATTTGGCGAGCAGAGTACCCAGAACCACAGGAAGCAAACCCAGAGGAGACAGAGACAGGAAGCAGAGGATGCAGGTGCTTAAAGACTGTGTGTTTTCAGTGAAACAACTCTAATATACCTTGGTCACTTCTAGTTTACTACTTTCCTCTGCTGGTATAAACCAATGGCAGCCCCTTGTGTTCACTGGACCTGTACTATCGACGCCAGTCAAAGAAACACTTGTCTATATTTAACCACTATGAGATGCAAAAGCAGCAGGTAAGGCAGCTAGGAGATTTATACCCAGCCATCTGCAAAGCATCGTACAAGTTTTATAGCATCGATCCAAGGCTCAGAGTCCCCTTTAGTATCCTTCCCCCGAGCTCGCTAAATTCTTCTGGGCCTTAGTGTTTTTTCATTTGCGCGCTGCAAAAGCACAAAAGCTTTCCATGAAAGCTGTACCATATAGATTA
Organism: Tetrax tetrax; assembly: GCA_009806455.1. Classification (NCBI taxonomy): domain Eukaryota; kingdom Metazoa; phylum Chordata; class Aves; order Otidiformes; family Otididae; genus Tetrax; species Tetrax tetrax. Next base: position 219,144 of record WHYT01016379.1, read on the forward strand.
ACATTTCCTAATGATGAAGTGAAGTACAGCCCCAAACTCAAGGGAACAACAGCCTCCAGTCTTTATTTCAAATTCCCATTACAAACCTTCAATTAGTTTCCTGGAATCTTTTCTTCCTCCCAACCCTGACAAATAGCAGGAGTTAGCCCACTTACTGAAAAATATGTCATCATAGCTTGTGCAACTCTGAAACCTCTGATGGAGCATTAATCTTGTTTGCACGGGAGACAGAGATCTAATGATGAACTAATCCCCTGAAAAGTGAAGCAGACACACTGGGCTGTGAAAAGGAACCCCTTAAATCACAGGGATTATGGGGCCAGATTTTGAAATCTGGGCATACCTCTCAAATCCACTGACTTAAAAGGCACTTGAAGGAAGCTTTACAAAAGGATGATGCGTAAAACAAGTAACTCCCGCTGCTGGTGGTGGGGAGTTCACATAGCAATGCTGTGTTTAAATAAAAATTAAGCGCTAGCCAGAAGTTAATGGTTGGGATGTAGAGCTTAGGACCATGCTTGCATTATTGTATCCAAATGCCATGTTCGTGTTAATTGGCACAGCTACATTGACTTTAATTGCACAATGCCAATTAACTCTAGTTGATGTTCTGGCACCCACATACTGGGATCCAAGCAGATGAAAGAAATAAGAATTAGGGTTTTCTGATCTGCGTTTGAAAATACACCTTTTGGATTAAGACTTTGGACACGTGAAACAGAGGTTTGTGGGACAAAGTGACATTAAAGCCATTAAAAGGGAAGATTTGTGTCTCCAATTTAGACTAACGCATTTGAAAAATTGCCTTGTTTATATTTGAGACTAAAGTAAATCAAGGAATAAAGATATCCTTGGCATTTTGTTGTGTTTCTTTTCCCCAGCCAAATGAAATTAAACCTAAAAGCCATATTTATTTACAGCATATGCTTATCTACAATATCTATTTATTATAACAATTACATCAGGGCTTACAGAGCAACAAATCTGGTTAAAGCCTACAGGTTTGCAATCTCTGTGAGTAAACACCATATCAACACACACTGCAGGGACATTCGTTGGGTTGTCACCAGACTTTGGATCTAGAAGGAACCCTATGTATTGGCAGCCTTCACAAAAGCTGATGAGACAGGAAGCCTGCAAAACAGGACACAAATTATGGATCCTCAGCAGTGCTGCTGGAAAAGATGCAACATCATAGCTTCCATTAGGAAATACCAGCCATTTTGGTTTTTATCTGTTAAAAAAATACACACTTTTAGGATTGGGTAGCCAGCATGAATCACCTTTGACCCCTCAAGTCCATACGCTGTCTGCCTGTGCAGGGATACCCATAAATGTTTTTTTGAGAGATGAATATCAGAGAGGCTACTAAGAAGCTGTTAAGGACATATTTGAAGTGTGAAGGTCAGCGATAGAGTAAAATCTTATTTTGCAGAATCCTGGACATGCACAGGGAGAGACACAAGTGCTGGGGTCAAGCGCTTACATTCAAAAACAACCAGATGAAGGAGAAAGCATTGTTACACTCAGAATACTGAGAGGGAAATGCAACATATGAAACAAAATATTTTAGAGTATTTACGTACTAAAAGCTCATTGAATTTCCTTTAGATTACGTTGAAAAATTCCAAGCTAATTATTTATAGTCTAGGCAAGCCCAGAGCTGAACAAAATACAAACTTGCATTTACACCAAAATCCAGTATTTCCCTGTCTTGCATAGTACAATTGAGACATGATCCTGGACTATATGCAAGTCAAATGAAATGTAGCTGATTGCAAATATTAGTGTCCTTTCTTAGCCATTTACCTTTTAAATAAAGCTGTTTGTTATACATCCTTGCCAAATAGCTTCACATCCATTTTGTCTCTTTTCTGTGGGATATGCACACCAGAGTTTCTTACATGGTATTCAAAAAGCCTAAAGAGAACAGATTGTGTTTGAAACATAAAACAAAACCAGATTAAGCCTTGATTTTTTTTTTTCCTTCAAAATATTATTTGACCTAAAGGCCACCAGTTTACTGTGAATTCCAACCACATATGGTATTGCACGAGCCATCCGGTAAGAGCTCTTGAAACAGCACGTCTGAACCCAGCCCTTTGCTCATTCCCTCTCACAGCACCTCCAGGAACCTAGGATTTTAATCCCCTAATGTAACTATCTGTCACATTTTACCAGTAAATTTGATAGATTACGTTTGCTTTGTTTTAATGAGCTCTCAGGCGTGATAAAGAGATCTCAAAAGCCTAACCAACCATCTATAATTAATTCCTAGCGTACACACACACCCAGTACCGCAGAGCTGTGTAGGTTTATAAATACACACAGAGAAATCCACGTAGAGAATTCGGATTGACAGCATATGCACAACCTCACATCCGAGCACGAGAAGAAAAAAAAAGCTGCTGTTACTTCCTCTTGAAATAGACTGGGGGGTCAGGATGCAGTTCTTAAATACATGGTGATGGCTATCAGGTATGGCTTTCTTGGTATACTCAGGTAAGCATGAGAGGGTTTCCACCTGCAGCATCCTCCAGTTTTAAATCCATGCCCGTATTTGACCACAGTTAGAGCTTTTATCAACGTAAACACAGACCTGAAGTGGGCAAATAGATGTACTACTCCTAAGTGAAAATATCAGTGAGGGATTAAACAATGGGCTTTAGGACCAATCTCTACAGCAGTAGAAAGCATGCATATGAAAAAAAAAAAACAAACAACCCCACAAAGAAATCTGTTCATTTATGGCAACATATGCAACTTTCCCTCCTTTATGCTAATTTAATCAATACAGAAACATTTGAACAATTTTTTCAATGATCAGATCATCAAAATGCCCAGGAAGAGCCACCTGACATTTACTTTATAAAAAGGAAATGGCTACAAGTAAAAAAAAAAAATTACTAAATGACAAATCCTTATGGTGCCAGAACTAAACAAGGATGATTAAATACCTATGGACATAGAGGGCAACTGCTAGGATGAGATAATTAGGTATTGCTGCACTCTAATCTGGGGGGAGTCCACTTTCTCCACAGAGGAGTGATCTCCATTACTGATCAAATCAGTAAATTCCATTAACCATTTCCAACTGCTATCGATAGCAATGATGAGACTTACTCAAGATAGCCCGGCTTCACCAAGACGTCAGAGTTAGTCAGGTAAGCACCAGCTAACCTGCTTTCCTGCAACGGCCCCAGAGCATTTTACCCCATTTTACCAAACCCTCAAGTTCCTGCATCCACTTTGTCTCAAAGTTACAGCCAAGTAACATATGACTGTGCCCCATTTCTCCTGAGCCCCCAAAATCAGAAGGACATGGACCAGTTGGAGAGGGTCCAGAGGAGGCCACACAGATTATGAGAGGGCTGGAGCACTTCTCCTGTGAGACCAGGGGCTGTTCAGCCTGGAAAAGAGGAGGCCCCAGGGAGACCTTAGAGTAGCCTCCGAGTACCTCAAGGGGGCTATGGGAAAAACGGGGAGAAACTTTTCAGCAGGGCCTGGTGTGACAGGACAAGGGGTGATGGTTTCAAAATAAATGGAGGTAGATTTAGATTAGATATTAGGAAAAAATTTTTTACACTGAGGGTGGTGGAGCACTGGTACAGGTTGCCTAGAGAGGTGGTGGAAGCCTCATCCCTGGAAATGTTCAAGGCCAGGTTGGATGAGGCTCTGAGCAACCTGATCTGGTTGGAGATGTCCCTGCTCCTTGCAGGGGGGTTGGACTGGATGACCTTTGAAGGTCCCTTCCAACCCAAACCATTCTATGATTCCATGAAATATGGACACCTGCAGACACAACTGCAAAGGTGAAAATGAGAAGTCAATCTTTAGGCCACCAGCCATGCCATGCTCACATTGTATGTCTCTCCTATCAGTAAGCAAAAGGTAGCCTCACCCCCAGTGAAAGAAAACAAGCTACCTCACATCTACCACAGGATAAGCATGCCCACAGACAAGCTGACACAACGGATTTACCCCGCGTAACCTGCACATGCACATAAATCCGAAGCCCCTGAGGTCCAGGCAGATAATGCATTAATGTATGGGAGCCTGCAGCAGGACACACGCCCCTATCAATTATACATCCCCAGCGCTGAACAGGCACCAAACGCAGAGGTTTCTCAAGCATCTGTGCTGAGCATCTGCACACAGATTTGCTGCCTACAGGGGACAGAAGCCCAGAGTAGCATTTTCTACCTGAGCAATTTTACTTCATCTATGCAAACACGCCCTGCTGCTGTAAAACATAAATGTTTTACTGCATAAATGAGTCAGAGCTCTAGAAAGAGGCAGTCACGCAATATGTCAGAGCCACTTAATCCAGACAGGCCTGCCTTTACCCTAGGAAACCCCACTAGCTTTTTAAGTGTCAAAGTTTGGTTTTTCAATATATTTGCCTATTTTCTCAAGTTTGACTGGTATAACTTAAGCTCTTAAGCTAAGCAAACCTGAAAGCACAAACCCCACCAGGACGTGTCCGTTTACACACGCAGCCCTCATCGCCGACGAGCTGGGATACCTGACAACAGGGGTTACAACAGTAACAAAGGGATTAGGAGTTTAGGGAAGAGATACTTGCATTCTGCAGATGAGAAGCTGGCACAAGGAGATGATGTAGGGAAAACCAAGGCCCAGAACAAGCCAAAGTCATCACTGATTCAGCTTCAGAGCCAGGAACATAGACTTGGCAAGAAGAACCAGATCTATACGAGGAGACCTTCCAAGTCAAATTTCCATTTGCGTTATTAATAAAAAACCTCTTAGCAAACAACTAGAAGAAAAATTGATTCCATCCTCTAGCAGAGTAAAATCTAATCAAGTTACACAAGGTGACATCTCCAAAAGCCAAGCATTTGATTACAAGGATGGGTGTTTAATTAAAAAGACTGTGTACTCCATCTGTAAAGCTGCAGCTCAAGGAAGATGCTGCTGATTAGATCCCTGTGGTCAAAATAACCTTTGCTGACATTACTTCCAGGACAAGCACAAAGTGGTTTATCACAGAAGCAATGGGAAAGGACAGCATTGAGTAGTCTCTTGATTTTGTTTCCACTTGTAAAGCCTTGGAAATCTCCTCTAAGCAAGTGGGCAATATTTGGTTTTGGTTTTTTGTTTTTATTCATAGCAACGTGGACTGTCCTATAGCAATGCCATAACTGTAACAGCCAGATGTCCAGGGCTTAAGACAAGATCAACTACTGCACGTCATGCAAGTGCTCATCTTCCAGCACTCCTCCTCAACATACAATCCCTGTCTAACAAAGAACTCGAGTTTCGGGCTGATCCCATACACATTTAGAAAATGGCTGCTGTGTTGTTACAGTAGGAGTTGCAAACCCATCCCAGATGGGTCTTCTGGCAAGGTCTGGATACCACAGTAACACATCACAAGTTTCTACTGAGACCTCCCCAGACAGTATTATGTTGCAGAAAGCTCAGCCTCATTCAATGCATTGCTGAATAAAAGCTGCTCAAAAGCTGTCTCTACCTGTCATTCCTTTCTCACATTCATTATGTTTCTCTCAGCTCTGCTCATCGTCACACAGGCAGCGGTTTTACAGTGTCACTGCCCTTCCGAATGATCTGGTGCAGTAACACTCACAGGTCAGAGGACAGGATTAGGAAGGGAGGCACATATCAAACTCAAAAGCAGCAAGCAATGAAGCCATTAGAAAACACAAGCATATGATGCTGTTATTTCTCATCACCCTGCATCCAGCACTCCTCAAAAAAAAAGTACTGTGGGTTTGTAAGATAAGAAATAATCATAGCAAAGACATCTTACTGTTTCCAACTCAGAAGGTGGAGAATCAGACCTATTTTATTCTCACACCCACAGTGAGCTCCTTGTCTGAGCAGGGGAAGATGATAAAGTCATCAGAATTGTGAGTTTGCCCCAACTTGTGCCCTTGGCAGGTACCCTTGCCATGGCCCCTTCAGCACCTTGTCAGTTTATAAGGAGACAGAGAAAAGGATAAAGCAAGGTGGGGAAGGCACCCCACAACAGCAGCATCAGGACAAGGTTTGCTCAGGTCTGCCTGCTGCAAATGGGTATCCAAGCCCTCAGGGTAAGAAATCAAAGGCAGCCAAGTGTGGCACCAGCCACATCCCTGTCAGCTATAGAGAGTTGTATGCTTTAATCAGACTTCCCAAATGATTACTTTTCCATAGGAAAACTGCAAGCCTTTTGATCAAAAAAAGCAGTAAGAGTCCTAAGGAAAAAGCTAGGAGCTAATTCAGCTATACATCATCGCTGACATCTTGACCTAAATAAGACATCCCCTGCAGAGTTAACGAGGATGTAATTTTATCATGTGTGGAGACACAAAAGCGAGCCTTTTAGTGATCCAGAAATGAGTGTCCCCAGGCTAGGCTGATGCAGGAAGCACTCCTCATTGACTGGATCATTGTAGATAACATTGAGTTTCTCTGATGATCCTCCCTGAAGGTTGAGACTAAAGGCAAAATTTCCTTTGGAGCTAAACCACCAGAACAGTTTTCAATTAGACCTGAGTGTTAATCAGGACAGAGGATTGCATCCTTCATCCTTATGCACAGGGCACCTGGATCCTTTAGAGATGGACAGAGCAAGCAGTTTCTGACTGAGCTGTTAATGCTCCAACTCGGGCCTGACACCCAGTTGCTGCATCAACGTACAGGAGGCTCCCAGCAAGCTCCCAGCTTTACCATGCATGCTCCTCAATGATCTTCAGCAAGCACTAGATCTATGAAGTGGAAACAATAATCCTGCCTTGGTAAGCAATTTAGGACCTCCTGCCCTTGGCTGCGGCAGGAGTGCCTGTAGTTAGAAGCAAAAACTACCTTCTTGTTGTGTTTATTTCACAATATTATTATTTCAAATCACAAAGAGGAAATATGGTCTTCAAAACATTCCCATTCTAAAACATCCTGTTTCTTAACACAGCATCACACTTCAGTATTATAACAGTTAAATGTAAACAAAATTACACATTTTGAAAAATTAGTAATGGAAGCAACTCTGGATATAAAAAAAAAAAAAAACCACAACCAAAAAACAACAAAAACCACAGCTTGGAAATGAGATTTCTATACAACTTCAGCTGAAGCTTTCATATTCTTAAGTTACCAAAGCAACAAGCCCCAAAATAATGGTATGGGAAGCATAGCAGTTCCCATGGTCTACTTCACAATCTCAATTAAAGGTCTTGCCCAAGGACTTCAGAAGCTGGTACTTAGAGTACTTTCCTATAAACATTTTACAGGATTAAATGATAAGATTAATGGGCATGTCTTTGTCTAGGAAAATGTAACCTGCAACATTCACTGAAACAAGCAATAACAGCGTTTTTGCAGCCATGCAAAGTAAAATGAAATTAGAAAGTAATTGGCTGTAGTTAAAAATTAATAATTGTTTGAATGAGCACATTATAAATACAACGTATAATCAAATCCAAAGGACATATTATTTAGCATGAAAAGTAACTACAGAAACATCTTTCACAGCATTAATCTTTTGCAGCACCCTCAGAATATGAAGCTAATCTTTCTGAATTTCATTTTTTTTTTTAATACAATGAGCCATTGTTGTGTTGGTTTTGGTTGGTTGGTTGTTTTCTTAACATAATTGGATGGAATTGCCTAGGACTCATCATCTGTGCACAAGGGGAAATTACATAAATTCTGAAAACAATCATTCTATAAAAAACATTTTATTTCATTACAGCTCTGATCATAACATCAGTTCAAATGAAGACAAAGGAAACTAGTTCAAGGAAAAGGAAGTGAGGAAGGTTTTGTTCTCATTGTTTTCTTGTCCTTGCCCACATTTCAGATATTGTTTGGAATACCACACGGACCTGCCTTGGACTTGCTTCCCAGTCCAAGTGTGCTTCTGAAGAGACAAGGGTGAAGGTGCTACTGAGGTACCGAGCAAGTCTGCTAACACTGACTGGCTTAATTTGAGCTGGAAGAGAGGCAGATCAGGGTGTGCATCACCCCTGACAAAACAACTGAGCCCTCATCAGTCAGGCTGGCAGACAACAACCTAGTGGGAAATAAAACAAACAAACAAAACCCCCACACAAACCAGTGCATCCTGAGAAAGATGCTCAACAAGTAACAATCTTTTGCTTCTGTTATCACCACATCTTTGGTTTGCAGATACTTAAGCACAGCCTTACCATTAAGTGTGTCCCAGTTTTTTCCTAAATTGGAACTTTTGGAAGTGTTCTGGTGGAGCTCCCTCTTACTTAAAGTGAAATAAAATTACAGCACAATTAGCACAATATCATGCAGCTGCAAATACTAAGTGAAACATCTCTGCATGAAGTCTGGAAAACTAATCCTTGTAATTACTAATGCCTCTTTACTATTTATTAATGATGAGAGATTTCTTCTGGAAAGACAATTTATTCCGCCAACTATACATTAAGGCAGTGAGAAGAGCAAAATGCCATGTCATCGCTTTTCAGTCACGCACATCAAGGTGAAATTGGAGCATAAACCTAAATGGCAATACACCCACTATGTTCCACCCCATATATTCTGAACTTCAAGACCCCCGTTCCTTCTCGACCCATGTCACCAAATCTCTCTCTAGAGGCATTGCCTGTGACATTAGTCTTTGTGAGCTCTGTTATCCAAAGGTCAGCAAATCTTACTGATACTTCCTCATACGTTAAGACACTGTAGATTCTAACTATTATTTGAGGATAGTGATATTTTAATTTTTCAGATGATGCAATGAAATAAATCAGTGTCACGTGTCTCCATAGTGAAAAATAGTGTAATTCAGCTGCTTTTGCAGATTTTACTTTAATTCTCTTAAGTGACTCATCCTAACTGGGAGCATTCGTGGATCTCATCTTCCTAAATCACTCTGGTGTTTTCAGAAATCCTCAAAACACAAAGGATGAGTCACTTCTCTAAATCCTTCTCCTTCTCCAGGCTTCCACTACGATCACAAGCATAGGAAGGCATGTCTTCACCACAGGACTCTGCTACAGCTGAGATGCTTGGTGCCCCATGCTTCAAAACCAGGGTACGGAAGGCATCACGATCTGCCCTTCCCTTATCCAAGACTTGAACTTCATAACACAAACCTGCACTGGCAAAGGGAGGAGGTAGTGGCTGTGGTACTGAACAAGCGCAGCACCAATCCCAAGAGAGTAGGTGGCAGCAGTGGCGAACAGGACATCTATTTGGAGTAAAGATGCAGAATCTAGCAGGCAATGCAAGAACAAGCTGTGATTTTTGAAAGTTTATTCAACTCAGATTTAACCATCTGTCTGTTCTGGAGCTGGCAACCATTTGATGTCCAGAAGAAGGAAATTGTGTTTTAACCTCTAATTGCAATGAATGGAGAAGTCTCACAATTAATTTAAGAGAAAATGCAAAGCAGATTTACTACAGGATGTCCTACGCAGCCATTAGCATCCCAGAACAATATTTAGTTAAAGGAGTTTAACAAAGGCTAATGCATTATTAATGTGCATTTATCCTGCCTCTCAGCTGTGCTGCTGATAGAAAAACAGTTTATAGATCATATAACAAATCACCTCTTAAGGACACAGTAACATGCATTACTTCATGAAATACCATGGGATGATTCTACTTTTCTTCTTAATCCACAATTCTGCTTCTGCAGCTTTAGCTTCTCATATGTTTTTTGAGGCTTCCATCTTTCTCCTTCTGTGCTCCTCATGTCTCCAAAATTACTTTCCGAATGCAACTAACAAGAGCATTAATTAAATCATTATTATGACTTGAGATTTTTTTTTTTTTTTTAACATTTGCTCAGGCAAATAACACCAGAGGATTGCTCGTGGCCCCTAAACAATCACCTCTAGTCTCTTTGCATTGCTTTCACTTCCCCAGAGCTTATTAAACATCAGCCAGAGATTTGTTTTCAGAAGGTGCAAACTAGTGCTATTCAGCATCATAGCAGATCTGTACTCACTTCTGCCAGTTGAAGTCTGACCCCTGAAGTGTATTAAAGAAAAACAGGAGGCTTCCACACGCATCAAGTCCCAGCTTCATCTGTTGTGTACCAGCGGCTCCCCTCCACTTGAATGCTTAATGAAGGATGGAAGTCTCTGCAGCTTCGCACACGAGAACAGAATTTCATGAAGTTGTTCCCCTTTTGACCCAGAGACAGGATGCATATCCTCCTCTCTACTCTCCTCAGTCATACTAACAAGGGCAGGATCTAATCTTCTGCCTGCCCTGTGGTAAATCCTGTTCTAAAAATCAAAGAGAAGAAAGGACATAAAGGCAGCTTTGCATTTTATATTTCATTCTACAACGCAAAGTGTCAAACAGAGAAGAATCTCAGATACTAGTTCAAGGCACAGGACAAGTTGTATTACATTGGCCACTGCAGAGTAAAGAATGGAAACAAGAAACTCCAGCCTCTTTATTCCAAGACAATGTCAGTTCATGCTTAAGACTTTTTTTAATCTTACTGTGAGATCATTCACAGTCCTAAAGATCTTAGTAATTTATTATTATAATCCATCATACTGGCTGCAAAAGCAGAAACATGCAAGAAAGGTGTTCAAATACTGTAACAGCTACTGCTATGCTGACTTGAAACAGGCTCCATTTTCCTGCCACATCCATGGCAGCCTCCTCTGGGGATACAGTGGGATGGTTTCCTCCAGGGTCTGAAGGCAGGAAATATTTTTGCTTATGACAACACAGGTCCTGAAGCACAACAGTTAGAATCTGCAGACACTAAAAAATTACAATTGTTTGGAAACAGCTCCTGTCTGCCCACCTAACTTCAGACACTTTTCCACTGTTAGAGTAATTTAATGTACTGCAAAGGAAAATCTGTCCGGCTTCACTTGAGCATGTACTTGAGTTCTTTGGGTTTCAGTGGGACATAACGTTAAGTGTGGCTTGTTTGATTCAGCCAACTCACAAAGCTGTATAATTTTTCTGTGCAGCTACTGTTGGGAGAATGAGTTATGCAAGAAGATAACTCATTTTCCCATGTCTTCTGCTTCTACTTTGATATGAAAGGCCTTTCTTTTTAATTAAGGAAAAAAAAGAGCAGTGTACAGCTCCTTGCAAGATCACATTGCTCTGATGTATTCATCTTTGAGGTTTTTCTTTTTTTTGCCAGAAGAAACAGGAGAATATGCAGGATTAAGTTACTTAAACACTCAAGGCTTAGAAACACATAATCAATCTACAGCCATGCTTAACCTTTCCGAAGGGCTTTACGAAGAACTGGACAAATATTAATGAATTTTGCTTTACAGAAATTCTGAATTACACAGGAAATAGGGGGGGGAAAGGAAAAAAAAATGAACAGCTTATTCAAGAGTACAGGGCTTGCAAAAATGAGTTTTCCCAACCCCTGACATTTGTATCAAGAATGCCTTTCCCTGCCGCTCATGCATCAGATGTTACTGGTGCTCAAAACCCATAGCTGGGGCCAGATCAGTCTCCACAGAGCCATCTCCCTGCAGATCCGAGTTCAGCTGCACCTGCCCAACAAGCTGCCTCACCCTATTCATGGATAGGCATCTTTCTGAAAACACAGAGACATTAAAGGCTTGTCTTTTTCCTTGATTATTAACCACGTGGGAGGGTCAGCCGCGTGTAACTGGTTTATTGATTTTACAGGAGGTTCAGTGCAGCTCCGAGGAAGCTGTGAGCCAGCTGTGTTCTCCTCCACTTCTGTGCTGCGCAAGCCTTTATTGGAGCAAATTAAACGCCACCCCTGCTGTAACATACGGGCTGCTGTGCTTGCACAACCGTTGATTCTTGGCCAATACCCATGGCTTGATCCGGCAAAAATAAAGACAGGCTCTGCTACAGCATCAGCTGAATAGCTAGAGGCAAAAACAAGTCATATCCTCTGTTATTAGGAAAGAGATGGGACTTGAAATACACCTGTACCAGTGCATTACACATTTGTTCTTTGCCGGGCTCTTGTCCTTCACAAATCATAGCTGAAAAGAGCATAAGAGATAGCTACATGCCCTAAAACAAAGTCATTAAGCACATACTTATCTAAGCAAATGAGTAGTCCGAACTAAATGTATTCACTTAAATCAATGACGCTGTTCTGGTTTTGTTTGGTGAGGGTGGGGTAAGGTGGTAGCTTCTGCAGGAAACTGCTGGAAGTCGCTCCCCTTTGTTCAGTGGACTCGGCCGGGCCTGGGGCGGACCCACTGCTGGCCAAGGCCGAGCCAATTGGTAGCAGAATGTCCCGTGATAGCGCCTCTGCGATAAGGTATTTAAGAAGGGGAAAAACAGAAAGAAAAAAAAAAAAAGGGAGAGAAGATGTGAAGCCAGCTGAGCGGGGGCAGAGAGGGGGAGGCGCGAGCCTTGTGGGCCTTGCAGGCCTCACCCTCTGGCCCCCCGCCGGGCAGCCAGCTGGGCCCAACTCAGGCCTGGCCTGGCTGCAAGAAGTGGGGAGGAGATGAGCAGTGAATAAGATGTAAAAAGGATCCTGAGAGGCGTCTGCCAGCCTGTTGTGAGGAACAGCTGCAGGCGCCGAGGTCAGTGAAGAAGGAGGGGGAGGAGTAATGTGGCTCCTGGCCAAGATTCCCCT
>WHYT01016379.1:237372-261840 GCA_009806455.1 Tetrax tetrax
AAAAAAAAAAAAAAAAAAAAAAAAAGACAAAAGAATAGAAATGACACTACAGTCCCCTCCAGGGTCTCAGGTCAAACATAGCCTGAATCTCTCACCACTGAATTCTGAGGCAAAATTTACTGACATCCATAGGCAGAAGGTCACATGAAATGAGTAAGAGAACAGGTAACACGACCCACACCAGCTTTCCCATATGTTCTCTTGATCTTATTGTCTCCCTGCCTAGAGTGAAGCCATTTTGTAAGAAAGCTGATACAGAATTAGCTTCTCTAGTGTTGCTCAACTTGAGATGAACACAACTTCCAGCATCTCTTCGAGCCCTGTTGGCCCTAGGGAACACTGCTGCAACTCCACAGCACCTGGCACCAGCACCCAGCTTAGCATGAAGTCAGGTTCCACTTATGCTTTTATAAATCAGACTGAAGCAGGCTTATTCACACTTCTTTGGCTCAGGGTAATTTCTTTCAAAATGCACTTTGCTTTCCTAACATGCCGGCTTGAGTAGAGCCTGAAAATTTAATTTCAAGGGCTTCTCTGCATCGTTTCCACCCCAATTTTGCAAGCCCCAAAGGATTAAAAGATTTGAAATACTCGTATTTTCAAAGGAGAGTGTTGTTCATCAAGACTGGATTCAAACCCAAGTGCAGTGCAGATATTTTCGGGCTGCTGAAATATCAGTATTTTACCCTTACCTTTTTCTTCCCTTTTTTTCCACTTAATCACTTATGCTTCCTATGTGATTTTTTTTCTACTTTTCTTCATCAGAAAAACACATGCAACCTCACTAGTCTTGCAAGATTTCAAGTTGAAGAAAATTAATTTTTCCCTACAAAAACGTTGATGTTCCCTACTGCTCTCCAGTTAATTCAGTGACATTCTGAATCTAGACCCACATCTAGAGGTCAGCTCTGTATTTCATACATACCATCACAATGTGCTGAAACACAACCGACGATCTGAAAATAGATATCCTTTTAATTGTCAGTCAGAAATGTTTTCTCAGAAAAAAAAAAAAAAAGAAAATTATATTCTTTCCTCACTTTACACTTGCTTTCCTGCCTCATGAAAGTAAATGAGAGAGACTGAGAATTTGAGAAAAACAGATCGACAATTAAAAAAAATTAAAATCTTCCATTTTGTGACAGAGCTATTGTTTCATATCATCTGCAAGCTCATAACTAAAAGCACTCAGATTTCAAAGATTACTATGACTAACTGGAAAGCCTGGCAAGCTCTGAATTTGGCAATGTGTGATGGTGAGGAGGTTTTTTGTCTAGTGTTTAAATCTCACATTTTGCAGCACAAGTTAATGACAGCAGAAGAAATGTTCACTAACACTTAGCTTTTTCTCATTTGTTCAAATTCTGCACTATTTTGCATGCAGTGGATTTATAGCAATTGACCCATCCTGCTATTATACTCCCATGAGCTCAGCAGTAGCCTCATTAATTCCTTCAGGATTCAGCTTCTGCCCCTCCCCATCCTACCATGACTGCTTTGCTTCATGGATTTGATTCTATTTGTGTGATGTTCTAACTCAAGTTCACTTTGAAAATGTAAAAACTGCAATGTCAACCCTTCTGGCTGCCTTTTCCAGTAGTCTACGCAATACCTTCTGCCAAATTGCCTTATCTACTGTCATAAAGAAAACTTCAAGCGTTATTTATGTGCATTCCTTGACACCAGCCAACTTGATACGAAGGCTTCCTGCAGTGTTCAAGCCTAGCTTGAGCATACCAGACCGAGATCAGATTTAAGGCAAAAAAAAAAAAAAAAAAAAAAAAAAAAAAAAAAAAAAAAAAAAAGGGTTGCATATTAACAGTGTCTCCTTCAAAATTGTTTTTTGTCAAATTATTCTGCTTTAAATTTTCAAATGAAGTTGTTTGCTCAGATCCATTCTGAAATAACTCATTAGATTCACATCCCATCTCACTCCAGGATAACTTCTTTATAACAAGCTCTTGGAACATTTGTTTAGCAAAACCACACGTGCTTTACATTCAAATATGGTAAATCATATTATTTTCCTATAACACAAGGAAAATTGTCCCCCCGCCCGTATGAAAAGGATTCAAGATCCACAGGGATGCACAAGACTGACAGTGCCGGATGGTGCACATATAAGGCAGTTTTCAATGAGAGCTATGCATATGCAGTAGTCCCTGCCCTCTCAACTCAGATTCTCCCCTAAAGGGAGATTCTCTCCCTTTTGATAAAACTTCAAAAGGCCCACATTTCTTATCAGAATGCAGCTTAGCCTTCATTAAGAAAGGGGTGTGGTATTTACTTTCCAGAGCAAAGTCATGTTGCCTCTAAGGCCACTGCTTAAATAATGAATAACAACTCTGTGTCAGGGAAGAAGGTTAAAAAATTTCAATTAACTATATTAATTTAAAAAATTCTTGCGTGAAGAAATTTGTACACTGGGCAATTATGCCAAGGCAGTAGACTTCAGCATCCTCCAGCCTTACAATCAATTATCTGATTACAACGCCCTTGGCTTGACCATTGCTTTTCTCTGCTTAGCGCTGGGCACTGACTGAACTCCTGAGCCCAGGGCTCAGCCGCCTCTCATTGATTATGTGCAAATCATTATTCCCTGTAGCCATGCCATGATGTTCAGTCACCACAGATCCTGGATGCCTGCCCTGGAGACTTGGAACAGCCATCCTAGAAGAAGGCAATAGCAAAGGTGAAACTGATAAAAGCTGTGATGACTCAGGAGGATGCTGAAGACGTAGCTGTATATATGGATAGCAAAGCCATTCAGATTTATATCAGTTACACATGTTTTAGAGCAGGCATAACCCCTCCTTGCCTTAGAAATAGAATAGATAAGTGTCAGAAAGCAGTTTTTCCTAAAAGCAAGTCCCTGAACAGATATTTCTCAAAGGACTTACTCCACTTTTTGCTGAAGCAGCAGATAGTGACCACAGTCAGAGCAAGGGTATTGGACTGGAGCACCGTTTTGATCAATATAGTAATTCCTATCTGGCTGCTCACGTTACCCAAGGTGAGTGCTAATGGGTCCACACAGCATTTTTTGATATCTTGAAGCGACAGATATTGTGGTTCATCAATTCAGTAATTTTATCAGGAGTGCCAGTGATACAAACGCTTTCAAGAATAAATAGTCATCTGCCATCTGCCAAAAAAAAAAAAAAAAAAAACCAACAATCTAAGTGTAAAACAGGAATAAAATTAAATACTCAAAAATCTCCCTTAATTTTTATATCTCTGTGCATGATGACCTAGATATGTAGTATCATGATTTTAAAAATGCATATGCTTAGTACCAATTGCCCTAAGTATGTGCAGTGAACTTACATTACCAATGCAAAACTGTATTTGGACAACGAGTATGTGACATTTACACATAGCTATAGAGGACTTGATCCCGAATAACCCAATGAACACAAATAACTAATTGACACAGAGTTCCCTCATACAATGAGGGAGTTGCAGGATTTGGCTCAGAGTGTAAGGGACTGATTAAAGTCAAACAAATATTTCATACGGCTTCAGTGGAATTCAAATGGACTGTCAAGGCAGCCTCCTGCACTGAGATAGGTCAGACACTTTCCCATAATTTTGTCATTTCTTTAGAGCAGTGAAGGATGATGCTGAAAAGGAATTCACACTTTTCTTGCCACTGACTCCCAATTACTGAGTTGAATGAATAGGTTTCTGCAAGGTTTACACATGGGTGCAGGGCAGGAAGACGGATAATGTAGTACACGTATCTTTATTAAAAATTGTACTGAATTCAACAATTTGGTATTGAAGTTGTTCATCCATGCTTAGGGAATATTAAGAATATATGAAAGGATACCATGCAGTTAGTATTGAAATGCAGCACCGAGTAATCGTATTTTATATGTAAATATATAAATGTGTGTCTGTATGCATACTCACATGCTATACTGAAGTTGCAGCACCAGCGTCGGCACACAAAACATAAAAAGTGTATTTGAACACTTTAGGGAGATAATGGGACATGAAGTGGGAATAAGGACTTGGGAAGCCGGTATTGATTTAGCTTGGCTATCTCTGGGAGTTATCTATGTAATCTTATTACTGCATTAGGGGCTACATTGTTTTTTGTATTGGGATTAAGTCTACATATATTATGGAAGTCATGCCAGAGACAGAGAAAGTCTATGGTCCATTATATGTGTTTAGACCTTAATGCTCCAGAAGACCATTAGCCACAGCCACTCATTCTCATTAACAAGGCACCTCGTGACTGTATCTTCTTTGATTAATACCACCCTTTCCTCATCTCCCTCAGGCTTACCATCAGCCTTTCACAGCTCTTTCCACGTCATCTTTAGATTTCTATTGCTGAAGCTCACTGGATGTAAAGGAGCCTACGATCATGCTTTGACAAATCAGAAGAAGCGGCAATAGAGCAAATAAGCCACAGGGAAGCAAAGAAAAAAAAAAATTAGTTTAAGACTACCTTTTCAGCCACTTTAGGAAATGGAGTTCAGTAGGAGAAGACAGGAACCTCCAGAAAACAATATGAGATCTTATATAGACTAGCTTAAAATAGATTTTAGTGGAATACACATTTTCTCTGGCACTTCAAAAGGAATATGCCATGCCATTCCAAATGCCTGTAGATTTGCTTCCAAATTGTAATCTGTACAAATACAGCCCTTTTGTTTCAGCTGTGTAGCAAGAGAATAACTAGAGACACGGAAATATCCACTAACTACAGCACACTGTTCCCCAGGTCCCTCTAAACGGCCACCACATTCCAGACATGGTTATTGGAATCTATCAAACTCCACACAGAATATTCCCAAAGTGTTACAAGGACCTCCTAGAGGTGTTGGGGGGAAAAAAAAAAAAGCAGATTAGAACAGTGCTTTGGGCATAACATTACCTTCATGCTGTCCTTGAAGGTCACTGACTATCACTCATCAGCATAGCTTCTGTTCCCATTAACTAAATTCTGTTCCTCAGGCCAGATGACTATAGATTATCACCTTGCAGAGCAGACTTTGGCTTGATTTCTACTTCTTCCAGCTTTTTAATCTTCTGGAGAAACTTTACCTGGCTACTCCTTGGAGCTTACAAATAAGCTCCAAAATATGTGGCAGTAACCCCATAACACTCTCACCTTTCAAGGAGAAATGGAGTTTGCCTCAGCTGAGAAACCTTTGCCATGTACTCTTTAAATTCCCAGAAAACCTCTGATCCTGGGTATTTCACCACATAGTCATTAAAAGTATATTTTTGACAAGAAAATAGAATACTAATATTTACTATTTTACCTGATTATTTGAAATCTGAAATTCAGCTAGATAAGAAATTTCTCTCATTTGTTGCATTTTCACAAGGAAGTGGAGACCAACTGGGAGAAAACTGTTGCCATAAATAGTTATTTAAGGATTCTCTGAAGAGCTCCTTTTCTAGACAGCAAAAGAAAACTCAGTGTAAAGACACGACTGAATCTCCAACAGAGTTTTAAAGGATGCTAAACAAGAGTTACAGTTCAACCAACAATCCCATTTATAATCAGCTTTTCCTTTACCAATAGTTAAGGCCAATGCAGTGATGCTGACTTGAGGTTTGTTCAGAGAACAGTGTTGCTAAATTTAAGGAAACAACAGGGCTGCTTAATTCATCACACCTCCTAATTCCACTGTAGATTTTTTTCAGCTGTACACCTGTGATACATGGCTGAGAATAAATGCAGAATCAGCAGAGAAAGAGGCTTGGATGTAAAATCCATGCTGAGGGGGTTGTACAGAAGCTTGTACAATTAAGTACAAGTCCATTTTGGGGATTGCTAGAAAAAAACCAAACAGGAAATCATTAACAACAAGCTGGAAGAGCAGTGTGTACTTCATAAAGGATGAAGATGGATTATACTTTATTGGCACAAAGACAAAAAACACGCTTCTCTTTGAAAGGCTTTATTTATTCTAGGGGAAGAAATAATAATAATAAAAATCAAAACAAAGAGCCAGAGCTAGAATTTTCTTGAAATAACACAATAAATCTTGGGGACAAAATACTGCATCAAGGCAGCTGTCCTGGAGGAAGGAGCTTGTGTGGGAGAGCTGTAGAAAGCCACAGCGCCTGCACACACGGATAATCGAGTTTTTCACCCGACTGCCCTGCCCAGATGAGCAGGCAGAGCACAAAGAGGCACTACACAGATAGCAAAGGACTATTTTGAGCATGAGGATATCAGCCTGTCACTGGTGCTCTCCCAAAGCAGACCCAGCTTGTCATCCAGGTGATGACAGCGACAGCAGAGCCTTGGGTAGCTCCTCACAGCCTCCTTGCACCCTTTTTCCAGCATCTAAAAATCACATTTCTGCTTCCAGCTCCTTCTACACCCAGCGCAACACACTGTGAGAAGGATTGACAGAGTGCCATCTACCGTTACAATTTAATGTTTTCCTACAGTTAAAGGGAGAAACTGAGAAATAAAACTAAAACCAGGAAGAGCCCCAGAGCAAGAATAAGCTGGCCTGGGGGATCTTCAGAAACACTTGCCACAGGCAGCTCAGCACACAGCAGTCTCTAATGAGCTCTAAGACAAATGAGGTAACAGTGGAGTAAGACTATTTTTTGTGGCAGGGATATATAAATAAAAAAAAAAAAAAAAGATGAAAAAAATAGATATGAATAAGCATGGTGCTGGTTTGGGGTAAGAAGGGAAGCTCTGAGCAAGGAATCCGTTTCCCAAACCCAGCCTATTTAGGGTTTCTTTCAGCATGAAGTTTCCCAGGCCTCACCACCTAGGTTGTCCTACCTGATTAATACTTTCCTTGCCCAGGTAAAGGACAAAAGCTTGTAGCAAGTGGGAGTGTTACAAATGGCTCAAAGTCAACACCACGCTTCTCAAACTCATAAAGGAGAAGCCAAACCAGGAATAGGTCTCAGGGCTGTCCAAACCACCAATCATAGAATGGTCTGGGTTGGAACGGACCTTCAAAGGTCATCCAGTCCAACCCCCCTACCAGGAGCAGGGACATCTCCAACCAGATCAAGTTGCTCAGAGCCTCATCCAACCTGGCCTTGAATGTTTCCAGGGTGGGGGCATCCACCACCTCTCTGGGCAACCTGGGACAGTGTTCTACCACGCTCATCGTAAAAAAATTTCTTCCAAATATCTAATCTGAATCTACCTCCCAGTCCTTCTTTAACTACACAACTCTGTCCAGCAGTTAACTGCATCTCCCACTGAGATGGAGAGATAGACATGCTTGAACCAGAAAGATCCATTCTCTAACATATATATCAAGGCACTCATGCATCTCCAAAAGCCTAAACATGTGATGCAGATGGGGAGAGATGTTTGATAAGGTTTTCATAGATACAGAGGCAGATTGCCAATGGCTCTTGTTTTCTAGACACACACCATATCAAAAACAGCAGCAGAGCCCATAACCAGGTATCAGGCAAACAGTCCAAGACAGACCACTTGTACAACAGCTGCTTATGCCATTTCTGTGCTTTGAGGCTAGACCAAGCTTGCATAATTTCCATCCACTGTCTGGTCCCTCACTTCACCTCCTTTGCTCCCACTTAGGGACAAAACAGAGGAGCAGTTTAGTCATAAACAGTTAAGCACTCAGAGCAATGATGAGCTGTTTTGCCAAAAATGGACATCTTGGCCCAACATGAACTGCTTTCAGCACAAGAGGGGATTTGAAGCCATGCATGAAGACGCTGTTCTCCACCAATTCTTATTAAAGATGCTTCATGTCTTGCTCAGATGTGCTCCATTTAATCAAACGAGAGCTAAATGATACTCTGCTGCCAGCATCAATCTGAAAGTTATTTGCACAGCAAGATACACGGCTAAGGTTCTGAATAGAGGAGGTCATACTTTTCATTGCCATATCTGTGTGTTGACAAAGTCCTTATTTCCTGACATAATTCTGAGGAAAACAGAATTATTTGCTAAGTATGAGAAAATCCATACCAGCAGGACATTTAAGGTCCTCCTTCTACCAGGCCTTACTCTTTCTCTAAGAAAAGAGGGAAAAAAAAACAAAACAAAACAAAACAAAAAAACCCACAGGGTTAAGGTTCTCAGGGCTTTGAGAAGTCTAACTGGGAACTTGGCTTTAATTCTGTATATTGATTTGTGCATTAATATGCCATTATCTCCACAATATATGATAGTTGAAATCCAGACAATGTTCCAATTTATTGCTATTGCTTTTTTTTTAATCTTGTTAAATCACTCTTATTGTTTCTTCCATCTCCAGAGGTACCTAATGAACAACCTTCAAGTCAGTCATTAAGTTTTTCAATCAGAAAAAATGTGAACTGCGCAAAAAGCATAGGGTTTTTTTTTTTTTTTAAATATACATCATAATGTTATAAATCTTAATAGTCCTAAGTGTTTTTGATCTTCAAGGTCCTTTGCCATCAACTTCAACTTGGTTTTGAAATGCTCAAGAGTTTTGAAGATCAAGAAGCTGCACCTGTAAGGAAACCATAGGAAGTTTTCATGGGAAGATTGTAAGCGAACGGATCGCTTGTTCCTAAAGCAGCATTTTGAAAATACCACTGTTGTGGCTGACTGGCAACACACAAGAAAAATATCCAGACTTAAAATCCAAAAACGAAGTTTCAAAAGCTTCACAGTATAAAGTAAAGAAGTATCTACATCAGGACTGATTTACATCACCTTGGGATATGCCCCCTAGTACCTTAGGTATGGATTACGTGTAATTGCTTCCGAGTCACCCTAGACATTGAATACGGCACTTAGATTCTGTGCTTTCTGCAGGTTCTACTAAATGAGCCTAATTCATTGCAGATTCATCTAACTGCAAATTACTCAGCCTTCGGGAAAGGAAAGCAATACTGGTTAGGGCCTTTCTTTGATATTAGTCTTTCCTACCTCTTCAGCCTCCAGAGATTTTCAGTTCCTTCTTTTTAAGTAAAATTGTCTTTACACTAAATGCAGTGAATTTTATGAAAGGACACTGAGTTTTCCAAGAGGCAGAAGAGGTGAGCTGGTTGGATTGGGACTGTTTCCTGAAGACTTTTCTACTCTAGTTCAAGGTTTCTGTTGAATAGCAAAAGCCTTCAATAAATCTTGGCTCAAGAGCTCATGTATGCATCCAGGTATATAATCAATTATTTCACTAAATTTACAAAACCACATAGGCAACTAATTCCTGTAGCCTTTTCTGGTAATTCTTACTACCTTTATCATTTGGTACTTAAAAAAAAAAAAAAAAAAAAAAAAAAAAAAAAAAAAAAAAAACAAACCAGGAGACTGCCTTCATTGCCTCATCTAGAGTTGAAGTGTTTTATGGGTGATCTCATGAATGGCCATGAAATTGTTCATTTATTCTGAGAAATGGATCCAAAGAAGGGCACAGAATTAGCATGCAAGATGCCTGCCAAAAACCTGCCTGTTCTTCCCCCAGTTTGACAGATTTCTGATCACAGCCACATTCCTTACGATAAATGCTACCTAGGAGGTCAGGAAAAACACCAGCCACATGTCCATGAACCTCAGATATTAGTGTAGGCAAAGGATTTCTCATTTTATACACCCAATAGACTTCTTATTTCAGTGTTCCTTTGGTTTTATCTCCTTTTTTTTAATCTGTGCTATAGAATAACCAGATTCACAAAATGTCGAGGTAAATTATAAACTGTGACCATCTATAAAAGAGGCATCTTACAGAATCTGGGCAATTTTGCAGTGGGCTATAACCTGCGTGCATTCCATGACCCTGGCGATGATGCCTATACCTGTCTATAGGTTACAATACAATCTTAGACAAGCTAGCCCTGAAATTTAAAGTTCAATCCGTAAGCTGATACGAAATTCCAGCCTGGACTATCTTGTTCCAGTTCAATTCTTTATCCAAACAGCTCCTAGTTTCCCTAAACCCCTTAATCATTTCTTGGTTAACAATACAAGATTCATAAGCTCTATCATTTTACAAGCAATGTCATTTTAATCCCAGATTTCCACACTAGGTTAATATTCCTCTGTTTTACCTAAACTTTGGATGACAGACCAAGATGCTGTCCCACCGAGGAGGGGGACAAGAACCAAGACAAGGGGGACAAGGAGGGGGACAAGAACCAAGAACATTCTGCTCCACATTTGGGGCTCCATCACCTCTTAATAGCATAGCCAAAGTCAACACCATCTCCGAGCACCTCCTCTGCTATTTACAAACAGCCTAACATCTTAATACCTCCCTAAGCATCTCATACAAATTCCTGGGATGACGTGACATTGCCTTTGGAACAGCTCTGTAGCACTACAGCCGTCCAATTTTCTCCCAGCACACCCCAAGTGTGAAAGTCTCTGTTTTCTGTATCCTCATTAAACACCTTGGTGGAGCAGGAAGAAGCAGGTCAGCTATCTAAACACAGTTCAACAGCTTCCAGGCTCGTCACAACGCTAAATAGCTAAAGGCACTCGGACCAAGCAGAGAGCTGCGCAGTTTGGTGTTACAATCATTGAGAGTCTACCAGGGTTCAATTCCTTCTTGTTTTATATCCCACCCCTCCTTATTGGGACAGCTGAACACACATTTGCTTTCTGGTTTATGCAAAACACTAATTAGGCATCAACATCTGTTAGTAAAATTTAACCCTGATGAGCTAGTGGGCAAAAGTCTTCCCAATTTTACTACAGCTCCAATATCTTCTCTAAACTCTTTTTCTGTATCACTATGTAGTTGAAACAAGGTCTAGGCTTCTTCAATCTCATGGACATTTGAACACAGTCCTGATGAAGCCCATGGTATTTGTACTGAGCTCTGCCTGGTCCCCACCACAAATACACAGAAAACTTGTTCTTTATTGCCTCTTATTTATCACATCAATTTAATATTAGTGCAACGGCATGTAAAACAGTCAGGTCTGTCTCTGCAGCAGCATAAACTATAACACAAGATACAGGATATCAGACAAACCTGCCTTATGATTTTCTACCTCCAACTTTTACCCTAAGTCCTCATACTACATTTTCATCAACCCCCACTGCCAACCCACTCCAAAAATGAAGCTTATCTGGGTGGTTTCACACACTGTTGCAGTCCCTTCTCTCAACAGCAACGCAGACACACCTTATGCAAAACAGATGAGAACAAAGCCTTCAAATGGCAGCAGATTTGGGTGCATGGAAGCAGCCACCAAAGATTTACATTTATCCCTGCAAACCATGTAAAACATGCTCTGACAGAGCAATTCAAAGACTTCTGGATGCATTAGGTAGCCTTTCATTTTCCCTTTTCTGTGTTGTATCTTAAAAATACTTCTACAAATAAACAGTGGCTCCTCATAGCTATTGTAATTTTCAGATAACCTCACCCTGAAAAGCTCTCCTTCATGTAAAGATGCCTGCCCTTTAATTTTTCTAGACCACAGCAATGTCAGTGCAGGAAAGGATCAGTTAGCTGACACGCAGCAACCCAAGAGTTATAGAGGAGTGCAGCAGTTTGTTGGGGTGGGCTGGCAAGGTTGCATCTACGCACAGGCAATCAGAACAGTGCCAAAAGAGGGCTGCACAAACTACTGATGCATTGCAGATAAAATGCAGAGCAGCCAAGCTGTTCTGGCAGCAAGCCTGTTGGAGTGGAGAGCAGGATCTCTGTCTCTGGGATGGAAACACATATGTTCCTGCTTCTCCTCCCTTCCTTGTCCCACACAGCCAACATTTTTTTAAAATATCAAAGACTGGTTTTAAAAAGGTATATGTGTGCAGGTACCCTACAGCTGTTTTACAGAGCTCGAACTTTTTGAATATTAATCCTGGCTTCCCTTCATATTAATACAAATACTCTATCTTTAAAAGAAATATAATTATTTAATTAGGCAACACTCCTATATCATTATATTAATTGTCCACTTTACAACTTATACAGCAGCTAATTATATACTTCAGGAGATGGCACAATAGCATCTTTAGCCCTATCGCACGCACAGGAAAAAAAAAAAAAAAAAAAAAAACAAAAAAAAAAAACCACAAACCCCACACATCAGCAAAATGAGCTTTCTTTGAAATCACTTTCAGCTGGCTGAACATCAGCTTGCTGTAATAGCAATCAATAGAACCCCATCTCTGAATCCTGGCATCCACAGGGTAATAAAATGTTGTAACCAGCAGAGAGATGTAACAGAACTGTAGAGTCATGCTGCTGCAATACATTAAGTTACATAACAGTCATAGCCCAGTCTCACACAACTTCTCTCTAAAAACTCCCTTTTACCCAAAGATTGTTTCTATCCATGGCATGAAAGATTTGCCTAATCGCACTGATCTGACAAGCTTTTCCACGTGACAATGTTTTAGTTGCCAAGACTTCAGAAGCTCCTGTTATACCAGAAGACCAGCTAGCATCTGCACGGCATGGCGCTGGGCACTGTAGAGCACTGAGGACTCAATTCCCACCACAATAAGGCCTTTTTCACCACTGAACTGCTGAGAAAGGACCCTTGCATCAATAGAAACAACTGCTCTCCTAAAGAAAGGCCAAGCTGAACAGGTCAGAGAATTACAGATGTGATGGGTGGGAGCAGCGGAGGATTAGGAGGTCCATCTTACAGATGAAGAAAGTATAGAGAGACTAAAGCCCACAGCCACAAAACCACTTTGGGAACTGCCACTGATCTCTTGAGTTTAATAACCAAAGAGTTCATGCCCCAAAATACAGAACTCTATAGGCACCACCATCTTACTGAAGCCATGGAAGGCAGAAACCTCTCTAGGACAGTTTTATACATCTGGATTTAAGTTGCTCAGGATCACAAAGAAGTTTCTAGAAGAGCTGATACCTGATGCTTAATTCCAGCACTGCCTGCTTTAGGGATCTGATGTACTCCAAATATTTGCTTTGTAGCCTAAAATCCTGATTCCTGACAATGTCTGCAAAAAAGAAAAGTCTAGCCTTCACTACTGGACTTCAGTTCTGCACAACAACTCAAGTCAGCTGATGTACAGGGCAGAGCAGGGAAATTTGACATTTATCCCTGGGGAACAGCGACATGAAAATTGCCAGAAAATTGATACTTTATGAGGGCGTAGAGGAACCAAGGCAGTATGGCAGGAGTTAAGCCAATTTTTCAGAAGGCTTTGTCAGTTCTCATGTGTCCCTGTGCTCCTCTCTACATCTCTACAGGCTTGTAATGTCTTCTCCTCAACTACCTTTCAGTCAATTTGTACCATAGCCAAGTACAAGCACATGGCCAACCAGCCATTTCAATTGGGGGGAGATGCTGGGTGTCACGAGGGTTGTAGGTGCTCAGCTTCCTGCCTGCACCATGAACACTCCCCACACTGCAGTAAGTTTTTCATACCTGATGAATTTTGTGCTCTGCAGACTGGGAACACAGTGAAAAGAATGGCGAGAAGCAGTGCTGGCAGCAGTTAGCGTATTTGCAATGCCAGAGTAGTTCCTCAAACATGTCCAAGAGGCTGTATTTATTCTCTTGGCTACCCAAATTAACCTCCTGCCCCCGGAGATGAATGAGCAGAGCGAAGAGCAGCACAGCTCCTAACTGAACTGTGCTGAGGGCTCATTTGTGACAAGGAGTAGGTGAAAAGGGGGCAAAGCATAAACACCTTTGTATCTCATCCAATATTTGCTGGCCAATATAGAAACTCAATGTATACAAGCCAGCTGCAGTCCAGTGCTGGTATTAATCTGTACTAAATTTCTGCTCCCCCACAGGAGAGGGAGAAAGCTGAGATGACATTGATTACAGAAGACAGATAGACCCCATTTTTGAGGATGGCCCAAAAATAGGATCATTGGCTATAAGCTATTGAAATCCCCCACTGGTTCCTTGGAAGAGATGGTTCATTCTCTGCACCAGCTGAGGATCTTCCCCAAAGAGACATACTGGTTGGGAGCAGCTGGTGTAAACCTGTCCCTATTAACACTGCTGGAAATAAGTCTTTAAAATATGCCTTGTCAATAACAGTGGTTTGGGTTTGACTTGCACTCTTCCTTATCAGTTATTGAATACATAATACAGAGTAAACTGCAGACTTCTGTGTTAGTAAATTTGCTCCCTTCAGCTCTGACAGAAAGAACAGGTTTCCTCACAAGATTCTCCCCCACTCCACTTCAGAAAAAAATTGTATTTTGGTCACTTTCACAAATTACACAATTTCTGTAATCTTATTTTAGACTTTCTTACAAATGACTTCTAGTGGTTTAGATCACTTCAGAAGAACGTGTGCAGTTGAGAATCTGATTTTGATTTATATATGTCAGGTTATTTCATCAGCTGCTTTTACCAGCACTAACACATTCTGGTCCAGATCCTCTCAAAGATATTAGGAGACCAATTCAATTTAAAGAGTACTCTGCTACCTCATGTCCTTCTAGCTCCTTCAGGGAAAGCAGAGCCTATAAAAGTCTTACTGCAGGATATTCTATCACTATTTTGTAAGGCAAAGACTCTCCTCCTCCTCATTTTTCTGCTGTGTGTCTTTCTTCTCAAAAGAAGCCTCCCCACCATCAAACAAAAGCAAAAAGTTTAACAGAATTACACACAACACATACAAACATAATAACATACGGACTATTGCCAGCAGTCAATGAAGTTACTCAAACTCACTACGTATTTTCTGCCTAATGCCTTGAGGCAACCAATTCTCCCAATATATATTTATATATGGGAAAATTAGTTCTCTAATCACATAATGATGTGTTTTTTCGTTTCTAAAGGGCTTTGATAAACTGCATGTGAAAAGCCTCAAAACACCTGCATGGTTAGGCAGACAAGTCAAAAGGTTCCTGTTCAATACTGCACCTGCACACAGCTAAAACTTTGTGCCCAAAGAAATATCTGCTACCAAGTCCTAGGTAATCTTTCTTGGTAGAGAAAAATATTCTGTGTGCTAGAGAGAAAAATCATTCTTAAGGGAGTTGCTTAGCCACCCAAAATACATGACCAAAAGGAAAACCGAGACCAAATTTCAGCATAGCAGTGACTCCACTAAAAATATAGAGCATTCAATTCCATGTTCAGGATAATAACTGTATGAACTGGATGACCTTTAAAGGTCCCTTCCAACGCAAACCATTCTATGATAACCACAAGAAATATAATC
The DNA here is from genome assembly GCA_009806455.1 of Tetrax tetrax. Lineage (NCBI taxonomy): Eukaryota > Metazoa > Chordata > Aves > Otidiformes > Otididae > Tetrax > Tetrax tetrax. The sequence goes on from WHYT01016379.1 coordinate 252,449, forward strand.
ACCCAAATTCCCTTCTCAATTCCAATTTAAACCAATCCCTTTTCACAAAATAAACACCTTTGTCTGCCATGTAAGTACCCTGTCCACTGGTTTTCCCTTTTTGAAGCAAAATTATTCTCACCTATCACACAAGAGGCATAATAAATATTCATAGAGCACTCTCAGACCCCTGGTGAAGAGGCATTATTGCTGTATCATAATCAGTTGTGCAGTTCCCTAGAGCAAAGATGGAATCTCATATCATATCAATAATCAACCTTATAAAGCCCTATTCAGTTTTATTAGGGAATGGCACATTTTCCTCAGTACGGCCTCTCTGTTTTAACAGCTTGAAAACAGACACTTGACATTCAGTTCTGCTTCCCAGTACCACTGTGCTGAAACACGATGGATTCAGATCACAAGTAAATCACTGCAGCTCAGTGTATGACTCCCAGTTTCTACAGTAGGTGTGAGAAGAATCAACCCCACAGATACAGCTAATTATAAGACTAAATAAGTGAATTTCACATTACAGTCTGAGCAAGCCTCTCTGTTTTGCTGTTCATAATGCATAGATAAGAATTCTTGCTACAGGAACCAGGAGGAAAAACTCCTCTGGGAAAATACATCACACCATCCCCATCTTAGTATTACTCCAGTCTTCGAGCCTGTGATGACACCTTAGAGGTATTTCCACTTCTTGTTAATTAGAAGTTCAGGTAGCATTTGAAAAACAACAACAACATAGGAACTACCAGACAGATATTCAGCTGATACAAATTGGTGTTGTCTGCACGTCTGCACTGGACCAATTACACCAACTGGGGATTAGCTCCTGGCATCAACACAACTATTTCGAAAGCACAGGAGGCCCCCAGATGACACTTTAAGAAGTGTCAGGTAGCGAATCTTCTTTCTAACAAAGGAGATGATATGCTAACCTGCTAGACACGCTCACATGGAAATTTTCCTCCGCACAAAAGAGATTTGAAGTCACAGATATTGGATGTTTATGGGGCACAGCTGTTCCCTTTCACAGCTTCACCCTCCTATGCATAGATTAGCCTGCTCTTGGTCTCCTGACAGACAGGCAGCCAGCTCAGGATAGCAGCTACGTAGATAACTGCAATATTGCAAAAAAATACCTCTTGCTGAACCAAACAGTGCATGGTGCAAAAGTGTTGCCAGTTTGGCTGACTTACACACACTACACAATCGAAGACCTTCTAATTTTGATGCCTCTACTTCAGACGCCTTTGAAAACTCACTAGATTAACAGAAACAAGTCAGCATTAGCTGGTGACCTCCCTCCCTCACTGCCTGCTTCATAAAATTGAATTACAAGCTGCCCAGAGGCAAAGTGAGAGGTGAGGAAGAATAGATAGCAGCTGCCTGTTGGGTAGCCCCAGAAACTCTCCTGTTTGCTCTCATCAGACTTTGAGTCAAGCAGCTCTTTTGAAAGCAAGTCCTCTGCTCACCAGAGACCAGTGAGTCAGAAGCGTAGGTTGTGCTACATTAGCAAAAACTGAGGTCTGAAGAGAATAACAATGGGCTTTCACTCATCTTCCTTCCTGTATCTAATTACAGCACCAAAGCAAAACCCACTGCGCCTGTATCCCTGCCCTTCTCCCAGTACCCCTCAGGCCAGACACCTGCTTACTGCTGCTCTGCACAAGATGCCACCTGCAGAATTATTTCATTGCTTTTTTAGACAACTGATACACTTCCTTCCAGGACCAGAACACTCCTAACAAGTGAACGTCTCAAAAATCCCTCCAGGGGGTCACTGTAGCAGCGAGAGTAAATAAACTCCATAGACAGGGGCGGAGACGGTGCCTTACACTCAAGAACATCATTGAGTTGCAGGTCACAACAGCCAAAAAAAGGAACTAACACTTACATTCCAGCTGCAGACAGGCAGTGGGAAGGCTGGAAGAGGGTTTTGTTTTTTTTTTCCTCATTTCACCTCTCTGTATCTGGTCTGTTCACAGGTCAGCACCATCAGCAGCATCTACAGGGGTATGGCTATCTCTGAACATACTGGGGAACAAACAAAAACCCAGTGAGGGTGGACTTATGCTGAGCCCTTGAAGAGACTGGAGTTTATTCTTCCACCTCTAGGCAACCAGTAATGTAATCAAAGTAATTACCTCAAAGCAGTGAGGATAGGGGCTGCTATCCTTCGTTACGCCTTTTCTGTCTACACAAAGAGGAACATTCAGGGAAAGGTTAGTTTTTTAAAGCTGACCCAACATATGACCAAAAGGAAGCCAGATCAGACAAATTAGGACAGTACCTCTCCCCTACCTTATTTCCTTGTTTGGAAATTAAGGGTCAATTAAAGCTTTAAATAGCTCTTTATTAGTTACAGGGGGATGGCAGGGGCTAACAAAATCATTGGGCCTCAATGCTGATAAGTTAATTTGTGGCAGCTGAGGTTCTGGCCCTTAGTTAGTGAAGTTCCTAACACATTCAAAGCAGACAAGCTGGCTGTATTGCAAATTATCTTCAAAATTACAAACTTGTTCCCCCTGCAAAATGAAATGAATCCAGGGAGATCAATCAGCAGAACATTTTCTGTCAAACCAATAACACTTTCTTACATAGCTTATCTGGCCATCTTTGAATAAATTACCAACCTGGATCTTAAATGTTTGCCTTTCTATCTGTGTAATGAAAGGCATTGTATATTTTGTGAGCTAGTCAAAAGCGATTTTGACAGCCTTAGTAACGGACGCCTTCCAGATGGAGGCATGCCTTATCAGTTATAAATAAAGCAGCCTCACCAGGGTGGGCAACGCAGCGCCTGCGGCCTACTGAAAAGAAGTTTTTCTTAACTACCATCTTACCTGGATCAAATCCAAGATTTTATTAGAGAACCCACTGTTTTACTAAGGAAAACAAAAGTGTTGGAGTCCAAGAGACGGAGTAGGGGAACAAAGTGACAGAGACAGGCAGCTCTGCAGAAGCTGTGCTAGGCCCAGCTCCAGCAGACCCCGAGCTGCTCAGCCCCTCACCGGCGAAAGGCCTGCCATAACGCTGCCGAACAGGCTCCCGCTCCTCACATCGACGCCCGGGCTGCCGGTGGGGTCCGCCGGGACCCCTCTAAGGAGAGGCCGGGGCCGCCAGGTGCTGGATGCAGCTGAGGCTGACCGGGAGGCTGGCGCTGTGAGAGCGCAGGTCGGACAGGGCGAAGGGCTGCCTGGAGGGGCGAGGGGAAACAACGTGAGAAACAGCCCTGTGAACGGCAGAGGGAGAGACGATGGGGTGCCATGTGTAATATCGCAGCCCCTGGAGAGGACCAGGGAAAAGCATGAGGCAGAGAGGGGCTATAACCCCCTTTCCAGTCCCACTGCACGGCTCAGGGGCACATGGAAGAGTGAGAAATTAAGTCTAAGGGGTAGAAAGGGGTAGAAAAGGGGTAGAAAGGAAGGTATTTTAGTGTTTGTCTTTGCTTCTCACCATCCAAAGCTATTTTAATTGGCAAAAAAAAAAGTACATTAATTTTCACTGAGTACAGTCTGGTTTGCCCACGGCAGTGATTGGTCAGTGATCTTCCTGCCTTGACCTCAATCTAGGAGTTTTCGTATTTTCTCCCCTCCCCCTGGCACGCAGCCCTCAGCGGTGAGCGTAAGACTGCACTGACCCTTCATCTCACACCTCACCTTCCTCTTTGTTCACCGTTTGCTATCTGTCACTAGTTAGGATCTCTAGGAAAATCTTTCCTGTGATTATTGGTTTGCAAAACCCTTTGGACAAGAGCATTGCAGCCAAGTTGATCAGTTTGATGTCCATGCCATTACCAAAACAAATTTAAAAGCACATTAAGCCTCTTGTATCGTGGATTTTTTTGCAAGCTGCCAGCTCCAATACCTTGTTTATACGAGGCATTTGCTAATTTATCCCAGATATAAACAAACCCATCCAATTTAGTAGGTGGTGGAATACACATCAATCTGTTTTACTTCTGTTATTAAAAAAAAAAACCTCTTACACATTTCAGGATCGCAGGAATTGGATAAATTATCTCTTTATTTCTTCATATTTTTTAGAATCAACACTGGGCATACAAATGAAGGATGCTTTAAGATGTTTATTACTGGTAAGAGTTTTATGTAATGGTCTTAAAAACAATTACAAAAGCAATTACATCATCAGCTGCACTGGATTTTTGGATCCTGTGGCTGGGTTGGCTCATCCCATCTCAGCACCACCACTCCCAAGTCTCAGGCACTGAAAATCCTGTCAAGATCTTCAATTAAAGATTGGTATAAACCGTGAAACATGAGATTTACTATTCCTTCCAAAGCACTTCTCAAATCTCACTACAGTAGTTTAGATACTAATTTCTTTTCCTCTGGTGCAGAACATCCCTTCTCTGAATCTATGTGACAAACAACAACCCAGTCCACTCTCCAGATCCCATTAAGTCTTCGTGTGCTCCTCTATTTTTGAGAATAATTTCTGAGGGCAAATGTATTGCTTTTGAAATGCACAGCTATACACCAGTGACATAACCTTTTGAAGCGTCTGTTCCTGGTGAAGCTGATCCCTCCCATCACTTCTTAAAATATTTAATTTGAACCTTAGTGCTTGCAAATTGTTCTTTGAAACATTAAATCCCATTTTGTTGTCTGATAGGGGCCCAAATCTTTTGAAAATCTAGCCCAGTGAAGAAAGTTTGAAAACAAAATGTGGTTCTTTTTGAGCGATCTCACTCTTACTGAAGTATTCAACACCTCAGTGAGACCAAGACCTGGCCCACAGTGGAGAAGTTAACAGATCCCTTCTGTGGATACGTGGAACGTCTGTCATGTGAAGTCAAGGTGTTCTCCTCTTGATGGGATTCTTTTTTGCCTGTATATTTTTGTTAGGTTTTATATTTAGTCTCTGGCTGCTTCATGCCTGACTTGCTCTGATATTTATAGATGCTCTTACACAGATAAGCTGAGAGAAAAAAACAAAAGAATATGTTAAAAAAAAAAAAAAAAAAAAAAAAAGGTTGGACTTAACAGTGCCCTTCAAATCCTTGAATCCTACCCAGAATAAAAGAAGGGACAAACAAATAAGGGCATTAGGGCATGACTGGGGATAGATACCACCCAGTCTTTTATAACAAAATGTTACAATAAAAGCATAACACTGCGAAATAATTTGCCTTCAGGTTGATGTATTGCAACTGCCTCAATAAGCAATTGAGTTTACGTGGGTGAAGTTTTATGGCTCTAATAAGAAAAGCTAGTTCTCTGGCACTGATAAGCACTGGAGACTTACATTAGCTTTTTATAAAGAATATAAAAATTGTAAGAATCTTTGCACCAAACGCTACACAGGAAAAAAAACACCTTTCCATATATGTGCTTCCAAATGGCCTGTTCATGGGATTGTGATATAATTTGTTTACATTTTGGTTATTCTTTCAGGTTAGGTGTAACTAAAGAATCTCTAGGCCTTCTAAGAAAACCTAATGTCATATTTTTCAAGATCTCTTTTCTGTATTTCCCTACCTTTTATCCTCATAAATAATTCTTCACAAAGCCCCAACCAGATCAGGACGCCGCTAAAACAGAGTCAATTGTCCAAATACTTCGTTATATTAAGCACCCAACCCCGTGTGATTAGAAAAAAAATGCAGAAAAGACAACAGCAAGTTCCAGCTACTATGGAGATTAGATGAAGATGGTCGTACTACAGTGATTTGGGTTAGTGTACAGGGATTTCTTAAATAAGCCATTCATAGAAATCTGCAGAACACACCGACTTCAGAAAGTCTAGTTCTCAACAGAAGTTAAAGAAATAGCAGATCCTAAACTGGCATAAATTGCTGTGACACTGATTTCGGCGCTGCAGGCTTTCCAACAGCTGCAGGTAGCACAAATCAGTCTCCCTCAGTAGAGCTTCCGCAATCTGAGCGTCGGTTCCTCAAAGCCCAATTTATTTCCTTGGAGTATAACACCGTTCGATACAGATGCTGGGATACAGGAGTTACCAGCGCAAGCACGTCTGAGCGCACGCTGGGGAAACTGCCTGTCAGGGCGAGGAGAAAAGTCAGTTATCAGTCATTTCTCGTATTTCTTTTGCAGGTATTAATAATGCTAACAGGGTTGATGGCTTTCTGCTTGTCCGCTAGCAGCTAAGTGGAGAGGCATCAAAAAAAATCTAGGTCACAAGTAACCTCTACTTGTGCCTTTTCTTTAAGGCTGTTTGAACAGGACATACAGGTACGCTCCTTTATCTGGGGAACTATACCTGCAAAAAAAATACAGTGCTTGTAAAGTCACTGGAATATCAGCTTTACATCTTCTTTACAAAATGAGGACACCTGATTCATCTCACTTTCTTCTCTGGTTAAAAGGACGCTAGTTTTTATTAAGCCTGCACAAGCAGGGACAGGATCAGTTTGCAGGAAAACAGCCGAGGATTTGAAATTCAAGTGGCTTCTTAAGAACAATTCAACTGCAGCACAAATACCCCTCAGTCTTTCAAGTGTTGAGTAATGCTGGTTGTTTTATCTGGCTTCAATGGATACGCAGTCGCTGTAAGAATAAAGACCCAGAATATGCATTTCTTAGCAGGATTTTGAAAACTTCTAGGGGTTTTCAATAATTTATATTCCAGCAGCAATTGTTTCCAGATCCAGTAAAAATTATTTGGCAGATATCTTGCATATTAGCACAACTGTACATTTAATGTCCATACACCAAATCTCAGTTAAAAAAAAAAAAAAAGTGAGATTTCTAGCACTAAATCTTCCAGATTCTTCACAGAACTCAAAGTCTTCAGGATGGACTCCACTATTAAGCAAAAGAAAATAAAAATAATTCTGTTAAAGCAATACAGTTTCAAGATTTATTCGTTTTAAAATTTCAGGTTCAACACAGTTAATCATGTTAGACAGCATTAAATTACTGTCTTTAAGAATTGTTTTTGTTATGGTTGTTTTCGACTCATGTTGCTATTTTTATTTTCCTGACAAATATTTGGGTTCTGTGTACATCTAAAAGTTACATAGTATGCTAAAAAAAAAGAAAAAAAAAAAGCAAGCAAGATTTATTCCTATCTGTGCCACCAATTTTCTCTACAGCACTCCATGGCACCTGTAAAAATTATTCGTCATTATTAGTACACCAAAACAGCCTCAAAACTTGTAGTAAATAGGGTATTTGGAGTGTTTAGGTCCAGCATGGACAAACGCTGCAGTGGTTTTGCAAAGGAAACACGAAGCTTGTTCAGCTGATGCGGCATCACGACTACTGACCCCGCACCAACGTCCGCGAGCTCTGGATGCGGCCCTTGGGTCAGACTCACTAGCATCCTGCTTCAACCAGTGTGAATTACGCACAGCTCCAGTGAGACACACGGGACTGCTTCAGACACTCGGGCAGTAAAAATTGTTATACCCCAGGGTAAGGACGAAGCAATAGATGTTTCCTACAGATGAAAACCTGTGAAACTCAAATGCCTCCCATGGCTGTTTCTGTCTTGCTGAAGCAAACACACCACCCCAGGCTTTCAGCTTTAGCGAAAAACATGGTCCAGTCCTGCTCTTTTACAATTTGCAGTCTGGTTTCTGTTTTCTTCCTCCTTTTCTGCATGCACACTGCTGACTTTTACCCTGTTATATTAGTTTATATTCAGTCTTGCAACTTCCTACCTCAGTAAATCTCTACAAATCAAATTTTGCTTTCACAACCAGAGCTGTATTTAGCAACAGACCCAGGGTTTTTCTTCATCTCGTGGTTCAAAAGGTTTATTTATTCTTCCTGTAAATTGTGTCCTGGGTCTGAAGATTTATCAGGCCTGAGTCACCCATAACACACTTATCACATCGCTGTGCTCTCTGCAAAGGTGCTCAGGGTAACAGCGGTCCAGCCTGCGCATAGCTTTGGTGATAACTCTTCAAAAAGCAGAATATTAAGGTCTGAGTCGGCATCCGCTGGAAAATCATTGCAAAATTACTTCTGACTTCACATAGGTACAAAAATAAATCCTACACTGATGTTACTTGACTTTTTTTTTTTTTTTTGTCTTTCACCTGTTTATGTAATGGCCTTTGATGTTAATCCCTTGTTGCTGAGGCGGGGAACACTCGGGTATTTAGAACTATCATTCTTTGGCATTTGAAAGCTATCTCCCAGAGGCACCGTTTGCCTCTGTCACTACTATAATTTTTTTTCTGCTCCTCACCATCCCTTTCAAGAGCTTTTATTTCCCCGGCATCAGACACAGATCAATCTAGTGGCAGCTAATGTCTGGTTGTAGGAAAACCTGATCTTGTGAAAGCCTTGAAGTGATGTGTAAAAAAACACCCTCTACTTTCTCCTCTGTTTCTTGCCCACCAGTGCTCAACCTCCCACTCCAGACAGCATCTCCCCTCTGGTTTTCTCCTACTGCAAACAGCTCGTTTCAGTTCGTACTCTATTTGTGTAGCAGCAAGGTAGCGGGTGGGTTTGTTCCGCTACAGCTGAAGTGGTGAAGCACTTGGGTTTTGTCCATGCAGCACTACCCAGCAGTTTAGTTAAACTGGGACAGCACTACATCCTAATAAGTCGCATCTTCACATAGATATTGATCACTTTGGGGGAAGAGCACTAATTTTACTATGCTAAATTGAGGTCGTTCGCCCCTAATTGCCTTCCTCTCTGAAGTTTGCTCCACTGACCTCCCCAGCTCCCCCTCCTGCTCAGTCAGACTGCTTCCTTTGCAAAACAAGTAGATCACTTGTGTGACAAGGTTTATCATTTTAAAAGCCTCATTTCATTGCTTCTTTGATTGAAAATACAGTTGCATTTCTATTACCCCTTCCATCTGTCAAAGGCCATTAGCTAGAAATCTCATAATTCCTTGCATAGTCCATGAAATGAATTTCTTTTTATGGTTCTGCAGCCTGAATGTTTCTATTGTAGCTACTCAAGACAAAGAAAAACTGGTTTTAATAATCCTTTTCCTTTCACAGTGCAAGGGCATAGAATTCTGCTACATCCATTCCTTTTGCCTCCTGAACACTCCCAGTTTACCGAGCTATAAGTGAATTTTGCAGTCAGGTCTCTGCTGCAGCTGAAGCAGTAGTCGAGATCAGACTCCAAACAGCAAATCCCACACAACTTATTTGAATAATCTACCAGGTCTTTCACAGAGGCATGGGGTATACCACCATGGTCCTTAGGTCCTAGAGGATTTGCCTCACCTGTCAATACCCCAAATTTGCAGGAATAAGAGGGTTTGGATGACCAATTCTAGCATCCCCTCAAAGCTAGATTTCTAGAAAGCAACAAGCACTGCTCCTAAAAGCCTTGCGAGTTATGTTTTTAACCAGGAAGCACATTGAACACATCCTCGTTTCTGCTAACTCCTAAAGAAATCTCATCTAGACAAATCAGAAAACTCCTGGGCCCCCCAAACATTCAGGT
>WHYT01016380.1:0-39466 GCA_009806455.1 Tetrax tetrax
CCCCGCACAACCCAGGGTTTGGGAGGGACGGCCCGTGAACCCCGCTTTGCGTCTTCCAGGTGTTCCCGCTCGGTGCCTGCGCCTCAGCGGCGAGCCAGAGGAGATGCAGAACGACGCCGGGGAGTTTGTGGACCTCTACGTCCCGCGGAAATGGTGAGCGGGTCCCTCCAGCGGCGGGGGTGCCGGCGGGGACGGGGAGCTGGGCCCTCGGCACTGAGCCGGGCCGGGCAGGGGCAGGGGCGTTTGTAATAGCCGATATCTGTAGAAAACATACATTTTCTTCCCGTTCCTGTATTTTTAAATATCCTGTGTAAGATACATGAAACAAAGACTAAAAGCAGAGAGAATACTGTGCAGCTTCTGTTGCATGACTGACAACCTCACAGCTCGTGTATTCATTTCAGAAGTAAACGTGCACGTTTGTAATATGCTGGCATTTCAGGGCTACAGGCTCTCGTAGCGAACCTGTTGAGCAATCACTTGTTGCCTTGAGAGCGCATCTTAAGTACAATTTTGAGACTATAGTAAACAGACAGTGGAAAGCTTTTTGTAAATGCGTTTGTTTAAAAAAAACCCAGAACACTAAAAATAAACCATTTGTATGCATTTTATTAGGTGTAAATCAAGTGGTTTTTACAGCCTCTGATTTCTGAGAGTTTGCAACCTGAGTGTTGACAGCTAAAATGGCTCCTAATGAAAAAGGTATAAAAACTGCATTCTCATGAATTATCTGGATTTCTTTAGGGAAAAAAAAACTTGATATTCTCTCTGTTTTGAAGGCCTCTGCTGCTCTGTGCACTGTGTAAGGGTGAGCTGAGCATACAAAAAACAAAGTGAAGGGGTAGCTGGTGACTCGGCATGATGCTACCATGTGAAAGTCCCCTTTAAATGTAGTTAAAGCTGCATTTTAATTTTCTGAGCACTGAAAGCTTAAACTGTTATTGTCTAAACTTCTTGTGCAGCTGTAATTTGCATGTAGATTTTGCTTTAATAGTTGAGGTTTTTTCCTTTTGTTTAATATCTTCTTATTTTATTCCTTAGCTCTGCTAGCAACCGCATAATTGGTGCTAAGGATCATGCTTCTATTCAGATAAATATTTCTGAGGTGAGTTTCCTAGAAGTATGTGATGAGGGCGCTACACCTTTAAACTTTTGATAGAAGTTTAGAAATGTAACAGTTTCTGATGGGTGTCCAGAGAATTCACTAGAGACCGTGTCAGTGGGGCATGCTGGCTATTTGTGTTGACTTAGTATTGTACAGTTAGTTTTCTTCTGTAGCATAAGGAATTTGTTCTTGTCCAAGCTTAATTTCACGTTCTCAAGGTAGCGTTACTGTGAATCCCACCAAGCTGAACGTACATGCTGAGAAAACTGCAGTAGACCTTGACTCCTGCAGGATCCCAGTTAAGGCACAGGGGCTGCAGTTAATTATAACTCTGTTTAGCATGCCTGGTTTTTTTTTTTTTCCTGTTTGTTTACTGGTCTTGCAGGAATTCTGTGGACATGATGTTCTTATAGCTTCTGAGCTAGGGAGCTTGATTTCTTGAATGGGAGACTGCAAGACTACATTCCTGTATCTTTAAACAACTGAGTCTCGTGTTATCTGTCTGACTTAAAAAATAATTTTTTAAAATACTCTCTTTGCAATTTCCTGAAAGTGTTCAGGTGAATAGTTTCCTTGTTCGCCATGTTTCATTCCTTTGGTGATCCCTGTTCTGTTCAAAGGATCCCAGTTCAGCAGAACTCAAAACCAAACCCACATGATAGAACAGGGCTCACCACACTGTTTAATTTCATGACTTATATGGTTTTGTCTTTTTTTTCCTGTTAAATTTCTCAGCAGCTGGGGGAAGTGAGGCAATTTGTTTCTCTCAACTTGGACTTTTTTTAACCTATATAACAAGACTGTCCCCTTCCCCCCTTCGCTTCAATTTTCCATAATACTGACCTTAATTAAAAGAAACATGAAAAAAAATAGCAAAGGCAGTAAAATCCACAAGTGAACTTGACATTGAACTTTTCCATTCTTTCAGAACTGAAGCATTTTCTTCTTTTAGCTACCATTTTCTATAATGTTCTTGAATGCTGTCTGGTCCATTAAATTTTGTAGTTGCACTATGTAATAAACTATAAATGTGTTGTGAAAAGATACTCTGGAGTTGTCTTTCTAACTTCAGCATTTGCCTTGGGTTTTTATAGTTTACAGGAAAAAAAATTTGCAGAATTTAACAAGTAACTTTTATCTTTCCGTGCTTGGCAAGTGTGATGTAAGAGTAAAATTGTGTAAAGATCTGATTGGAGTAACTTGCTTGTAATTACAGGTTGACAAGGTAACAGGCAGAGTAAATGGCCAGTTCAAAACATATGCCATTTGTGGAGCAATTCGTAGAATGGTAAGTATTTTCTTGAGCTACAAAATCATTGTGGGGTTTTTTTTAATCGTGATCAGTAATTTTGTAAGATTTGTATTTGGCTCTGGAAACACGATCTGCTGTCAGCTCATTCTAGAGGAAGAGCTTTTGCGGGGATAATGAAGACAGGGTGAAGACAAATTCACTTGCAAGAATCAGTTTCTTCTGTTTTGTTTTGTTTTTTTTTTTCTCAGTCCTTTGGTTTGTAGAATTATGTATGTTTATTTTTTTAAAAATCACTGACAGATACAAGTGTATTTTTTTCTTTTAAGAATGTGCCAATATCTGGCTTTCATCTGTTGTTTGTGATTATTAGAGATGATGCTACCATAATGTAAATTTGTTAAACGTGGTGTGAAGCTTCTTAGAATTCATCAGAAGTCTGCTTAGCAAGAAATACATCTTGTTAGTGAAAGTGTATGTTTTGTCAAGTTAAAACTGTTTATTATCCTAAAGCATGACAACGAATTTAACAGCTTGTTTTGAAAACATTCATCTGTGCATATAAAATGCAGTGATCTGTGGAAGGCATTGTGCATTTTACTACCAGCATTAAATGCTGCAGCTGCCTCTCTTTTATTATTTATTATCTATTTAATTATTTGGTCACTTCAGAATAATCTTTTCTGTTTTCTTTTAAAGGGTGAATCAGATGACTCCATTCTGCGTCTGGCAAAAAATGATGGAATTGTTTCCAAGTACGTATGTTTATCTTATCCTCTAACTCTTGCAGGAGTGACTTCCATAACAAAATCCAGCTTTTACAATGAAAATGTATACGCTGTATTTATAGAAAGATTACACAGTTGGTCAGAAATATTTATCTGAGCTGTTGAAGCAAACTGAGTTGTAACAGTGTTTGTTTCATTTTCTCTAGGAATTTCTAACTGAAGAACCTCTGGGCTGGAACTCTGATGTAAAATAAACAGTTCAAACCTACGTTGTGCTGTGTCTTTTGTCTGAGTCATAAACATTGGTGGATTTGTTAAAGCTACTCTTAAAAGACTTAGAAATGTGTGTCTTCAAAAGATTATGATTATGAATTCTTAAAACAAAGCAACTTGTAAAGCAATGCCGGAGTGGAAAATGAAGAATTTACACTTCACTCTTTTGTTCACTGTCATTTTTCTTTTCCAGATTTAATAAGTTTTGCAATTGTAACTCAACTCCTTTTTTTATCTGTAATGGAAGATTTCGCAATGTAGCAATCTAATTCAACTGGCTGCTTTTTCACTGGAAAAATTAAGGGGATTCTTTTGGTTATGATATCAAAGTTCTGTGGATTTTCTGCTGATTGAGGCTCACAGTAGTCATTCTGCCATTGACACATTCGTTGAGCGAATTACTAAAATGAGTTCATGGAAAACTTACCAGAAACAAGTTCTTGGCATGCTAGCACATCGATTGCCACGGGAGAGAGACTCTTTGCTTTACCTTTCTACTTACGTAAGACCTTGATCTTAAAAAGCAGACAAATAATTTAAGGAGAAATAACTGAATATTTGGCAATATTTTAATAAATTACTTCGTAACCTTTTAACAGCTAGATAGACTTCCTACCTACTGATGTGATGTGGGGGTGGTATTTTTTTTTAGCGATCTTACTAGCAGAACCAAGGGAGGATGCAAGCAGTTTGACACCACATCTGCTGACACTGCCTCTTTGATCTGTCAGCTCCTTGTGGCTGATTTCCATCACTTTGCGCTTCTGGCCAAACACACAAGTTTTTGTGATGTAGTTTGAAACAATTGCTTCAGTACTTTACCTTTTTTAAAGTCAGGTGTTTAGTTTTAATACGGTTTTAGTGGTTATGGTTAATACTGGTTTCTGATAATGGAAAGCTGCTGAAGCAGTTCCTGTGAAAGAAAAATGTTATTTGTTGGCTCAGACTACACTGATATTCAAACCAGAAGCTTTGCTGAGTTGTCATCAGACATTAACTTTAGAAATAAGGTTGCTTTTTCTGCAGGGCTGAGATGTACTGTCAAACTGAGATGTTTTAAAAGATCTTCAATCATCCTGACCTTGCAGTACTGTATTCTGACACCTCTGAGCTTGCTTCTGCTGCGTGCACTGAACTACTCCAGAAATATGTTGTTTCATGGCTTTTTTTTTTTTTTTCTTTACTTTGATCAGCTTTTCATAGTCTGCTTTGGTACTGCATTTGGAAAATGCTATGCTCAAGGTGCTGTAGCTGTGCTAATGAACGTTGGGATCTCGTGTGTCACTCTGGGTCACAGTGCTTTTGGCAGCATTGGGACTTTGTTATGTCTTCACAGCGTTAAGTACTGAATTAAATCGCAAAAGCTCTTCGTGATCTTTTTTCCTGTAGTGTCTGTAAAAATTGAGAAACTGAATTGCAGTAAGTGCTAAGAGAAGCAACTGCTAGCACTAAGGTATGAGTGGGAAAGGGGAAAGAATCGGTGTTGAAAGAGCAGAGCGGACGCTTTTGTGTCTTACAGTGTCTCGTTAAAATCATTAGTACCTCTATTGGGAAAAGAGATTTCTGATCTCTGGCTATAATTCCACAAGGACTTAAAAGCGTAATGTTTTTCTAGTGGTAGATGGTCTCAGGTTTTTGTTTGATAGGAGGAATACAGGAAAAGGCTGAATCCTTTCTTCTGGGTGCTGCTTTTGCGTTGGTAAATTCTATTTGCACACAAAGTTATTTGTCAGCTGGTGCTTATCGCTAAAATAGAATGTCATACATGGTTTTGTTAATTTTTAAATATGCCAGCGTGATATGACTGGTATTGAAAACTTGCATTGTCAGCTGCTTTCTCCCAGTTTCATAATATCTACGACTACACACCGGCTGTCCTTCAGATTGTGTCCTGATCTGCGCGATCTGAAGAATTACTGAGAGGTTATAGCCAGATTATATTGTGTTCGCTCCGGTGTGATCATTTCTAGGACGATGTTTGCAGTTGTCCTTACTCAAATCTCTGCATAGGCCCTCTCTCAAAGTTTTCTCAAGTGATAGAAGTTGTTTTGGTGATGTTTTCCTGTTTATGCTGTCAGCTGTCCCCATGTAGAGCTGGTTACCATGTGGCTTATTTCTGACTTGTTTGCAAGTTACTGTGGGTGCATGTGGGTGTGGGAAGCGTAAGCCTCAGGCTTCTCTCAGGAATAGGGATGCTGTCGCCTCTGAACTAAGAAGGAGGGTGGCTGCATTACCCAAGTGTCGTACCTTTCTCCTTATCTGTATTTTTCTTCTCAGACGTGTCAAAATGCAGCATATTTTTTTGGAAGATCCTGTCTTGACACCACGGGTATCTGTTGAATCTGAACACAGCAAATCAGGCCGTGTCAATGTGTAGTTGCAGTGTGGTGTGTTTGTTTGGTTTTTTTTAACTTGCATCAGTTTTTTTAAAATCATAAAGTGAATTAGGATTTCAAGTGTAAGCCACTGCATGGATATAACAAAGTATATAGCTAAACCTTTGTTTCAGGAGCAATTTCAGCAGAGAAGACCAAAATCCGCAGGGCATTAGCCCTTTTTAGCATAGCTATAAACCATCTTTGGTTGCACCTTCTGTCTTCCCACTGATAATACCTGAATTTACTAGTCCTCCTCCAAACTGATATAGAACTTTTAAAGATAAACTCCTGAATGTTTCAAGTAAGGGGGAACTCGGATAAAAAGATCAAAAAAAGGTTTCATGTTGAACTTAATAATACAGAAAGCATGCATGAGAGGTACCTTTTAGATACCACAAGAAGAAAAGAAAAAAAAAAAAAAAAAAACCCAGACTTTATTTTTGAGCTATTTTCTTCTGACATTTAAGTCAACCATGAAAGATGCATTAAAAAAAAAAAAAAGGAGGCACTGTTAGTTGTGATTCACCTGGAAATAATTCATTTTTCCAGCAGATAAATCTTTGAAAACACTTTCTGGAAAGAAAAATACAGTCTCCAAACTGGAGAGATTTTGGCTTGGCTTATGTCCAATCCTCATTACTTTCTTTTTGTACACAGTAAAAGGAGATAAGTTTTAATTGGACTTGATGTTTCTTTCTGACATATCTTAAATTAGCTGCTTCTGCCTTGGCATTAGGGTAGAACTTTAAATAAAACCAGTAACTGTTTACTGCTGATAAATGCCTAGTTTACCAAAGAGTTTAAATATTGTTGACTTGCTTCTAATCCCCTGGGACTTTGTTCATCCATGTGGATTTCAGTGGAATTCCTTCATAAGGCAAAGTGAACTGACAGCTTAAAAGTTCAAGATGAACTTGAGGTCTCTCAGATGTCTTTTTAAGCAATAAAAGTCCATTAGCACACAGCTATTCCAAATTTACACTTCTGTGTTGGTTAACTATTTAAGAATCATGTTGTAATTTAAAACTTTCTTTGCTTTGTAATCCTGACAGTTGCAATTTGTTTTTTTTTTTTCCAGAATTGTAAAAGATAGAAACAAATTACTTTTTCGTTTATTTCTTGTCAAAATAAGCTTAGGAAATGTTATGGTGCCCTGTCCTAAACCCGAGTTCAATTGGAAATGGATCAGTGCTGTGCTAAAGGCTTCCTGAAGTTCTCACTGCCTTCACCGGCGAGACTGCATAGCACGTGAGGCCTCACAAAAATTTCTGCAGAATCCTCCTGAGGGAGGATGTGTCCCTTTAAAAAAATCAATTTGGGTTGCATTTTCTGGTATTGTGATGTAAAAATGTTCTTTGTTTTCCTGGGACAGGAATAGTTCAGATCTTCTAGAGCCATGAAAGGGAATGAACTGTACTCGTCCTGTACAAGATGGACAGAGTTGCCCTTACATGGTTACATTGCACCAAGTCGTGAAATTCTTTTCTGTTACTTATGAGGACTTGGCAGGGGCATCCTAAAGACATCTGATTTCACTGGGGCTATTTTAGTGTCTTTGGCCAAAATTTTGCTGCTCAGACAAGAGCCTATCTACTCCTTAAACACCTGGGGGTTTTTAGTGAGAGCGTGTAAATGTCTCATACCGATTTTTCTTTTAACACTTGACATTGTTTTAATGAACTACATGATGTTGAAAAGCTGCTTTAGTCAATCTCAGCTGTAAGTGTGTTGTGATCGGAGGTCTGGGATTAGAAGGCCACTGCATCTTCTGTCGCTGAGGGCACAGAATTAGCAGCTGCGATAACATCACCCTTGCTTGAACGGTGTCAAACAGGCAAAACACTGCCAAGACGGGGAGAGGAGGCAACGTGCTTCCCTGGCATCGCTTGTGCCTCACTGCAGAGAGGAGCGCGGTGACTCAGAAGAGGGATGAGAAGGGCCAAGAGCGTCTTTTCCCTTTGTGTATATCCATGACTGCTGCTCCGCTTCCTGGCTCAAGCTGCCAAGGAGACCATGGAGCAGAGGCTGTCCCGCTAGTGCTCCCTACAGAAAGGAAGCTGGGACAGCTGCCGAGGGATGCGGTTTATTTTTCTGAAGCATGCAGTGATGCTGGAGGCTGCTGAAAGCCTACCTAGAGGGCTGGGCTAAGCTGTTACGCTGGATTTGGCAGCAATTTTGGTTTTCAGTTGTTTGTTAGGGAGAGCTGTCTATTCCCAGCTCCTTTTTGTGCAGTTGCTGTCACCCTTAGTGATACACAGAGATAAAAGCACCTCTGCTGCACACATTGCTTTGAACAGGCTATGGGAGGTTTTTATTTTAGTGAATTTATTGATGATCATTTGTGTTGAGGCATCCCAAGGGAGGCAGTTTCCCTGTGTGTATGTTGGACTAATCAGCCACAGGGGAAAAAAAAAAGAAAACTAATTGGGCATTTTTTTCCTGCTGGGAAATACACCATTGTTTAATATCAGGAAGGAGTTCTTGGGTAAATCCTCAAAAGGAACTCTAGGTACTGAGATTTTAAGAATTGAGAACAATTAATAAGGTCAATGTGGGATTTTTTTTTAATGCAGTATGATGAAAAAGGTATTATTTTAACATCTGTTCTCAGAGAGCCCATAGCGAGTAAAGCAAATGTGAGGCCAGGCTGAACCAAGCATATTATTCTGCAGCTTATATGGCTGAGCTTTAGTCTGCTAATAAATCCTGTTCTGTGGTTTCTTTCTGCTGGACTGGGACCATGAAGAAAAGCAGATGCAGGACCCTCAGTGTGGGAGCAGAGCGTTAGCGGATTTTGGCAGTCCCGTGGTGGGCCGGCCGTGCTCCCTTGCTCCCCCTCCTCACAGGACAGAAAATAAGATGGCAAAACCCGATGGATGAAGGCAGGGAGATCACTTTTTTTTTTTTTTTTTTCTTTTACCTCACCCATTTTGCCCATTCTTACAGACGTGTTCCCTGCCATGCGCCCAGCGCGGCTGAGGGGCTCAGCCCTGCGGAGGGGCGGCCGGAACCGGTCGGAACCGGCTGTGTCCGGCTGAGGGCGGCCATGCTTCTCCGCAGAGGCGCCCTCCCGCCGACGCCCGGGCGCCCACGCCCGGCACAACTCTCGTCCTGGTCGAAAGGCGGTTAAAATAAAAACCTTTAGTGCTACAATCGGTGACGGGCTTCAGCAATGCCTTGTGTCTGTGTCGCACTTCTCCTGTGGCAGATCTCCACCAGCTTTACGGGGATGTTTGTCTGTTTATCCAGGTTTCGCACCTGGGAAAGCCATGGCGCTCCAAAAGTGAGGTATGGCCATCCATCAGACATCTGACTGCCAGGATTAATGTGCGGGTGGGTTAACAGAGAGTACACAGATATTCTTCTGAGAAGATGGAGGACGATCCTCGTTCAGGTAGGCCAGGCTTGCTGGGCGCCAATCGGGGATTATTGCAGGGATGGAGGTGAAAGCCAAATTTTGCATTTTGATGAGCTGATTGTAAGCTGCGTGCTAGGATACACCGCATGCATCAAAATTCAGCTGTTGCATACCCAGGTGTCTCGTCTAGTTTTAAATGCAATAATCTTCCCCAGGGCACCCAAGTCCCCCTGGATCTATCACTGCGGAGCAGGTGGCAACGTGCTGGCGTCCCGATGTGGATCGGTTGTTCAGACTGCTGCCCACTCTTGTTTCTTGTAGTACCTGTCAGGTAAGTAAGGTTGAACAAAAATGCGAAGATACTGTGTGTTTTATTTCACAAAACAGCTTCTTCACAAAGCGCTTAGCACAACTCAACATGGAATGCTTTTTGAGCTGGGAAGTGTGATAGTTTGAGCTTTAGGCAAAGTGCTTCAAATGTCTGAGGCAGAATAAAAATAGCACCTTAAAATAAATTGAGTAGTGCACTGGGGGGGGTGGTAGACATCATTACTTGCAGGTTTTTTCCCTGGTTCATTCAGTTCTTTCCTCTGCAAGGGCTGGGAATTTAATTCTGCCTCTGACTAGTTTGATGCTAAAAGAAAGGGATTTACACACCTGATTTCTGTTTGGCCAAGGGAGCCATGCTCGCAGCAAACTCCCTCTGCGTTCCTGGGAAAATGGGATCACTTGTGCAGGATCAGTCAGCCAAGCGCAGGAGCCAGATCTGTGACCGTACAGCCCGCAAGCCGGTTGTACTGAGGAAATAGCAACCTTAAAAAGTCGACGCTGCAGTTAAGTTCCGTGTCTGCTGATGGGTCACTTTTGCTGCTGTCTTGTGGCTGCTCTCAAGTGCCTGGAACCATCGTCCTGGCATTCAGTACATTAGCCAGTAATCTTGAATTTGGAAGAGTTTCCAGGCAGGCTGACCAAAATCTGAGGATCTAAGACTGCCTGTACCCAAAAATAAGTAAATAAAAGGAAGCTAATCCCAGATGGTGCTGATTAAAATATGAACTACAAAAGGCAAATTAAGGAAGCAGCTTTCAGGCTGCAAAGTATATTACCCGAGCGGGAGCTTGATCATTGTAGCACAGAGCTCATATTTCTGGAAAGCCAGCACATCTTGACACAACGCTGCCTTTGGAGAGCCTGCATCCTACCACAGAAGGCAGCGTGGCCAAGCCTTGGGTCTTTGGATTGCAGAGGGAATTGATGTCTCAGCAGCCACCTTCTTGCTACAAGTGTGAGCATGTTGGGCACAAACTCTTTCAGGGTACAGGGAGGCAATTTTCTATTTTCTGACCCTCTCCCAAATGCTGCACATGTCTAGGGAACGGGAGGCTTCGCAGGAGTGGGAAAGGTGGCAGCAAACCTGCCTGCCAGTGGCACTGCGTTCATTTCTGATCTCGGCTACTGAACGATTGATACCAGACCTGGTTCGGTCTTAAGGCCTCAGATGCAGATTTTTTTATTTTCCAAAATGTACTGTTTATCACATATCCCTGTGAGTTTTCTTTTTCAAGCTGGTTTGAGACTATCCTAAGCAGAGTTAATCCTTGCCTCAGTTAGAACCAGTGCTGACTCACTGCCCTAAGTCTTAATTCCCTGAAAACTTTAAATATTCAGGAAAGCTTCATACACATACATGTATAACAGCTTTCCATGCGGTTACGTAAAAATCTCAAACTATGTCACTTCACCAGGTATTGTGTGGCTCTCATCTGTTCTGTTACTCAACCCTTGTTGATTTCAGTGCCTTTAAAAACAGAAAGAAAGAAAAAAGAAAAGTGCTGCTGCTTTCTGCTGAGCAGAGAGCTGTTCCTGGCATGCTTCCCATGAAGTGTGCATCACAGGCATTCAGAAGAACTAGAGTCCTGGGGCCAAGGCTCAGAAGACCTTAGTTTTTCCTTCTGACAGGGATGTTTCAGCAAGACCTGTCAACTGCTACATCCTATACTAGGATTTTCTCATCTCTAAAATTAACATCATTAAAAAGGTAGGAAGCTTTGAATTGGTTTGAGGAGCGCTCAGAAAATGCAATATGAGGTGCCACAGTTACTTAAAAAGCTGTTATACAAGGAATATATACTTTTAAAATCTGCAGTAAGCTTAAGAGAGTTGAGCCAGAGGCAGGTGTTTTAATTTATTATTTTAACCACTGGTTTTATCCTCTGCTCAGCAGGGAAATTTTACACCACCAATTTTCCGGACATGCAAATAAAATAATCCAAGTATCTTTTTTCTCTTTTTGAATCCAGTACATTTATGGGGGTAGGACTGTTTGAGCATTTTTTCTTCCTTTAGAGGGTGGGTAATGAGAGGGAGGGTCATATCAAAGTTGACTGCTGGAAGGAGTGACTCTGATTTACAGTGCTTTGCAGCTTGAGATAATGCCTCTGGTATTTGGAGACTTCAAAATGCAAAAAGCAATGCTCACGGGGAGCCTGCTCTCAGTCACCCCAGTCTTGTGTCTGTAGCTGGGACGCGGGAGTCACGAATGGCACAAAGGACCAACCATCATACACTCCACTGCTACTCCATCTGCTACGCAGTTGTAGCCGCCGTGTTTGCTCCTACCGCTCTGCCCCAATCTAAAGACTTCTTGGATCTCTGAGGTCAGTGGAGCCTTTAACGCAAACTCACAGGATACCCTTAGACTTAGATTCCCACCTTCATGAATTTGCGAAAGACAATGACAAAGCTACATCAAACGCTCTCCAGAAGAAGTGCTCAGAGCTGGGAATAAAGCAAACCAAGAGAAATTCCAGCAAAGGGGGTGGTAACTGATTCTGGCTCCAGATAACAGTTGTTATCAGAGAAGCTCATAAATCCACCCAATTTAAACAGAGTGTCAAGCAGCATCCCGTTCTGCATTGTGTGTCGCCTCAAGGGATCTACAGTTGCTTGTTCTGATCAACGACTTCCATTCTATATTTCTGGTTCCCAAAAGTCCCTACTTCCTGGAAAATGTTTGTGGGGGTGCTAGTTCTGAGTGTCTGTGTGGCCTTTGGGAGAAGGAGCAGAACACTCTACTGTTCCAGTAAACAGCCCCATATTACTGTTTGGCTGTCATTTGGGTGGCTGGGAAATGTGCTAATGGGTAAAACAACGTATATTGGCAAAAACAACAAGCCAGAAGTATGGAGGTTGTTTAAATGTTGACTTAAATGTCTGATTTTCTGTCTGTTGGGATATGAAAAGTCTCTGTCAAGAAAGAGTGCCCATGTCTCTCCTGGGACTTGTAATGAGACACTTAATAGCCCCGTGCTCCTTGAAGCATGAACACACTGATAGCAGCATCTTCACTGCGTCATTGTTACGTTTTTGGCGTTATCACTGCAGTTGCAGAGCTACCCTGCATCTTGGCAGATGAAGATTAGTTGAGAAGAAGGACATGAGACCACACCATGGTAATCTATGTATGTTAATTCTGCTTTTGCCTCAACCATTTGATTTGAGGTACTATGGCTTAGTAAAAATGAAGCAGACCTTTGGGAGAAAACTTACCTTTACTGTTCGGAAAAAAAAACACCACACAGCTTTGTTATGGAAAACAATGACTTTGCTGTTAAAGAATGATGTTGATGTGAGATGATGAGCATCCCTGGCAAGCAGTTGGTCCCAGGTATAGCGTTAGGCTGACTCTCATATGCTCTGAGAGATTTCTCAGTAATTCCTTCATGCTACGTGGGGAAAAAAAAAAAAAAAAAGAAAATTTGAATTGTGGTCAGCTGTCTTTTAGGGATGTGCTGCAACAATTAAGAGTGAGAGGGAGTCATGACCTTGCTATTATTCTAGCAACTCTGTTAGGGGAAATTTTGTGGATTCATTGCAGCCACGTTTTGTCTCTTCCCTTCCAGCAAACAGTTCTGTAGTTTCCAATGCGCCAATAAGAGCATAAGGGGATTTTTGCCTCCACTGTCATGACTTTTGAATGACCTTGCCAAACAAGGACTAGATGATGAAGTGACCTCATAAACTACTCTTAGGAAAACACCATGTCATACACTGCTGGGATGAATTGTCCAGAACAGGATGCTGGGAATGACTCTGACGTTTTGAATGAACCTATAAAACAAGCCTGTGGACTCAGCCAACAAAGTGGAGAGGACGGTATGAACCTGTGTGCCTTGGTGTCCGTCGAGCAGACGGATCGAGGCTGTATGGCAGCCTGCAGCATAAGCGGGGGTACGGAGAGGGAAGGTTGGTTCTTCTGCCATACAAAAAGGTTCAGTATCTTGGCTCTTCACAAGTGTGTGATACCGCCTTCGCTACTTCTGAGGCCAGGAAACTCTGGTCATGAAAGCTGAGTCCTTCTGTCTGTCCAGGTAACTTGTAAATAGGCTGTTTGTGCCCAGGTAGAATAGTAACTGTATGGTGAGACCCAGTGCTGTGAGAACTGTGGCACCAGGGGTGACAGTGCAAACTGGTATTCCCAAAGAACAGCTCTGGGGAGCAGTGTTTAGGGAAAGAGAGTGGTAAAATGGGAAAATAGTGACACAATAATCTTTTTTTTTTTTTTGCTGTTGTACAGCATCATTGAAAGAAAGGAGCAGATGGAAATGTTCTGTGTTGTAGTGAAAGGTGAATACAGGTTGGGCAGCAAGCTCTTCTTACTGTCCTGAAAAGAGCTGCTGACCAAAACGCTGAGCCTGTGATCTTCCTTTAAGAACCATCCCAACACAGTGTCCCACAGTATGGAAGAGACAGTACAGTGATGCGCATTTCTTCCTGCTCTGCTTTGAAATGTATTGTGCTAGGTGCATGAGCTGTTTTACAGAGGATGGAACCCTCCCGCATGGCCAAGAAGGAAGGGCAGATGGACCAGACCACAAAACAAGAGGTGAGATGTGAAGAGAGGCAGAGCGGCTTGGGAGTTAGATAAAGAGCAGGGAAGCCACAAAACTGGAACTGGTGCCACCAGAAGGAGATCTGCTGAGCATCTGGAGTGGGTCTGTTGATTCCGCATGCCTGGCCTGCCCTGCTTGTCAGGAAGGATAAAGCAGGATGAACACAGGAGCAGTGGACGCGTTTGGGCAGGAGGAGGGTGTGAGGAAGAAGTGAGCAGCTGACAAGACTGAGAGGTGCTCAGTGGTCGTGACTTGGGGGGAAATTTCACGGAAAGCCACACTGGGATCTGGAGGGAGGTACTGCTGCTGGAAGGGGCTGGGAAGGGAGGGGTTTTGTGGAGCTACACGCTATGTGGGCCCAGACATTCAGATCCCTGTGCAGGCACTGCCCTGCCACGTGTTCTTTGTAAACGCAATCCCAGCTGAACGTGTACTTTCTAACCAGCAGCGTTGCATTCATCTGCACTTCCTGGCAGTGGTTAATCTTGAAAAGAAGTAGTACTTCCCTGTCTGCTCGTTAGAAATGACCTGAGCAGCAACAGCGTAATCACTTGCACTAAACACATGGCTGGAATCCCTTTGATAATGTCCAGGACACAGAACAGCTTCCTACACACGCTTTCCTAACAGCCTGGCTGCCTCCAGGGCAGACCTGACCGTCTGATTCCCATTGTAGTGAAATTTCTGAAGCAATTTTATTTGTTCCGGTTGGCTTTAATTGAACATCTGGGTTAATAACAGGGAGATTCCCATGGTTGGCATCAGAGTCGGGAAGGAAAAGGAGTCATTTTGGACTCTTTGTTAGCTTCTTTGTTAGAAATGCTGGTGTTATTTAATTGCCTGTTAAATCCCAACCACATGAGCACCCTCCCTGAGCGTAATCTCCTGTGATAAATTGCCCAGTACTCATGTCAGACGTGCATTCTGTTCTCCAGCCTCTGCAAGACTGAGTGTCCTGTGACCACAGCTGACTTTTGGAGAGGCAACAAGAGAGGAATGGATATTACTTCAGGCTAAATTGATTTAGAAAGACAATTGACTCCAGATTTGGATAAAGACACTGTTCTTGAGTCTGTTTGAGATCTTCATAGGTGTAGCAATTTTTTCCATGCTTTTCAGCAAATGCTTACAGGGTCCAGGTCTTATCAGACAAAGGCAAGGTGATTCAGCCAGCCCTTAGGGGGGAGCAACCAGACAATTGCACAAGGTCTCATCTCATGGGCAGGAGGGCGGGAAGGAAACGGGCTAGGTTAGGGTTAGGTAGGAGCCAGTTATCTGTCAGAAGCGGCCTGCGTGCAGTCAGATCTCTAGGACCAGGAAAGAGAACTTGAAGGTGGAAATGGTAACTAGATATGAAGAAGGAACTGAGCAGATAAGAGGAGGATGGGAAGGAAGACCTGTAAGTCTTCAAGAAAACCATTCTTGTCCTACAATCCTGTAATATTTCCTCATCTGACTCTAGTCATTCTCCCCACTCAGAGATCTAACCCTATGTCTTGGGATATCTGAGAGCAATCAGAGCCAGAAACACAGGACAGAGTCAGAGCAGGGTGCTGGCATCCCTGAGGAGTGCAGATGCTTGCACGGGGTGAGTGTGCAGTGAGCGGCTTCTGGTATGCTTGTGACTCCACTGGCACTGCGTTCCCCAAACCTTGGGAATTAGGAAGGCGGCAGCATCTGTGAGCTGCACAGCAGAAAGGTCTCTGATCTCAGGCCTCCACACTTGGAAGAGGGGCAGAATTTGTTAGCTCTCATTCAGATTTCCATCCCACTGTGAATTTATACCCAGCTGAGAGGGCAGGTTTAGCTTTGCTCAGTCTCCATTTAGAGATTCCTCACATGATGTTTTCTTAATTCTCAGGGCAGCAGCAAAACAGTGAAGGACTCCGTACCTGTCTCTGGGAAGGTGGTGGTGTGCAGCAGCCTAGAAGTCCCCTGGGAGCAAAGCCAAGAAACCGATGTTCTGCAGCAGCAGAGGAGCAGCTCGGTGGGAAGCAGCTTGCAGCATGGACAGATCTAGGTAGGACAAGTAGCCTGGCCCAGACTGACTGCACGTGTGTGCCAGATGCCAGCAACTGTGGTGTCAGGCATCTGTCTCCCTTCTGGAACGCACGGCTTGTGCTGAGCCCAGCTTGGTGGTTGCTATTTGCACTGTAATTTTCAAGCCGTGGCACTAAGGGAAATGGCAGCGGTACTCCATGGGCTCAGGAAGCGCAGCCCCAGTTGGGTTGCTGGGCTGCGATGCAGCCTGTCTCGGATGCCTGTTCCCAGGCTGCCTGCGTCCAGCAGCAGCTGTGCCGGTGCCCGCTGTCCCATCGCGCTCGCAGGACGTCCTTTGGCGTGACCCTGCTGATAACAGTGTGTTCCTTCAGCTCACTGCAGCCACATCACAGGCCACCTCACTTTATCCAAATATTCTTTCCCTCCCCGGTCCTGAACCATCACCAGCTCACAGTGCCTGTGTGTCAGTACTGAAGGAATGCTTGGTAACATCCCTTTTTCTCCTCAGCTTTCTCTCTGCTCTCTTTAAATCCAAAATAATTTGTACTTCCTTGCGACCCCAAAGGCAGTACAAAACAAATGTTTCAACAGGAAAGTAAGCACTTTAATCAGTAAAATCCTTTTTTTTTTTTTTTTTTAAATAATAACAGGACCTTGAAGGGAGAGAGACTGAGAAAGGAAGAGAAAATAAAAAGAAATGCTGTGTATGTTCTGGCTAGGAGCCAGAGGCCCTCTGGGCCAGGTTTGGATAAAATAGGGCTTAATTTCTGGTGTGAGAAACCGCTAGAGTGAATCTGTAGCAAACAAAAGCCAATTCACAAAGGGCCATAGGCCGTGGATGGCGGAGAGGGCAGCCTGCCAGTTCTGCCAGCTCCTGTGATTTTATCATGTCTCGCAATATCAGATGTTTTACTTGCAGCTTCCTTTTCTGCTTGCATTTTTTTAAAAACTGCGTTTCAACTCAAGAAGTCTGTAGGGAAAAACTTGAAGTACACCCCAAAGATGGTCCAGAAACCAAAAGGCAGATGAAAAACACCAGAATTCATTAACTTAATGAAAATTAAATTGAGATTCTTAAACAAGACTCAGGGAGAGGAGGAGGTTTCTTTAAATGTTTGGGCTGGGCAGTGTGAAATGCTTTCTTGGACCGTGAACAACTGTTTACATTTGAAAAGAAATGCTGTGTCAGCAGTCCTAGTGGGCTCATCGCTCAGTGACAGCATTATCTCCCTGGAGAGCTTCCAGGGTGAGATCCCCCAGAAATGGTAGGGCTCAGCACTGCCCTCTTCCAGACCACCAAAAACTCTCCTCTGCAGATCAGGGCGGGTCGGAGAGATGACATAAAGCCAACTATGGTAACAGGGCAGTACTAACCTACCAAGGGAATTCTCTCCGTAATGGGAATCTTGCCTGATTCGTTAAAGGAGTTCAGTCCACTTTTTCCCTTGGGAGCATACCAAAGAGCATGTACCCAGACCGGTGGCATTTCCATCGCAGCCCACAGTATGGGTGGTACCGACGGGAATGAATCGCGCTCACGTCCAGTAATGTACTCTGATTCATTCCAGTAAACGGAGCAGAGAAAATAGCTTCTTCTGAAAATCTAAAGCTTTTCTATTAGTTGCATGCTGTGCTTAATACCCTTGATAATTAAACATTTGGCTGGCAGAAGACAGTGTTAGGGGTTTTTTTAGTTACGCAGATCTAGGCAGTGTGTTTGGGAGTCAGCTCTCAACTGGGCAGCAGTGACTGCAGTTACAGAAACGAATGGCATTACGCGGAGTGAAGACAGCTTTACAGACACTCCCAAGAAGGCTGGTGGGGATACAGAATTGCTTCCCCCGGGGGTCACCCCTGTGTTTTCCCATGATATTATCTGATTTTTGAGGCCGGTTGTGGACTCAGGAATTCTGCCTACACGCATTTCTTCCGGCTGCTGTAGGTCCTGGGATGACTGTAGGTCAGCCCACGCAGGGCAGCCTGTGGCCATTTACTACCCAAAGCCAACATAAGCTTATTCCTAAATTTTGATTTTGAAAACATCACTACAGGAGTGTAGGGAACAGAACTGTTGGGCCACCATGTCCACCTTGAGCTTACGTCAGTCATTCATGACTTGGGCTTTCCATATAAGCTTTGTGGTTGAACAGAAGTGAGCATGAGGTGTGTCTGTGGAGTCGTTTTTGCTGGTTTGAGGTTCAGTCCCAACAGAGGCACTTCCAGAGACTGCTGCTTGAGCTGCTGCTGCTCTAGCAGACCAAATCCATTAGGTTTTCAAGCAGAGATTGAGCAAAGGAGCTGAGATGTCATGATGCAGTTTGTTGAGAGGAGGTTGGTGGAATTTACATCAAATCCCACTTTATGCCACCAAAGCATTCAAGCCCAAAAGCAGGGAGGCTGTATATACAGTGGGAAGGTGAGGGATGAAATAGCTTAATGAAATAACATGACAGCTTGTGGTAAGAATCTCAATTGCTCCATCTCCTCTGTGCTGGTGGGACGCTGCCAGGCAGAGGTGGATACAAATTTTTGTACACCCAAGGAACAAGCTTCAGTGACAGCCAGTCTCATAGCATTGGTGACAGATGCATTAAGTCACCTTCCAAGAAAAATGTACTGGAAGTGACTGATGGGCCAGCAGCCTTCTCCTAGCCTCCTGATGCCATACGCAGTGTCCCTTGCTGGGGAAGAGAGTCTGTAGCCACCATGAGCTCATCTACATGCCACTTCTTCCAGCCTGCCTGTGCCTGGAGACCAGCCCCAGCACTGGTAGGGACCCCTCTATGGGCACTGGCATGCGCAGTGCGTGGAGGTGGGCAGGCAGAGGTTTTCTGCTGCGTTACGTAGGCTGGATGTGACTAAGGAAGGGAAACAAGGAATGTTTGACCCTCATTAGTGTCATAATTTCAAATGATGCCCACCCATTGCCTGAATAGTCTTCTACACTTGCAGGGCTCTGACAAAGAGGGCTGTGTTCTTGCTGTATATGATTAACTAAATCCTCTGTTAGATGTACCAGGCTGAATGGGGAGCCAAGGACACTTGCAAAGATAAAGGACGTGCAACCGTACTGGCACAGGCAGTGCCTCTGCAGCAGTGGGTTTTGAGTGGAGAGAGGGGCTGGATCCTGTTTTTATCCTGTTTGTAGCCGTGGTATTTATAGTACATGAAATTTGAAAAATCCCTTTGTTTGGCCTCCCTCAGGCTTCCCACGTGGAAAAAGGGTGTGTGGATGGGCACGCGTACAACTGTGAACACAGTGTGCTCTCTGCTGCTTGCATCGCCCAGGCCGATCAGGGCAATGGTGAGGGAAGGAAAAGTCACTCACCTGCGTAATGGGAATTGTTCAGCTACCGCTGCCGTGGAGGAGAGGCTCTGCATGTAACCCATCAGGGAAGCCCCCCAGGATAAGGTTCTCCTGTACAAAAACTGTTCTCTTCCCTGCCTTCACCCCCGTGTTTCCCGCTGTTTAGACATAGACTTGCTCAGACGCCACTTTTTTCCTACTGTTTCCACTTGCCTGTGTTCTCCTGAACCAAGCCCACATACATCAAGGTATTACAAGGATCAGCTTCTTGCTGGATGAGGAGATACAGATAAGTCCCCAAAATTTTACAGGCTAACTCAGTTCAGCATCACTTGTCTCCTCTGCTCATCATCTAACACTATTTTTATTACTCAGAATTTTTCAAATGGAGTAAAGTAGCTTGGGTTGCTCAATTTGACTGCAAATGTTTTTGAAGATTGACAGGAACAACACTTAAATTGTCGCATTCCAATGTAAGCATACCTTTCACTTCAGATACTGGGAAAAAAAATTATATATTGTGGTGGTGTCCCAGGTTTAATTTAACCTACAGCATCTGTATATTATATGACAGCAGCCATTAGAAATGAATTATGCCAAAACCAGACAGAGCCTGTGCTCTTAATTGTAGGGGCCATTTGCTCTGCTGATGACAGACAGCGACTGCCTGTGAACACTGACTTCACCCTATTCATGTGTTTCAAAGTTTTCGCTGCGGTGTTTGGTGTGGAGGCAAGTGGGAATATCCCTTTTGTACCATCTGTGGTGGGTTTTTTTTCCACAAATGTTCTGAAAGATTAGCTTGTGCTCAGACAAGTGTGATGTGTTTGAACCAAATGGAGAGGTGCCCACAGGAATTCATGCCAGCTTCGGGAACTGGTCTAGGGGACACCACTTAGAGTCCAAAAGCATCTCCACCTCATTCTGGTATGGCTGTGTCTTAGCTGAGATTGCTGCCCACAGCACAGCCCCTTCCAAGCACATTTGCTCAAGGGAGGAGCAAGCGTGGAGGCAAACGTGATGCAACCGCCTGTGCAATTTACTGCCCAAATGTGAGCCCTTTGCATTTAGAAGTAGCTCGCCACATTATACTCTGGTGTTCATTAACGCACAGGGCATCATTTTTAATGTGTTTATGTTGGCATAAATATTCGGCATAGGTTTGCGTGTCCGTGTACGCACACGGTGAGTCTCTTCTGTAATGAATCGTCACCTGCTTGGTGATTGCTGCAATGCAAATCACTGCTGCGCTTGGCATCTGGTGTCCAGTGAGCACCTCCACTTCTGGATATCACCTTGCTAATCCTAACCAAAGCCATCCTGGCAGCTCTAGCTGTCCCCATTTATAAAAATGCATCTTCATACCCAATCCTCACCACCACTGCCAGCCAGCTTCATTTTTAAAAAGATTAAACTGTTATCCCATGAAAATACCAGCCTCTAATTTTTAAATGTTAGGCTAGAGTCTTCCGACGATGGAAAATGCCAGGATGCCGGGACATTGAGAAATATAACTTACTGTCTCGTTCATTATTTCTGTAGGTGAATTAGCGTCCCCTCCCCCAATTCCGAACTCAGCTGGTTTGCAACTCAGAAATGAAAGCGAAGCATCTTTTCCTTTGCTTTTAAAATATTTTTAAAATTCTGCTTGAGTCACAGGCTAAAATTATAGTTGATTTTGGACTATTTACAGCTCAAGGATTTTAATAGCAGGCGTTCACTGAAAACTCAAAGAACAATCCCCAGACATGGACATTTAAACTCTTTGCTACTGTGTCTTGTACTAATACCAACTTGTTCCCATGGATCGGTATCAGACAGACATGATCTAAGCGAGGTGCAGTTTCAGTCGGGTGCCTGCTCTCTGAGAAGAGCAGACTGCTTGGCTTACGTGTTTAGGAGGCTTTCATGAAAAGTCATTTGCACCTCATGGGGTTTTCAAGCATCTTTGGGTTTTATCAAGTCTGCTTTGAAAGGTGCGATTACACCCCAACATATGTTTTAAATTAAGCCATTTTGGCTGACGGGAGTCTAATGTAGAACAGATTTAAGTAGTTTGAGTTACAGTCGAAGATCCCCACGAGACTGGGGTTGGCCAGCTGAACACTTGCTAAAGGATGACTCATTTAATCTTTGTCAGCGTGGTAGATGGTGCATGTTAAACCGCACAAGCGGACGTATTTAACAGTAAACCTTTGTCCAGGCCAGCTCTTGGTGTGGGGCACTGCTGTGAAACAGCCCTACCGAAGCTCGCAGATGCCTGTTCTTGCGCGTGAGCGAAGGCAGCAGCAGCGGGAGCCGTGGGGGTGGTACGTCGGGCCAGCGCGTTCGCTCCTGTCACTGGCTGGGACTGCTGAGCGAGATCTGGAAAGTCAGCACGGTCTAGGGAAAGTGATTAAACAAAGATACAGGGGCCTAAGGAAATGCCCTGGTTAGCTGAGATTTATGAGCCATGGTCGGATATGTCACTTGAAACTGCCAAAACAGAGGGGGATGGGCCTCGGCCCTTCCTGGACATGGCCGAGGGCTGCAGGCGGTCCTTTCCCACCCGTTTGGTGTCCGTGCTGCAATACAGCTGTCTGAGTGATGCC
This sequence comes from Tetrax tetrax, assembly GCA_009806455.1. NCBI lineage: Eukaryota > Metazoa > Chordata > Aves > Otidiformes > Otididae > Tetrax > Tetrax tetrax. The sequence continues at coordinate 21,883 of WHYT01016380.1, forward strand.
TGCAGCTCCAGGTGTCTAGGCTCTTCCGTGGTGTTTCTTGCCCTATTTTTCTTTAGTAAAAAGTATTCTGAGGTCTCTCTTATTTTGCATCTTTAGTTTAAAAAGAACATATACATGGACTTGGCTTTTTCTGCAAATTTTTTACTGAGCAGGGGAGCTGAGGTGAGGAACTGTGAGGCTGCGTGATGGTGCTGTGCGGTACTTCTGTCGCGATGGCACTGCGCCACGCTCGGGGCAGGATCCAGCACTGGTAGAGCTGCGGTGTGGGCTGAAGAACAGATCTCTGGGTTTGATCCGTAGCTGCTGATGTGGCTCGAGACTCTCCTGCCAACACCTGAGGGCCTCTGTCCATAGCAGAAAAGGACTCGGAAGGGTTATATTTTAATAAGGCAGCATCTCTCGGCTTTGCCTGAAGTAACAGAATGACTGGAGTTAATGACTTGTGCTTTGATTTCTGCACCCCCTGGTTCTGGAAATGAAGGGTAGTCACCAGCCTCCAGAACAGCTCCTGAGGCTTCTTTTCAGAGCTAAAAAGAGACAGTGTCCAAGTTGGGAAGAAGACAAAGCAGATACCCACTAACTACAGTGCTCTGAAGAACCAGAAGTGACCTGTGGGATGAGGATCTATCCTATCTCTCCACATTGCACAGCTGTGAAAGGAGTGAGAAGATGGTGCCAGGTCGCCGGTGGGAGTCATCCCCTTTGCTACAGCCACCTCGTCGTGCCAGGAGGTGACTGGGAAAACCACCGGCATGGAGATCCCTGGAGTGCCAACTGTCTTCATCTCAAGGAGAGGATCTTCTCCTGGTTCCTTTTATCTTTAAAATAGTTTATTAGGGGGGAAAAAAAAGAGCTACAGGGGCTAGAAATGGCGGTCAGGCAGGGGAATGATTTCAGAGGAGAAAAATGCTCATGAACCTCTCGGCTCCTCCCAGGCAAAGAAGCTGCCAGCCTTGATGTGGCATGTCATTCATCAAGCTGTCACCCCGGGGCCTGGGGATCGTTCTGCCAAAGTGGGTTCACCCAGGAGGGAGCGGGGCACACCTGTAACCTTTGCCTCCCAGAGCTGTCTGCGGTTGTCCCCAAGGCTTGGTTCTGACTGCAAATGCAACCCTAGGCTGCGGGGGAGGCGGGGAGGGGCTGGGGATTTCAGTGGGTGCTCATACCTGCAGGGGTGGGAGCGGGGAGCGTGCGGAGGGTGCCCTGGAAAGCCTGGGCTCCTCTCTCGCAGGGGTGTGCCGTAGCCGGAGGGGCACTCTGCCCTTACAGCGAGCGGCCGTGCAGCCCACCTCTGCCCCGGGAGTCCCGGCGTTAGCTGAACCCACACCCACAGAAGAGTCATTTTTGAGAAGGGATCTCTAGTGCCGCGTTTGCTCATGCTGAAGGTGGCTGAGAGCTGCTTCAGAGGATTGCTGGTCACCTTTCTGAGATGCAGAGCACCTCTCAGACCTGACTTAACAGGAGCAGACAGCTCCTGTCTGAAGGCTGGGGCTGCTGGGTGTTGTTTTGAAGTAACTCTTCCTCTCCCCATCAGCTAAAGACCTGAGCGTGCATATTCAGATTTTCTTTTTAATGCTACTTTCCAGATGTTAGAGCAGCTTAGTCTGCGTGGCTTATCTTTACAGCAAAGCACAAAAGCAGAGTCCTGTGCCCATTTTAAGGCTGTGCACAGGCAGGACAGATGCTACCCAGCCCGTCTGGGGGCCCTGGGCTGTGCAGGCTCTGTGTTTGCTGAGGATGTGAGCTGCAATATGCTAGCAGAGACAATAGGCAGGAGATGAAAAACACACCTGGTAGGAAAAATGAGTGGATGCCAGCTTTTTTGAAGTAACATGCGAGTATCTGTATAGAGGGAGTGGTCTTTAAACCAGGGTAAAGGCCTATCAGGCCAGTAACCACTCTTCTTGGTTATTGTATAATTTATACAGTACTTCAAAGGGATCGGGGCCCTCTGCAAGCAAATACTAGAGGGGAATTCACTCCCCAGAAAGTCTGCAATGTGACCTTACAAGCATTAAATCCCTGACTCTCCCTTTTTGCCGTAACCTGGAACACCTTCCTGCTCCAAAAAGCCTCCTGAGGTCCCTTTTCCTTCCCTTTATCAGTTGCTTTGTTCTCATTACATAGAAGTTTCCAGATTAGAGCAAGCTCTGTTTTTCCTGATATTTAAGCAGATGCTGTTGTGCATCAAGGAATCCACTTCATTTCTTAGCCACTGAATGTTTACAGATATTTTATTGCTTTTTTTTTTTTTAAGGTCTTGCTCTTTTTTTTTTTGTTTATTTTTTCTTTTAACCTTCTGGCTCAACGGGAAGTGGAAGTGAGGTGATACCACTTATTGCTTCCAAACAAAAGCTGCAGTATTTCTGATATCAAGGCTGCAATGTTTGCTGAGGATCAAAGGAACCTTTTCCAACGTCATTGTTACCATTAAGAGGAGGCAGCCACATCTGAAATCACCAGATGGGAGTTAGGCATCCAAGGAGTAGGCATTGGTGTTTGAGATACACCACATCCAGCAGTGTGGCCTGGATTTCAGTTAGTTTCTGGCCAATTTGGGCAGCCCAGTCCTTGTAGCTGAGCTTTGGCCCCCGCGAGCCCCCAGGGGATGCTTTGACCTTTTAGTATGAATTTAGATCGGCACGGTGACTTTTCTAAATTATGCCTGCCAGAGGTCTTCAGGTCACAGCGCTCTATCGTCAGAGCGCTTCCAGCTCCCAGCGCGCTCCCGGCAGTGTGGGAGAAGGGATGTCATTACTGATATTAATTTCAAGAAAAAGCTGGATGTAAACTGGGTGTAAAAATGATGATCTGCTGCTTATTTGTGACTGCTATGTATTTAGAGAAGCTTCTGCTGATATAAGTGGCACCACCTAAATTACTGGTGTAGGACAGCAAATCAGCTTTGCACGTCCCAATGGTAAGGTTTCTGCCACCGTACAAATGGTTAAAGTGGAAGAGCTGCTCTCTTTGCTTAGATAAACAGGGTCCCTGTGTGAATAGCTTGCAGCCCCCGGTCGTAATCCCTTTCTGATCTCTGGTTATAAAAATGATAGATGGAATGTAAACTCCATAAAGATTAGTAATCACCAAGAGAGTAGAAAAAAATATTGGGAAGAGTTGTAAGGTTTTTCTGCATTCCTGAGGAATTCTGCAGGGATTCCTTTTCTTTGGTGGAGCTTGCACCATCCCCCAGCTCATCTCCTTTCAAACTTGCTGTCTGCAGACAGTGGAGATGTTCGTGGAGGATTTTCAACTATTTTTAAAGAAATCTGGCATGGATTCACTGTGACCTTGTGTAAATGACATGACCCTTGTTTGCCTTGATTTCTGCAGTTGTAAAGCAGGGTAACAGGATGCATGTACTTGTCAAGGAATTTGGGAATTTACTGCTGGCTTGGATGGTGCTGTGGTGTTCTCAGGGAGGGAGAAGAACCGTGAAACATCATTGTTATATGCCAGAGCAGCAACCCTCTGTCATTCCATACATTGCAATGTATTCCTGTGGGATCTTTTCTTCTAATCTTTTGCATGCAGAGCAGCACTTTTGAAGACAGCTAATGATCTTGAGTGTCTGGTGTAGTGTGTCTGATTTTCAGAAGTTCATGGTTTACCTTAAAATGTAACTGGTTTACAGTGTACAAATTTGGATTCCAAGTCGCATCTCCCTCAGAAAAAAAAAAAAAACAAACCAAACTTGATCCTTTAGTGCACCTTGTGAAATACACTGGGGTTAAAAAGTGTGAAAGTGGATCTTCCCCAAAACTGAATAGATGGAAACTGGGTGATGATAGCTGCAGCCTTTGAAAAATCCAGACCATTGCACATATGGGGGATTTGCTGAATTCAAAGTCAGTTTCTGCAATCTGGTGATAGTAATGTAATTTGGAGGAGGGGGAAATGCATTCAAATTTGGTTTTACCAACACTTGTGAGTTAGGATATTGTTGGTGTTGAGATCCATTTGCAATAGTGTATTTGGAGGTTTGTGATGGATTGGAGGAGGCTCAAGATTGACTGGTGATGCGTGGCAGGCAGTGAAACAGAAGAGCTAAACCTCTGCCTGGCTCCTGCTTCCCATTCCCGGGGCGTAAACCACTGAGCTGGATGGGGGTCCGGGGCGGATCACCAGCCTGTCATTTCACAGCGCTCTGCTTTAGGGGGGTTTTGGATGCAGTTGAACAACAGAGATGTTCCCATCCTTTAGGATGGTGTGGGGTGAGGGGGTGAAGGTCCCAAGTCCAGCTGGTGCAGGCAGTTCAGCGGGGCACAGATGATCTCCTGGGGACGAAGCCATTGAGCAGTTGTGGTGCGGTTAAACCACGGGTGCAGGAGCCATGCCTGGGCTGTAAGCTGAGGGATTTGGGGGAAATTAGGAGGTTGTTTCACCTACGCTTCTGCGGGGTTTTCTCATGTACCTCCCACCCTCTGCAGGGCCTTTGGACTGCGTTCAGAGCAGCTGTGTCAGGTTGAACAGTACGCTCCAGGGACAAAGTTGGGCTTTCATTTAGTAGGAAGGTGTTTGCGGTATGTTGCCAAGATGGTGTTTTATTGCAAATTACCAGTGCAAGCTGCATCAGAGACCACCCAGATCTCTCCCTGAGAACATGGCTGTGCTTCAAAACTCCCATCAGGAGATCCCATTGCCTTCTTGTCCCTGCAGTGGGTACAAGCTGCCTGTCCTGTCCTCTGCTGATGCCATGTGAGGTTTTTTTCAGTTATCCTAGGAGAGTGTTACACCTCAGCGTCTGGTGTTTCATCTGCTGTGTCTGCAGTGTGATTTTTATCTGTCAACTGGGAAACTGAGGTGCAGGCAAGCAATTCTTCCAAGACCACGTAGGAAACTCATGAAAATAAAGGACTCAATCCAGCATCCAGATAAGCATTTAAAATATTTTTTTTTCTCTGTTCCTCCTGATTACTGCAGCTGATTTATTTTTCCTGACTAATTCTGCTATCCCTATTGCAAACCAGAATTTGGCTGGAGACTACTTCAACAAAACATTTCAGATTTTGCCCTAACAAGATTTGCAAGGGTAGCTGAAACAGCACAACTTATGGGTGCTCCAAGAACTAAAAACTCTTCTGTGAGGGCATTGACCTGTCTTCCTCTCCTGTGAAATGGATGGATCCCTTTCAGTTCTGGCTTAGTGACACCCTACTTTGCTTTACATCATTGCTCTCAATATTAGGAATTGTTGTCTTAAACCAGCAAGAGCTGGATGTCCCTTTCAACGACTTCTAGTGCTTACCTGCGTTAACAGCCTCGTACAGAACTAGTTATGCTTCCAGATGTCTGACTTGGGCAGTCTCCCAGGGAGGGCTATTTCTTAAATGGCTTAAGATAGCTTAAGAAAAATAAACTGTAAAAAAATTGTTTACACCCCTTTTAATAGCTGGGTCAGTTCCCTCTTCTGGTTCACAGCCTGGTTCCACAAACGGTTTTGTTGGCACAACCAGACGGGGAAGGAGGGCAGAAACAGATGAGGTCAACACTGCTGCCAAAGACAACACGTTGTCAACCCATTGCCGCGGTCCCTCCTGTGTGGATAGCAGGTCTCCTCCTTTCCCTCCAGCCCTAAACATCATCAACAAATAGCAAAAGTGTGTCTGACGCTTCCTCTCCCAAAGCCAGCCAGTGCCTGTAATAATAAGGATTTGATAAACACCCCAAAGCACTTCATCTGCTTTTTCCGTGAGCTGCAGGCCAGGGAACGGCCAGAGAGACATTAAACAGCCAAAGCAGAATAGATTGTAATTAACTTTAAAACCCTGTGAAATTCACACTGCTGTGTGTGGCTGGCTTACTTTGGAACAAAGCTGAGTTTAGTGCAAGTTCTAATCTTGGTATCGAGTCAGGGCTTGTCCAGAGAAAGTATATGTGCCTTTATTAGCATGCAAATCACATACCCTCTTTATTACACTGTCTCTGCATCCCTCCCTCTAGAGCAGTTTAATAGAGGCAGGCAAGAACTAATTAAATTCCTTTATTCATACCTCATACTTGAAGTGCAGAGCTCAAGGCAAGAATGCCAACGGGCACACGCCCATACCCTCTCCATTTCCAGGAGTGTGGCATGCCTGACCTTCCCCTCATTAGGGAAGGAATAAATCCCCTACCATGAAGATGAGGATGTCAGGCACTGTATGCATAAATCACATAAGGAGTTTCCAAAAGGCTTTCATCCTGAGAGTCCTTAAAAGTTCAGAGCTATGGATCAGTCAGGAGTCAATACCTTTCAGGAGTAATTCCATATCTGAAGCTCTTTACTAATGTGGCTCCTTTAAATAAAATTCTAAAAGCCCAAACTAGCTGAAATTGCAACATACAATCAAGTTAATGACTTTAATTACTATAAAATTACCAGGCAGTGTATTTGTAATTTTAATCTCCTAATCTGCAAAGTACCTTTTTCCCTTTAGTGTTCCTAAAGAAAGTAAAATAGCTTTTGGTTTCCTTGCCAGTTTTTCAAGGATCTTTGAAAACTGAGGAGAAACCTCCCACAAATAGCCCAGCTGTGGTTATGAGGTTTCTTTTTTCTTTATTTAAAATATTATCCTTGATATTAATGTGAAGTATTTAAAGGAGTAACAGGATCTATCCCAGCAAACCAGCCATCCTGAGTTTAAGATTTCTTTGGTTACCTGGATGGCTGTACAAAGGTTCTGCACAATACAAACCTTTCTTAACGTGCTGAGGAAATTGGAGGTTATTGCAAGGGAGGAAAAGCTCATGCTGAAAACCAGTAGTCAAAGAACGAACCCAGGACTGCTCTGTTATGTTTCCAGCTACGTTGTTTGAAGTGTTATGGCTGCAAAAGCCACACTCAAAATTCTGCACGTGAAGGATCCCCATACATATAAGCAAGGGTTTCTGACCTCCAGGGATGCAGCTGTTCTGGGCATCAGCTCGTCCTCTGGGATCAACCACACTTCTCCAGCTTAGCAGGGCAGTTTGCAGAGAGGTTGCTGTAGCATCCTGCTGCAACTTACTGAGCTTGGAGAATCTCTTCAAGCTAGTGATGGCTTTTCCATTCGCCAGCCCTTGGAGCTGAGTTTAGGGGCTGCTGTGTTTCTGAATTGTGTAAATCCTGACAAACCTGTCGGGTTTTGTGCTTGCTGTTTAATCTGCTGGAAGGCGAACAGGGGAGGTTGTGCAGAACTTTCACTGAAGTTTATTTGACCTACAAAATCAGGCAGGGCGTAGCTGTTAAATCAATTTTTTACAAACTTAAAAATGCACCTGCACTTGATGGTTGAGCATCTCACAGCTTTTATTCTCAACATACCCCATGACTGCTGCTACTTTTCAATTGGAATTGATGAAGAGGGGCAAAGAGAAAGTTCAGCGGTGTGTCCAAGGTCATGCAGGAAACCAGGAGAGAAGAGATTTGATCCTCAGCCTTCTGTGGCTGTGGCACCGTCTTTCTCTGTGCTGTTAGAAACAGGCTCATAGCTCTTCTGTTTTGGAGAAAGCACCTATTTTCCTATTTGCTATCTCTTTCTACTGGGGGGAATTATTTTTAAGCACAAAATAGCTAGCTGTTCCTGTTAAGCTACTGTATGAGTGATCTGAATGGAAAAAACTTAGATGCTTTCCCAGAGAGGAAGTAATTTAGATTTCAGATTAAAGGCTGTGACAATGGAAATATGTAAAATCTTTTCCTGATATGGAGCCCAAACCATGACTATTTTTTTATTTATGGTGGACACAGGTGTGAAAACTCACTTGTGCTGCACGCAAGGGACAAACACTAACGAAAGCCATAAATATCCCCATTAGCGCAGCGCACCCGGACTGCGGTGTGCGTTCAGAGGCTGAGTCAGCTGGTACTGGTAGATAGCTTAAGAGTGGGCAATCATACGTTTTCCTGTGTCCCCTATAAATTGACTCGTAAAAGCTAGTTCACGTGCAACTTCGTGCAGCACAAAACCAAACTGTGAGTCCGTATTGCCAGGAGAGATTGTGCTCCTATGTTTGTTTTCTCCCGGTTGTTAAAGAAGCCTTTTTTTCAGGAATAGGCTATGCTGATCAGAGTGGGATGGTGGCAGCCTTCCTGGGGGCAGCAGGGCTGCAGTCTAGGGCTTTTTTTGCAGGGCCCTGCTCAAGCAGAAGAAAATCTCTCTTCTGTGCAAGCTGTAAGGTGTGCATGGTCAAGGGCACGTTCCCGAGCAGTTCAGATTCCACCCACAGAAGGGGAACAGTGTGCATGCAGTGCCAGGGGGCTTGTGGGGAGCGAAGTGGCGGGGGGAGAAGGCTTCTTCAGGTCAGGTGAGGATCTCTGTCAGTGCCTTTCCCTGTGTCCCATGGTCCTGCTGGTTTTCTGCCACACCAATGGTTTTGAGTTGGTTTGGTTTTGATTTGGATTTTGCAGCAGAGAGGCTGAAGTGCTTCTTGCTTTGTGTTGCGGGAAGGCCCTCCACAATCCCCACGTGTGACGCTCGCCGATAAGGTTAACAGGATAGAGAAAATGTTACCAAATGCATTTTAACAGATGACTGCAATATGCACTCAGCTGTTAGGCTGCTGTTTTAGGAAATGCAGAATGGGAAATCCTAGCTTGAATTAGCAAGAGGGGCAAGATGAAAGCGAGGAGCTAATGATTGCAGAGTGAAGCTCCGCAAATTTCTCTTGCACTCAGTCAAACTACAAAAAAATCAGATTAAGCCATAACTGTATAAATGGGGCTTGAGTGTGTTTTCTCTGCTGACTTAGTCATGCATTCAGGACGCTCAGAGTGGTGTAACTACAGCCCAGGCGGTATTAGTCACGCTGGGAGAACTTCAGTGAATGTAAGAGGGCTTCATCTGGGCAGTTACCAAGGCAACTCTTGCTAATATTTCATTACAATGCCTTCGCCCTCTGCAAGTCCCACGGATTAGGACTGGGAATCTCAGAAAGAAGAGTTTATTGTCAATATTGTGCTTGGATTGAGTGTATCCCAGAGGAAAAAAAAAAAAAAGAAAAAAGTAAAGCATTCCCCATAGGCAGAGCCCACAATGCACAGCTGGAGCTAAACTGTGTCTGTCATCCAGCACTGCCTTGTGCCCCGGGGAGAGTCTTGGGTAGTAACTCATCTCCCTCTTTCCAGCTCAGAAGTAAATGGAAAATGTAGGCATGAACTCATCCTCATCTGTGCTGAGATGATGCTAAGGCGCCCTGGAGCAGTGCAGTGCCAGGTTCCACTCAGAGTGGCCGCAGCACAGCTTGCCCCAGTACAAGCTGGTGCCCTCGGAGGGGCCAGCGTGCTCCAGATGGGCCAGCTTCACACGGAACTGCTGTGGCTGCGATCGGTGTGTTTGCTGGAATCGTGTCCCCAGAGCCAGCGTGTGGGGGCACGGCAGGCAGAGGCTGTCTGCCCTTCCCCGTACGTAGGGGCTGAGGCATCGCACACAATGTCTGTGGACTTTTTCCTTTGTGTTGCAGCTTCTGCCCTGGTAAGCGATGGGGTCTACTGGGCAGAGTTAATGGTACCACGTTTATGTCTCCTAATGTACTTAAATAATGCAAACAGGAGGGTGTTTAATGTCAATGGCGCATACCTAGGATACCAGCTCCTTCTGTTTGTCCTCATGGATCTTTATTACTCCAGAGGAGTCATCCTCTCCTTCACCTTTTGTTGCCCTTGCCCTGTCTGAAGTGAGAAGAAAACACCAAACCTGTGTGCTGAGATTGGTTTTTGCCTTGACAGTTTGTATTCAGGAGGTTCCAGTAATGGTCTTAGTCTAGGATTCTGACAAGTGACACACAAGGCAGAGTGGGAGATGGCTGATCTTTGCTTCCCATCTTGCAGCCGAAGCCCCGTGGCTGCTCGGTGACCCCAGCACAGCCAGCCTGCGTGGCAGAGACCTGCTGGCAATGGCCCCACGCACTCATTACACCAGTGCTGCTGGTATTGGCCATTCAGCTTCCTGGACATGGGGAATGAGGTTATTTCCCACGTTCAAAAACTGCTTCGAAAGGGATGAGGGAAGAAACTCTTCATTTTGAACTTTTTTCTATTTTTTCTTTTTTTTTTTCCCCCCAACTTTGTATCTAACCTCTTCACCAGCTGGCATTCTTTATAAGACTCACAGTTCTCGTTTCCTCTGGGAAAACGTGTAGCACAATTAGAAAAGCTGCTGGGGAGCAGCAAAAACTGGAGCTTTTTGGTTGGAATGTGTCTCCGCTGCTTCGGTCGGTTTTGTGCATTTTTAAACATCAAGCTAAACGCAGATTGGAGGCAACAGTTAAATGTTCATTCTGCTCAGTTCAACAAGTCTGTTGGGTTGCTGGGTCTGTGCACCTTCCTCTGTGTTCCTTGTGCCTGGCACGGGAGCAGTTGCTGATCCCTTTAGGGAGCCACAGCCACTGTGTACTGGACTGGACATCCCCTTCAGCTGGCAAAACACACGTGAAAACCAGAGGACATCTGCTGGTGTGGGATGTTTGTTGAGGTGATCCTTCCTCTGGGGCCAGCTTGGCATTTTTAATGTTGCTGGGGTCTGTTTCTGGTTCCTAATAACACTTTTCATTAACTATGTATTATTTCTCATTAAAGAAACAGTACTTAATAGGAAAATGCCAATACTACTGTCCTGTATGGCAGAGAAAGCAGTCCCTCTGGCAGAGAAATTGATAGTGGAGGAGCTTTAAAGCATGATTTAAGTTTCATGCATCCTGGGGATACTGGTTTTGTATGATATGATAGTGTAATTTGCCCTAACGGAACCAGTTACCTTAGTACTGGCTATCTGGTGGAAGGTGTCCCTACCCATGGCAAGGGGGTTGGGCTAGATGATCTTTAAGGTCCCTTCCAACCCAAACCATTCTATAATTCTATGATACTGTTTGAGTGTGTGCCCCTTCTGTGTCGTGACTCCAGTTAAATCTAGAGTATAAGCAGAAAGATTTCCCATGCAAAACCAGAAGAGTAGTTTGGGATCAATCTGATTACAGGAAAGGAGAAGTTTGACCTTAAAGTCGTTAAGTGTAGGTGGCAAAAGTTACTGACAAAAGTCCAGTTTGAAGGAGGATGTTGTTTTCATCGTAGGAGCTCTGTGCTTGCCTGGGGGCCAGGTATATCTGTCAGCGCCGTGTTCCCCGCAGACAGCCGTGTTACCCATCACACGCAGCACGCCAGCTGCCTTTGGCGCTGCTTTAGTGCCGCTAGTGAAATCAGAGCGTTTCCCTGAGCTAAGCAAACCCGTAGCTTTCCAGCTGAACAGATGCACCGTTAACGAAAACACAGTCACATGGGCAGGGTGGGCAGAGGCAAACTGCGCACTGGTCAGCTGATGTCTTGCCTTTCTGATCGGAATGAGATCTTCCTTCTGCCATGCCAGCTACTAACTTTCTCCAGGACCTATTGTTTCCAGAGTTATTTGTGACATCACCAGCTCTCAAGAACAGCAAGGAGGAAAGAAAAGCCCTGAATGGAAATGCAGTGGATGATTTAAGCCAAGCAATGCTTAGTGGCATGAATCATTCCTTTGCCCTCTTTCAAAGAAACGTGTGTACATGCATTAGAAGTGCTAACTGTTCTTTCTGAAATCCCTGAAGTTCCTTGCCGCTAGTAATTTCCACCTAGATTTTGAAAAATTGGATGTGATCTGGTGTTTGTGAAAGCTAGCAAGGCTCTGTCGTGACCCCGTGCCTGAAGCATATTTGTGCCCTGAGCCCCAGGGTACAGAAACAAACCCAGTGAAGTAATCTGTGGGAGAATGAACTTCCCGGTATTCGGAGAAGTTTTAATGACATAGCAGGAGAAATCCTAGTCTCTGAGTCAGGCTTGAGTCAGTCTCCCATTTGCAGTGCTGGGTATGTCCCACCTTTCAGACGCCAAGTACAAGCATGTCCTGTCTCTGTGTCTCTAGCTTGTCCCCACGGCTCTCTCTTTCACGCCTGAGCGGGTGCGTTGGCTCCCGTCATTGCGCCGGTTTTCATCCCGAGCGCATTCGCTCATCCCCCTGCTTCCTCTGTGGCTTCATCTTGACGCAGCAGCCTTCGTCCTCCCGCAGCGCTAAGCAGCGACCATGTCTCACCCTAGAAGTAGCTGCACTTTTCTGGTGGGTGAACTGATCTCTGTTGACATGTCAGCTCGTTAAATCTACAGGGCCCTTCTGGCTGAAGGGAGAGCTCTGTGGCGTAAATTTAAAGCATGATTTACTTATTAACATGAAAGCAGCTGTGTTCCTGTTTGATTTGTGCAAAGAAAAACATGTAGCTAATGATGACCAAGCCTTGAAGCATGCCTAGGAGACAGCACATACGTACATTTTCAGTGCACCCCGGAATAATATGGAGTTTAGGCTTTAAAAGAAAGTATTTGGGTCCTTGCCAGGTAGACAGACAGTATGAATGAAACACCTGTTCTGGCTTTGGGAGGCTTTTGGAACCGTTTGATTACAGGGAAGGTACAGGCTGACCTTAAAGTGAATTGAATTCTCTGGTGTAGAGTAACATGTCCTGCTAGGTTATGAAACTTCTTGATCTCTTCGTGAAAATGTCCACAGCAGACAAAACACAGATTCATGCCTTCTTTTAACTAAAAGGTGCTGCCTGGACATGGCAAAATGACCAGCTGTGTATCAAAACAGTCTTTTTCAGATTTGAATAAATGTTACAGCAGTAACACTATAAAGGAAACAAAGGTAAGACATATTAAAGTAATTTTACAAAGGGGGGAAATAACTGTTAATTCCACATGTCTCCTAATTCAGCTCTTGCAAATACTCCTTTGGCACTTGTCACTTTTGGAGTTTTGCATTTTCACATAATGTAATTCAATTCCAAAAAGACGTAAAGGACGCTCTCTTTCCTAGCGCCGCTTCCTGTTGAATCCCCTTATCAGTCTGCTCTGGTTTGTCCAGTTTTAACTATTTCTGCTAACACTGCAAAACCAGCATCAGGAGTAGTTTAATAAAAGGAGAGCTGTGCTGGGTATAAGACTGGGGTAGAAGTTTATGGCCTGTAGCAGATGAAGTAGTGTGATGGGTCCCGTTGTCCCTTCTGGCCTTTGGCTTTATTCGTCCATAGGAACCAGCCTGAGAAAGTGAGGCAGATCCCGGTCAAATTCCTCATGCCTTCAACAAAACTCCTCAGTCATTTCCTACTGTAGATTCAAACCGTGCCCTAGCTGCCCATATGCAGAAGGGCTTAAAAAGCAGTAATTGAGCTGTCAGTTTGAAGAACAAACAGGGGAATGTACTTTGGGTCTCTGTGGGCTGTTTGCAGAAGTGTCTGTGTGTGCCTGTGTGCGGGGCTCTGTGTGAACAGCCCGGGAGCTGCTTTCTGTGCCGCTGTGAGCTCAGCAAACTCAACGCAAGCATCACTTGAAACCTATGAAGCCTGTAAAATTTTAAAACTGGAGATGTGCTTGAAGGATATAGATTGCTCTTCTGGCTCATGTTGGTTCAATTCCAGCTCATGTGGAATTAGTTCTTAGCTTCTAGTAGCTGTTCTTGACATGCTTGTGTCAAGAGACGACATGCTACTGGAAATGGTGATCTTGGTATAATGTTCTCAGGTCACGACAGAGCAAAGCTCAGGAAGCAGGTTCCTTCGCACTGCTTGCAGCAGGGTAGTAGAAAAGTAATTAAATCTTCTGTAAGATAATGTTCCTGACCCCATACAATACACGGTACAAGAACCATATGCTCACTTATTTCTCTTGGCTCACACACTGCTTTTACTGGTACCTTGCTAGGAAATGCTGCATGTGAAGGCAACAGTGCTTTTTCCACTGGCCATATCTTGGTTTTCCTGGAGTGAGTAGCATCTTCTTTCACTTATGTATGTAATAGACAATACAAAACCAGAGAATTTATTCAGAGCAAGCAGGATGTGTCGGCATTGCCACCGAATTACTCAGCAGGCCCCTTCCCTGCACTTCTGCAGTAGGTTAAAAGAGTCTGTGTAGGCAGAAAAACTCTTGCTTGTAATTTGCTGAATCTTTGTTCAGATTTGGGAACTGGGTTCCTTTGTCAAGGCGAGCTGTTGGGAGCCCAAACACTGAATTTGTTCTCAGATACCTTTTAAGTTCTTCCTGTCCCTCCACCCTCCTAAAACCCCGCTGTCATTCTACAGCTCGCTTGAACAAAGAGCTTGCGGTTTCTGGTGGCAACTTCTGGCAAGCTCCTCATGGTCCTGCAGTTTTTAGGGAGGCAAAAGTAAAACCTTCAGATGCCTTTAACAGTTGCAGATGGAGAGCAGCACGGATGAAGTCATGTTGCTACATGTAGTTTCAGAGAAGATTGGAGCAGGATTGCCACAGGCTGGATTTTTTTCCAGTTCTTTCTGCATTCACTGGTGGTGAACTGGATTTAAATGGAAGTCTCTTCTGCTTCAACACCTCCTATTTGAGAGTGTGTCACTATGGCCAGTAGCTTTGTGAAGCTGAGCCAAGAAGCACCATTGCTGAGCTCAATAAACTAGTAAAATTCAAAAAGAATCAGAGTAGATAATAAAATGAATGATAAATGTCCAGGGTTGTTGAAGTTAATGCTAAAAAAAAAAAATAATAATACATGGAAGAAAGGCTTCAGTATTCAAGCTAATTGCTAGCTGTTACAGGTCAGGGAAAATCTTTTTTGGGAGCATTCCTTGCCCACCTGTGGGTTTTTTTCACTTGAAATGTTTGCTTGCTGGTGACTCTCAGATGAGATGTTGGACTAGATGGGACTTGTGTCTGGTCCAGATTAGCAAATCTGTCTTGTTTTCCTAAGCGTGCCTGACCAGAGATGGCATCAGGTTCAAGCTGTTAACCTCAACTTTTTGGTTAGCCTCAAAATGCGTGCTTAGCTATGTTTAGCTATGTTATGCCCCTTTCTGTGCTGGAAAAAAAAAAAACCTCAGAAACCGTTTCCATTGTTTCTTGGAAAACTTAATCTCCACCCAGTATCAGTAGCCTAAGTATATTTTCAGTCTTCAAACTGTCTTTGCGAAGTAGCTCTTGACTGGAGGCCAGTTCGGACTGCAGAACGGTGATTTTTTTTCTGTGTGGTGCTGCTGAGTCTGTGCCACGCACCCCACGTGCTAACTGTGATTTCACTCTGGATGGATTGTTCGCTTTCCTTAATTGCATTTTGGAGAGGTGATTAATTACGTGCCGCAACATTACCACTAGAGGGATTACGGATATTAGCCCGGCCCAAGTGTTTCGCCTTGTAACTCTCTTGGGGGAGTGGGAGAAAGTTATTTTCTTAATCTGTGCGCTGCTTTCCCTGTTAACTCTTTTTACATATTCACAGGTGCCATGGGGTGTAAGTAGCTAGTTAAATATGGCATTTGATAAAGTTTGAGGAAGATTTAATTCCTGTCCTGTGGAGTATTGGCCTCCCATACATAAACATGTTAGTTAACGATTACTGCAGAGCACAAGTATTTTCAAAGGTGGCTGTTCCACTTTCCCCAGAGCAAGCTACTCGTTTTCAAGCGCAGTTTAAAGGGCAAAGAGTATTGTTTCTTTTTATAAGCATTTTTTTAAAAGGTTCTGTTTAGCTTTTAAAGGATATATTCATCTGCTGAGTGATAATATCTTGCACTGAGTGGGGAAACCAAGGGAAAAAAAAATCTCCAAAGAGTCGGGGAAGCAGGAAGGGGTTAAAAGATGTCTGAAAGCCCTTTAGGAAGTCTTTCTGGCTGAATGGGCTTGGCGGCTGTGCTCCAGTGCTTCCTCGCCATGTGGAACCAGGCACCTCTCACCACCCTGCCTGCACAAGCCCTGATGTCATGCTAATGCGATCTCTGCACCGAGCAGTGCCAGAAGAGAAACAGCTGGCACTGGATGGCTCCCTGGTTCGTGAAGGCATGTGGGTCTGCTGTTCTCCACCTCCTGATGTTGGGACCCACCAGCTTTCCCAGGCAGGTGTCCGACTGCCTGCAGCACAGGGCACTGCGGTGACCAGGGCTCCACTCTCACCCTACGGTAATCTTACGCTATATCGCTGTATGGCAGGCCACATACAGCGCC
This sequence comes from Tetrax tetrax, assembly GCA_009806455.1. Taxonomy (NCBI): domain Eukaryota; kingdom Metazoa; phylum Chordata; class Aves; order Otidiformes; family Otididae; genus Tetrax; species Tetrax tetrax. The sequence goes on from WHYT01016380.1 coordinate 37,835, forward strand.
TTAGGGACAGTAACAGGGATCTTTCAAAGGGCTCTGAAAATGCTGAGATGAGTGTAATTACGTAGCCTGCCAGGTACGTGCTGTATGCGAATGCACCCCTTGGAGCTATGTATTTGAACTACACACATCACAATGGTTGGGGTTTGGGGTTTTTTTTTTTGTTTGTTTGGGGTTTTTTTCTTTTTTTTCTTTTTTAAGAGCTTTTCATATTTAAGACAGTAACTTTTCCAAGAGGGTTGGTTTCTGCTAGGCTGTCCACGAAAGTGAAACAAAGAGGATGATGTGAGGCAACCGGCAAATGCCCAGCAGCCGCCTGTGAAGACCTGGACATGCTTTAGAGCTTGTTTTGCTTCCTCTGGGGTTTGAATACCGTAGCAATCCAACTGTATGGAGTCCAGAGCTGGTCTCTGTTAGTCTAGTCTGTATCTTCTTAGTTTAAAGAAGCAGTATTGGCCAGTTCAGGCATATTTTGTGTGTATCATTCAATTGTTGGATTTTAAAAAGTCTGTCTGTGCTAGAAAATCAAAGCAGTGTTTTGGTGAGTTAGTTTTTGTATTGTTACATGTAAATTCTTGTAATACATTCAGCTTCTTATCTGTAGATTGTCTTCCCCCAGTAGTACATAAAGACCCGACAGTGTGTGTCTTTGCAATCGCCCCACGGAGGGACTGTCCGTGGGCAGCGGAGGGATGGGACAAGGTGGGGTTAGCGCTGAGCTGCTGCTTTCTCCCTTAGGTGAGAAGGCAAAGCCTTTCCCTGCGAGCCAGCCATCCCGGGCAAAGTGGAAGCAAATTTTCACCGTCCATATTTAATGAAATCCAACAGCATATCCCGAAGAGGGAAAACTGGGTTTTGTGGAGCCTTTTACTGTTTTGTTAATTAGTAATAGAGTTTTTTCCTGGAGATAAACCGATCTATCGGTTAATGGAGTTTAACGCACTCAAATACCAGCGAGCGCGCCCGAGGCAGCGCAGCCCCGCGGACACAATGGGCGCATTGTTTCCCTGAGGATCTCCCCCCCCCCCCCTTTATTTGGGGGGGAATCACTTCACCCCATTTGGCCTCTCGTCCCGCGGGGCTGGGGGGGTTCCCAGGGCGAGGCCGGCCGGGGATTTGGGGAGAAGGTAGGGGGTTTCAGAGGACCCCGGCAGCGCCGAGGGAAAGGGTTAAGGGCGGCGGGGCCGCGCAGGGGGCGGGCGGCCCCTCCCCGCCGCCGCGGCTGAAGTAGCGCGTTCGCGGCGGCGCGGCGCGCAGTGCCGGCACGGCACGGCACGGCACGGCACTGGATCGGAGTAGGGAGGCTGGTGCCGCCGCCCGGGCAGCCTCGGTGAAGATGGCGAGGGCGGCGGAGCGGGGCGGTGCGCGGCTGGGGCTGCTGCTACTCCTACTCCTGGTTCTGCCCGCCGCCGCCGCCCGGCCGCCCGCCTCCTTCCCCAGCGATGTGAACGGGCACAGCCTCCACCCGCCCTACTTCAACCTGGCCGAGGGCACCCGCATCTCCGCCACCGCCACCTGCGGCGAGGAGGCGGCGGGCGCCGGCAGCCGCCGGGCCGTGGAGGATCTCTACTGCAAACTAGTCGGGGGGCCGGTGGCCGGGGGGGACCCCAACCAGACCATCCAGGTATGGCCGGC
>WHYT01016380.1:39486-137847 GCA_009806455.1 Tetrax tetrax
GGGGGTGCGACAAGGTCCCTTTGTGCTCCCCCGGCCATCGCTCTCTCGTCCCAGCCCTGCTTTTCAGCCGTCGGTGCGAGAAGAGGCCGAGCTGGGTCTCGTCGGGGGCCGGGAGGGGCAGAGGCTGCAGCAAAAACCGGGGCAGCTCTGAAGCGTGTGCGCGAGGGGCGTGCAGGGCCCCCCGTCCCCCACGACCGCTGGTGTTTTCCCACGCACCCCCACTTGTCCGGCCACCGCAGCCGGACCTTGTACAGAGCTGGCGCCCACCCAGCCGGCTGGTGGGTTAGCGGTGGGGGGTGGCACAGGGCACCCAGCCCTGCACCCCGGGCCGGGCGCCCCTGTGAAGCCCCCAGGAGCAGCGGGGCGATGAGACACACGTGCTCTTTCTCTCCCAGCCGTGCCCGAAGTCACACACGTGAAACGCAGCTTGCTGATTTCCCATGGCATTATTTTTAAAGTTATCAGTTCTTTATGTTGACAAAATTCTGGGCAAACCAGCTCCTAAATTCCTCTGCCGGGCAGAGAATCAATGTACGATAAACGTGATACTATTTACCTTTGTGGATTTTAACTCTGCCATTCCCTCTGTGAGCAGTGGGGCGTTAGGATGAGCAGAGGAGGAAGTTAAGAAGGTGAATTTTACAAGCGAATGTCAGGTGACTTATCTCGGGGTCCCATTTTAAGCGTCCCGGAGGGAGCTTGCAGCTAGGAATGCAGATGGTAAAAACTGCTGGGCAGTTTAACAGCTATGGCTCCCTTGAAAAGAGGAAAAAGCAGTTGTAAACGGCCTTGTAAAACACTAGTTTTAGTTGCAGGAACTCCAGATCCCCTGCCCCCCTCGGGGCAGCCCAAGCTGGGAAGAGCAGCTCTGATTTGAAACGCTCTGCAGCCTGAAGCCCACCACGGAGCCGCCAGCTGCTGCTCGCCCGCGTTTTCTGCTTGTCGCTTGTGAGGTTCGCGGTGCCAGTTCACCTGTCGCAGTGGAGCAAACTGCTGTGTGTAACAGTAAGGAAGAGCAGGGGAAAACTGTCAGTTTCTTGGATCGAGCCTTTCTTGGTAGGGGTGGCTGTGTAATGAGATGATCTCTGAAGCATTTTTCTCATTCTGGCCGCATTCTCCGGAGTCAGTGCCGTACTAGGAATTTTCTGGCTATTGTGTGGTTATGACACGGAATTTTGCTCCATATGTAGTGTAAATTGTTGGAGATGTTACTGGATGGTAAAAAGCTGACGTAGCCTCCTCTGAGTTTTGCCACCTTTTAAAGTGATCCGTTTCACTTTGCTGCACTGTAAAATAACATAACTTGAAGAAGCTTTGCTTTAAGTACGAGTAGCAGGAGACTTACAGGGACTTAGATGTAATAAGTGTGCTTACAGTGAGGCAAAGGTAGTAAGGAAAGATAAAGAAGTAACTGCTGCTATGTGCCCTTGGAAACAAATATGAATGGTCTGCCAAGGAAAACTGTGAGAATAGGGCTGCTTGGAAAAGCTGGCAAACGGGAATATGCATTCATCGCTCTGCATCTGTTCCGCTGTGCTCCGGCCACACCGCTAGCTTGGCGTGACACGCTGCAATAAGGATGCTGGTGACTAAAATAAACCCTTTGGGCTGTACCAGCTCTAGGGGCAGTTGTAACTCATCCTTCAAGCGCGGCCCTTTCCTGGCACCGCAGGGCGTGCACATCCTCCCGGCTTCCCCCTGCCACCAAACAGGGCTCCTCAGCCGCGGATTTCTGCAGTGATCCCCTCCCTTCCCCTCTGCAGCTCTGGCACAGGATCGCTTTGATCTGACCACCTCTTCCCAGGCCAGTGGTCTTTGGTCAGTCTGAAAGCTTTAGAAAAATCCTTTTGTAGTGGCTTCTTTCCATGACTACAGGCAACACTTAAAAGGGAGAGAAGGAAACAGGAGGCATCAGAGCAGAGGTCAGAGATCCCAATTCATCCCCTTCAGGGGTTTTGGCACCACCCGGTGACTAAAGCAATGAGGGAGGTGGGAGGGAAGTGTTCAATTTGAGCAGACTGAAACAACAATAACGAACTCCACACGGATGTCCTCACCGCCTGTGTGTCCCACCAAACATGGTCCTTTCCCTTCTCCGTGCTCAGTGCTGCTCATGCATGGTGTGGCTGTGGTGTAAAGGGGGTTTTGGTCAGGAGTTCTGGAAGAATGCCTCTTGGGACCCTCCAAGAGATTTCCACGTGCTGTAGTGGCGAAAGGATGTTTGCTTGACTAAAGACCTAGCGTAAACAATAATACAATGATCTAGTCAATGAGCGCAGTCAATTCTCTGTGTTCTTGTTTTCATTTGACACTGTAGATGACTTTTCAGGAAAGGGAGTTCATTGACTTTAAAACATGATAGTCTTAAAACGTTGATAATTGTTAAGCTTTCTGAAATAATGCTGCCCTAAAGAAACTTGCAGTGTTTTTGGCACAGCTTGTGGGAAGGTTCTAAAACTTTTCAAGGAGTTTCCTTTGCTTTATTCAGGGCTCTTTGGCAGAAGACAGCATTTCTAACTGCGGGGGGCTTTTCAGCGTGCAAGGACGTGATGCGCAGCGATGCCGAGGTGTGCTGAAAGGGACTCACCGTGGAGGTTTGCTTCCCTTGTCCCGCTCACTCATTGGCATAGGCAGTCCTACCTTAATAGCAATGTCTTGAAGATGCGGCAAAAGAGACATTATAGGTTTATTTTTCTGATCAAGCTTTACTGAAGATGCTTGTGGCTATCTGTCTGCCAAGACAGAGACAACTCTGCAAAGGCGTAGCTGTGTGCTGTTCCCCATCCCACCCAGCTGCCTGGGGGCTGTTCCAGAGACCTGCCAAAGCCAGCAGGGATTGCACGCTGCTCTGAGGGAGGCAGGGTTGTAGATGATTACTTCAGTTCAGGAGATTAGCTGTACAACAATAAGGGAAGTTACTAACATTAATTGAAGCAATTGCAGACCTTAGAATGTAAAAATGTGCAGCGAATCTCACTGTTTTCCCACCAGTGCTGCTTTTGCTTTGTTTGCACGTTGAATTGCGGTGCTGAGCTACGCATTGCCTGAGCAGCGCTGGCGCTTACCTTGTCCCCTCTTGCTCTTCCAGGTGCTGGTAACAGATGAGATCTGAAGCTGTTTCATGGCTGAATCTCTCTGAATTAAGTGGCATTCTCTTTTGATATCCTGCAGTCATCAGTGACAGTCTAACCCGGTGCTTCTTTATCTTGTGGTGTCTCTTGTGTGTGGTGCTGAGTGGCAGGGGGAGCGGGCTCAGCCCAGGGCTCCCCGTAGCTTGGGTGGCAATGGGTGTTTTACCTCTCTATGTGTCTCTCCTGATGATGATAACATTGACTTCAGTGGTTTAACTGCAGCTGAACACGTAGTTTTTAGAACAAGTTGCTGTTTACTGCAGAAAAGACACCTGGTGAGGCAGCACATGCTAAACTCCGTGTGAGCGGTTACTTGATCTGCGAGAACAGCCCCGGTAACAGCTTGCAAGTGTGCACTTTCCTTGTCTGAAATATTACTTTTTGCCCCCTATTTCCTGCCCTTCTTACCTCATCCCCAGCAGCCCGGGCTGGGTCACGCTCCCTGTGGTTTTCCGATAAATGAGGTGAGGAGAGCTGAGGTTGGGTCATGGCAGGGCCAGATAAACCGGGACAAAGCCATCTGCTTTCCCCAAGGCAAGCCGAGCCTGCGGGGTGCCCGGCTAGTCTTTATGCTCAGGGGAAACTTCAGAGTTCCCATTGACGTGAGCGGGAACAGGATCAGGCCTTGCAGGTCCCTGGAAGCTGCCCTCCATTCAAACCTCCTCCTTATCTCTCTCCCTTTACAGTTGGCTCTGATAGTGGCGGTTTTATGTTCCCAAAGCTGCCTTGCAGCTTCTTGCCTTGCTGAAGTCCTTTCTTTGGCGTACCTTGGTGACATCCATGCCCCTCCTGCTCTGGCAGCCTGCTGTCTCTGCTAAGCCTGTGGCTCACAATTGCTTTTTAATTAAAATCCTCTGCTGATGTCAGAACTTCTCTCTTCCCCGTAGAGACCTGACACGCTGTGCAGGGACTGGAGTTGCTCTAAAATAGGAAAAGCTGGAAATGATTCTCATCAGGTTTTGGTCTGGCTTTAATGAAACAACTAACGAGCAACTGGTGCATCAGAGGGGCTAATCACACTTTTTACAGCAAACTTGGCTCAGCTGTTGATGTGTTAGCAGCCCAGTGGCAGCTAACACACACAGGCTGCGCAGCGGTGGGGAGGGATAACAGCAGCGTTACAAATGTGGAGCAGCTGATCCTAATTTTTAGTCCTCTCTTACTAAACTTGAATTGACTGTTGCCCATCAATGTCAACTTTGGGTTCAACATGGTTTTCACATCTGTGGCAAGAATTTAAAGTATGAATACACTTTATTTATCCACATTTTGTAACCTTGCCTCACTTCTACCCCCACCTCAGTGTTGTGTATTGTGCAGCAGAAATTTCCACACAACCTGTTGCACCGGTTCCCGTTAAAGGCTTGCCCTGAAGAGCTGGGTCAGTTTTATCTGGTCTGCTCTCCCGCCTCACTCCGTGCGTGTTCGAACGAGCCTTGTCCTGGCCTCTCTGTGCAGCGGGAGCTCCCCGAACGGGCGTCGGGGTTACCTGGATGGTTCCAGCTGCCCTTTCCTGTGGCCTTGTGCTCGCCCGTCTGCTATTTTCCTCTCTCTAGAGGAATTAATTAAATGGTGTTCTTGTTCAGGACAATTTGCATTGCATAATTGCCTGCAAATAACATCACACATGGCTATGGGAAGAGTGCTGTGAAATCTCAGTTTCCTTTGTGTTGCAATTCCTCCAGAGTTTGGGGTGTCTGGAAAATCACATACTCTGCGATGGCTCTGTCTTGCCTCAGCCCTTGTAGGGATGCAGATGGAGTAAGCACAAAGGAGATTGCCTGTCTTGAAATCATGTACCTGGTATAATATTTAAGCTGGCTGCAGCTGGGATAGGCAAGGGCAGCTTGCTTGCCTGAGGATAACTGCGCCTTTAAAAGGAAAATTGCTGGTTACGGAGTTCCCTTCTAGGCTGTTTGTATCCGCAATTTAAGTGGCAGAACAGTGGCTCCACAAAACAAATAACTTACCAATTTTCAGGGCTATTGGCAGGTTTCCTTAAGAGTGGGTCAGATTCATTTGTGCATTAAATGGGAAAGAAAGAATTGCCCCTCACAGCTCGGGTCTTTGTCTGATCCTGCTCAGGAGGTGCCGTGAGAGTTGCAGAGCTGTTTTCTCTGGCAGCGTGTCCATGGAGCTGACAAAGCCACCCGCACCACAAAAGCACGGCAGAAAAGTGATTGCAGCGAGGTCCCTGGCCAGCTGACAGCGGGGGCTGGCCCTTGCTGGCCTTGCATTGCAGCATCACCAGCAAAAGGAACTTGGCCACTAGACTATTAAGCTTGAAAATGTAGCTGAAAGGACCGTACTCATGAAACGAATAGGTTGACAAGAAACAGACTGCAGGGAGCTGGGCAGAACTGCCAGTCTGAGCCCATAGGAATAACTGAATGGTCCAGGTCAGGGTCTGTGGGTGTCGGTAGGGCTGTGAGTGGCAGCCTCAGCAGAGGAGCTGGTGGCTGTAGAGCTTCAGCTCCCCAGTGCAGTGCCATTTCTCCTCTGCGTCTGGCAACCAGTTCTTTGTGTCTGGGTCCCTTTGCCAACACTCAGCACATATCTGAAATACAGAAGGGAAGCTTCTTAGAGCAGCCTGTATTCTAAACTGGGTTGTTGTTGTGGGGGTTTTGAGCTTTTTCTTGTTCCTTTTTCCATCTGTGGTGCTAAATTGGTGGAAACAAGAAGTTTGTTTATTGATTTGCCTTAGCAGGCTTACACCTTACGTTTTCTGAATTGCTGTGATACCTGTCTTCTGCTTTGTGCCACGTTCTCCTGGCTACAGTTAAACATTTCTGTTGTACTTTCCCACAGGGCCAGTACTGTGACATCTGCTCCTCTGCAAACAGCAACAAGGCTCACCCCATCACCAACGCCATTGACGGGACAGAGCGCTGGTGGCAGAGCCCCCCTCTTTCCCGGGGGCTGGAGTTCAACCAGGTCAACGTCACTTTGGACCTTGGACAGGTAACCCAAGTCCTGCTCGGTTATATTGTAGACCATGATGGCAAGGATGTGCCCATCTGCTTCTGAAGTCCTTCATGGCCCTTGCTGGAAGGGTGAGACAAAACCTGCTCATATAATGACAGGACAGGAGACTCTAGTTAAAACTTGGTGGGGAAAACCTCTTGTCTGTCTGTAGTATTAATTGCAGTCTGTGCTATTTGCTGTTGCTATTTAGATTCTCCCTAAAAGTTGAGTCATTCACGGAATCCTACTGCACTATGCAGGTGCCGTTCCTCTAAAGAGGGTACCTGCCTCCCAAAGTGGGACGCTTAGCAAGCCTGAACCCCAGAACATGAAAATACAACCCTGAGGAACTTAAGATTGTGCTGTAGAACTTTAACTGGTATGTTTAAAAATTTAAAACCAGCAAGTTTGTGCTGAAAGTCTTCCTCTAAAACACGAAGAATGACAATGGATGTTTGGTCTCTGATGCTGGCAAGTCAGAGGGAATTAACATTGTAGTAGCGGCTGCCAGCCCACACTGCCTCCTCTGTGCTCCTATTCATCCACAAAACCATCCCTCTGGAAATGGGTTGTTCTCTCAGACTTTCCTCAGCTTAGAGGAAAGCAGCAGGAAAGACAACGTCCTGGCTGAAGCTGCAGCAGACCTGAAGGGCTGTGGGATGTTATAATTCAGGATCTGGGACATTAGCTCTGTTGTCTGTGACAGTTTAGCATTTAATTACTGAAGTGCCCCCGTGAGCAGGTAAGGATGAGCTTTGACCTCCTCTGCTGCACTCTCCCGAGCTCTGCCACCAGCCCTGCAGCACCAAAGGGCCAAGTTTGGGTTCTCCTTGGCTGGAAGGCTGCAAGGCGGGGCAGTTGTGCAGCTGCTGCGGTTCAACTCTCGTGTAGAAAACCTGGCTGCTGTGATTGCTCACGCAGACTTTCACGGGCTGAGTGCACTGCCCCTCTACTTGTGAGTTTGCACTGATTGCAGTGGTTTGAAGCCTTGTTGGGCACTGAAGCTTTGTACTGACCTTGCAGGTGGCTTTTTCACCCTCTTGGGTAGAGTAAAAGCTGATTTGTCATCACTGTTTGTAAGGCATCTGACTCCAAATTTACAGCTATAAATACTTGGGACGTATTGGTGATGATGCCCTTCTGTTAGATGCCTCAAACACGTGCTTTGGTCCCCAGGATTGTCTCTAATCCACTCCCTGCCTTGTTGTAGCACTTGCTTGGAGCCTCTCAAACACCCTCCACAAATTTGTTGTCTCCCGTAAGTGCCAGCTGTCTGAGGCTGTGCTATACACAGCACCAGCAAAATAGCTCCTACTGCCTGGGGCACATCATGCATGGCATAACAGCTGTGTGGGCAAAGCCTCCCGGGCCGCACACAGTGCGCTGGTCCCCGTAGCCAACGTAGGTGGCATCTGCTGTGTGTCTTAGGAACTTCCCAGCTGGCAGGGGTGGGCTGGGTGGGTGGATCGCTTGCACTCCCTCCTCTGACCAAGGGCCAGCCTGCAACGCAGCTTTCGGATTGCTCAGTGCTCCTCTGGAAAGGGGTTTTCAAAGCCCAACTTTTCCTTGAAAGCTTCTTCTCCTCTTTGTCATCCTCTGTGGCAACTTTCTGGCTTGGGGCCAGAGTTAAGCCAGATGCTCTGTGTGCTTGCAAGCTGGATGCTTGGCTCACCTGGGGATTTGCAGCCTTCAGAGCTGCGGTGCTGGGAGCCAGAGACTGGAATAATTGGGGGGGGGGCGTGCAATATTGCTAGAACTGAGCTGGTATAAGTTTACCTTCTGTCTCCCGCCCTCCTCTCCAAAGCCTCTGTATTTGCTCTGTATTGGTACCCTGAGGGGTGAGATTGCAGCATCGTTTCTACAAGGTTAGAATAGAATCGTTTGGGTTGGAAGGGACCTTTCAAGGCCATCCAGTCCAACCCCCCTGCAAGGAGCAGGGACATCTCCAGACAGATCTGGTTGCTCAGAGCCTCATCCAACCTGGCCTGGAATGTTTCCAGGGATGGGGCATCCACCACCTCTCTGGGCAACCTGGGCCAGTGCTCCACCACCCTCAGTGTAAAACATTTTTTCCTTATGTCCAGTCTGAATCTGCTTCCTTCTATTTTAAAACCATTACCTCTCGTCCTGTCACAGCAGGCCCTGCCAACCAGTCTCTCCCCATCTTTCCTGTCAGCCCCCTTTAGGCACTGGACAGTGCTGGCTGCAGTTGCTCACAGTGGGGAGATTCCTGCGGCTCACAGATCCTCTGCGTCCCGTTGCAAAGTAGGTGGTTGCCAGCTGGTCTCAACAGGAGCACAAACCTAAAGCTTCAGCCCATTTTTTAGTGGCTTCCTCTTTATCCATGCCCTTATTGCATGTAATTGCTATAATAACCTGTTTATGCTCCTGGTGAGAGTCCGTTCTTTGCTTTTCCCTGCTTTGTTTTGGTAGGTCAGGCAACAGAAACACGATGAAATGTTACAGAATCGCTAATTTCCTCCTTTTGAAGTTAACGCTGGCTGAAAGGATGGAAGATAGAAAGAGGAATTCTTGACCCAGCAGGATCAGGCCGGTGTACCTGGCAGCCAGGCTTTGCAAATTCCTTGGATACCTGTGAAACAGCGCAGGTAACACCCTCAAAGGCACGTCTGAGAGCAGGGCTCTTTTTGGCTGGCAAACAAGGCCTCTTCTTGCTCCATGTAACCCTCTAGGGAGCTCTTGGACCAATTAAGACTTAATTTAAGGGACTGGCAGCCACCAAAGCTTTTGTCCCTTTGCGGGATGGTGAGTGCCTGAGCTGATGGCGTGGTGTTTCGGCAGGAGCTGGCTCTGGAGGTTATGGTGTCAGCCCCTTCCCTTTGCTGCTCTGCTTCCCTGCTGTCAGTCCCTCTTGAGCCGTAAGCGCTTAATTATCAGCTGGAATCAGGTTTCTCCAGCATTTGGGAAGGCTGTGGCAACTGGGAGAGGGGCAGTTAATTAAGCAGCCTGTTGGTCTTTGCTTTTGCTGTCTGCGAGCTTGCTCTCCTCACAGGGATGTTAAAATCCTATGGGAAGGAGAGAGGAAGGAATATTCACAGCCAGCAGATAAGTTAACGGGCGGCTCAGGCTGCCCACCCAGCTGGCGTGAGCGTATTAAACGCTCGCATCGTGTCGTCTTAGTGCCAGCGCGGCCTGATCTTAACGGCTTCATCGGCCAGGCGGATCAGAGCTCCCACCGCAGCACGGGAGGAGATCGCGACGATTATCTGCTGGGGGGGGTCAGATCTGAATAGCTCCCGCTAGTGCTGTGCCTCCTTCTTGGGGAGGAGTAATTTTTCCTTTTCAGAATTGGTGGGGGGGGAAAGCTGGAAGAGGAGGAAAAATCCCTTGAGGGTTCCCATGTCAGACTCAGGTTTGAGCATGAGAAATGTGTCAGACAGCTCCAAGGAGGAAAGTTTAATGGATGTTAGGGGGAGGGGTGTATGAAGAAGGAATTTTTTTTTTCCTTCCTTTTAATTGCGACCCTGTTCTTAAAGCTTTAGTGTATTTAGGATGAATGGCTGGGCCATTGTGTGGATTTGCCGAAAAATACAACATCACAGCACCATGAAGCACAGTTCAGGTTTTGCAGGGTGGAAGAATTGAAGGGTGCTGTGTGCTGGGAGGACAGTGTTGTGTGTTGTGGTGGAGCCCCCTAAACCTGCCCCACTTAGCTCCAAGCTCTTTCCTGTCCTGCCCGGAGCCCCCGGAGCAGCTGGAAGTGGGAAGGTGCCTCAGCTGCAAAGGGGCTGTAGGGAGCAGAGGGACAGGAGACCATGACTCACCGCCACCATGGGAATTGTCCCCTGTGATCCTGCTGTGATTAAGTGCCACAGTGGGTGGAGGGGAGGAAAGGGTGTGATGGAAGATTCAACCCCCCCCCACCCCTCTCCAAGAAGGTCATTTGAGTCAGAGCTGACAAAAATCGGGAGGTTTAAAGAAACATGAATGGCTGGCTTCCTGCCAGGGCCTGACATCTTCCTTGCATGAAGGTGAACCCAGGCCAGCCCTTCCCAGAGATGTTTATGGATAGTTGGTGCTCTATGATAAACTCTGTGGAGAGGAATGCTTGCAGTCATGCAAGAGCTGGAGCTTCGTGCCAGTGCTTGCTTGAGGTTAATTACTGCAGTGAGAAGGTGGCTGGATAGCATCCCCCATCTCCCCCCATCCTCAGTGACACTAGAGAACAGCAGAATTTCAGACTGAAGCTTTGCAGGGAGTTTTGATTTACACCTCTAAAGGCATTTAATTCTCACTTTAGTCGGGAATGGGATTTATGTGTGAAAGCCTCTACTTAAGAGGTAAATTAGATCTGGCAGAGCAATGTCTTGAGGTGTCTGGAGCCTCTGCTCCAACCTTGTGGCACTGCTGCACAGAGGGCACGCAGTCTCCCCTACGCACCGGTCACCCACCCCCAGTGAGGAACCGCCTCCTCCCTTGGAGAGCCCCAGGCTGTTACTGCTTAAAATGCAGTTCCCTTTAGGGTTAAAAAGAAAAAAGAGTTGCATTCATTGGTAACTCATGAAGACAGAAAGGAAATGAGGAGGATTGTGCGCTTGGTGAAGGTGTGTTTTGTAGATGTGTGAGATGTGTCTAGGTAAGGGACTAGATCGACAGGTTACTGGGTGCCTTAAGTACCTCATGAGTTTTCTAGTAATTGCAGTGGGATCTGCCAAAGTTCCCATTTTTTTTTTTTTCTGCCCTCTGTTGAACAGATGAACTTCTGCTTGCCAGGCTCTTCAAGTTCTATTGGCACAGTACTCGCTAGATGCTTCAGCCCTCGGCCAACGGGCTGCTGTTCTTTCAGGATGAAACTTCTCTCAAAAGGAGGTGATTGTTTTTCCTGTGTTGGATTTCCAGGGCATAAACCTACTTCCTTTCTCTCCTGCACTGCAAATGTGTCCCCTTGGGGCTGGCTTTGCACAACAGTTAGGCGTGCAGGATGCTTGCGGGTTCTGGGTGTCGGGCTGAATGCCTGACTTGCAGGAACAAGTCAATCCTCTTCGTGCGAACTAATTTCCTGCTCATGCTTGGTAGATCCGGGCTGGGTTCTGTGGGTGAAAATGCTACCTGGCCTAAAGCTAAAGGAACACCACTGAACCATAGCATAGTACTGTGTGTGTCACGGTGCTCCGAAATCTTCTTTCACCTCAGCTTCACCCTATTTTCAATTAATTGAAATAGTAGTGGAAGCTGCTGGTGGGGATCTTCAGGAGCCCTCTTTGAAAGGCAGCTGGAAGGAAAGCCTTGCAAAATGCTGGGCTGGGGCTTACCTCCCTGGCCCCAGCAAAAGCCTTCAGCACACAGATCAATCTGATGTTTATCTCCTGGTTTAACAAATTTTAAAAATTCTTCTTGATGAGAAAACTCATTAAATCCCAAGAGAAAGCTCATGGTTATTCTTGAATGGAGGTGTTCTGCTAGTGGCTGTTTTTCCTAAGTGTGGGGTGGGATGTGGGTGATGGTCATCCAAGAAGAATTTTCAGCTGAAAACCTCTCCCTTCTTTCACCTTCTTCCTTTTGCACCTTTGTTTCACTTGTTGTGAGAGCTCTTAGCTGCCTCCAAGTGATGTAGCTGCTGCCTGTGTTTCCCTCCAAGGCATCCTGTTCGTTCTTGCTATACACAGGAGGAGACATGAACAGTCTCTTCCCTTCCTTCGCCTCGGGAATGTCTTCTGCGTCCTTTTCCCCAGTACACATCGCTGGGAAATGCATAGCTTTCATTTCTCGTGCCCTACAGGCTGCCTATTCTGCCTGGCATATATTTTTCATGCAGCATTGCGAGAATGAATGAAGATCTAAGATTTTTTTTTTTAATTATTTTTTGTACATAGTTTTTACTTTATAAAAATTTCTCTTACTGTAAGGGCTCCTTGGTCTTCACTGTGCTGCGGCACCACTGTGGGAAAGGGGTAGGAGGGCTTAGTGACATTTACTGTGAGCTTTTGCACCTTAAGTAAAGGGCTGGGGCGTAAAATCTCTAACAAAGACATTCTTTCTCCAAATTGTTCTCTGGCTCTTGGAGCAAAAGCAGTATTAAAGATAAAGCATGTTAAGCAGGCTGAGCAGAAATCCTTTTTTTGCTCTCAGCAGCTGAGGCTGCTCTCTTCTCCTGTGTAGAGTCCTGTGCAGTCGCCATAAAATCCTCCAGAAGTGGATCAAGATTTTGTTCACAGGCTTCAGCATCCTGTTCCCTGATCTGAAACGGCCTGTGGCTCCCCTTTAACTACGGAGCCTGGCCAGTGCTGCTGTGTTGTAACAGGGCTGTCGAGTGGAAGGGGGTGCGTATTTGTGATGCTTCTCTGGGACAAGCAGAAAGGTGTGACTGTGAGAGAGCACGCGGCGCTGGGAGCTGGCGCTGAGCCCAGGTGTGCGGATCTTCTCTCCCAGTATATTTTTCCCCTTTATTGTTTGAAATAACTTAGCTTGCGAGGGTTGTTCTGTTTTCTTCAAAGTTGCAGTTTCTCTAACCCAGACCAGCAGCTTTTTTTTTTTCTTTTTTTTCTTTTTTGTGCTCTTAAGGGGAGATTTTTGCCTTTGCTTGGCCCTTCTTAACCGTGCTGTGCTTTCTGCCAGCTCCCACTGGATTCCTGGCTCCAGCAGCTCTGCAGGAGCTGCTCAGGTGAGTGGGAAGGGAGTGCCTGGTTGTTGATCAAGTGGAGATCTGTCTCCTCCAGCAGCAAGAGCAGACCCATCCCCTCCTTTTCAAACAGCCTTGCCAAGTCAGATGCCAAGTTCCCCTCTCCAGGGTCCAGAACAGTCACGGCTGAGATTTCTTTCCTCCTTGTTAGTGCTGGTGGTTGGTTGCTGTAAGGGAAAAGATGTGCAGAACATCACTTTCGGTAAATCATGGATGACATGGGAATTTTAATTGTATGTTTGCTTATGTTATGAACCAGTACTGCTTAAAATCAGTTTTCTAGGGTTGCAATGAGCGGATGGTATTTCACTTGTAACATTTGATTCCCCAAAGACCTGCTGTGCCTCACGTCTTCCAGGCTGTAAGCATGGAGAAGGGAAGGCTCCCAGGGGAGCAGGAGGCTCTGGGCAAATCACTCAGCACTGCAGCACCTTTTTTGGCCTCCAAGGAGGATGTTTCTGCCTGTCCTTTGCGTCTTGTACAAATGACCCTTGTGCTTCCACGGCTTAATCTTCCCAGAGGCTGCGCTTGCTCTGCCTAGACCTGAACCAGCTCTGGAGAATTCAGGTGTTAAAGTCAGCCTCAGCCTCCCCCCAGAACAGCTCCAGGTTACGACTGATGAAAGGATAATTGCTCTGTTTCTAAGAAGCATGTGCAAGATTTCCACTGTAATTTCTCCCTGCGTATTGTTGCCTATTTTTAATGTTGGTGTTATGAGAAATGAAGAGGCTGATGCTGAGGTCTCCTGCTGCAGAGCTCCCCCTCCCCGCCAGGCCGCCTGCTCCTGCTGAGCTCCCTGGGATTCCTCAAAGATGAGGAGAAAGCCCGGGGCGAGCACGAGCTGGGGAGAGGTCAGGCGAGCTGCGAGCTGGCGTACGGGAGGCTTTAGTTTGTAATGAATAGCTGGAAGGCAAGCCTTGTAATTTCTTGCTGTTCTCCTGGAAAGTGTCTACTTGGCTGGGCTGGCAAACAAGAGCGTGCCTTGAATCGGGTGTGAATGCGTGCAGATGTTCGTGCTCCACGGGTCAGCTTTGTCCGGCCTGTTTGTGGTTGTACCAGGCAAGTTAAAACAGACAGAACCGTCTAGGTCAGGCCTCTGGTTACTGGACAGTTGTGTTTTCCTACTTCAGACAGATGTTCCAGGGAGTGTTTTGTGAAGGTCAGCTTACCCAGCGGAACTGGAATGATTCACAGCTCTGACGTGGAGCATGCTGGCATCTGAGTAGGTGGGTTAGTGTCTTCTGGACTTTGGCTTGTCCTGTCTCCAGAAGGGGAACACTGCATCCATCTCCATCACTTTGTGTGCACAGCCAGTTACCAAGCTGGAGCCTGCACAGCAGCAGACCAACGAGGACAAAGTTGCTTGCGGAAGAGATGAGTTCTTGAGTCAAGCCCCCTGGACATCTCTTGGCCCTGTGCAGCCCTTCTCTTCTGTCCATTGTCTTTCTCCACCAAGTGACAGCATCCCTCACCGCTGCGCGGAGTGCTTGGCTGTCGGTGAACTCCTGCCCTGACCACACCTGAGGGCACACTGCTGAAGCCGAGGGCTGTGAGCCCGGAGATGCCACCAGCCCTGCTCTTTGTGTGACCCAGACGTGGGCTGGGAGACACGCTCATCCTGTGGCATTGCACAGCTGGTTCAGTTCTTGACTCTCATCCTGGTCATGATGAGAAGCCCCTCACGTGGGCTGTTCACGTTTCCCAGGGTGGGTTTCCAGGGGCTGTCCTTGCCCTCCACAGCTCCGGCACAGCTATGTCCTGGCTCAGATCCACCGGGCTGGCAGGGAGGATGCTAAACACGCTTCTGATTATCTGCCTAGTCAGCTTCTCTGCTCTTTCAAGCCTGTTCTAGCCCCCTGCACCTTTCTTTTGATGCTTTACCAAGCCTGGCTCAGCCCTGCTTTCATCTCTGCCTTATCCTTTTATTATAGTCATAAATGTGGGCCTCCGGGCTGTGCCCAGCCTTGATCCTCAGCCGTTTCCTGTTTTCTGGATTCAGTGCTCTTCAAATTGCAGACCTCCCCTCCCATGTGTGATACCAAGCAGTGCAATAAATAGTACATTGCTTCCCGTTTGATAGAAAATAAAAGGGAGACGAGTAGAAAGACATGAGGTGAGAGGTGCACTCCCAGAGGGTTGGGATGGAAGAGTCTTCCTAAATGGCTTATGAGTAGACTCAAGATCAGTGGCAGCTAATTAGGGAAATGTGGCCTGTTCACACAGACCTGATAACTGAGTTTTTGCTTCTGGAGGCATGCTGAGGGGATAGAGAGATGGGACTGAAACCGGGGTTTGTCGTATTGGGAGATCCAGGGAGAAGGACAAGGCCTTGAGAGTGGCACATGGATGACTCTGCACAAGGTGAGGATGGCGCAGTGGTTTGGGGCTACTTGGGTCACCAGAGACAAGGATGAGAGGAATGATGTTATGTTGTGCTCTGCAGAAGGACTTGCCAAGCATGACTATAAAAAAGGCCTTTGTTAACATGAGGCACTGCTAATGGAAGGTGGGTCTGGATGGTGCCAGCTCCTGTTTGTGCAGCACAGGAAGCAACGGTGCGTGTTTCTTCCCAGTACCCCAACCTGGCCCCATGAACGCTGCTTTGGAAAGGCAGCCACTCAGAAACAGAGAGGAGAGAGGCTGTTGGTGCAGTTTAGAGACTCAGCATCCACTTCCATTCTCAGTCCTCTTTGTAGACAGTTCGTTACGTTCTCTAGGTGGACTGGGTGTCACCTACTCGATGTCAGCAAGGGTGTGTGACAAACTGCCTGCCAGAGTGGTGGTACCACTGCTAGGATGTCGGATAGCTCTGGAGCAGCGGGGATGGGGACGTGCTCCTTCCTGACAGGTTTGCTCCGAGGTGGCAGCCTCTGGCAGAGAGGATGAGTGGGTAACGGGCCAGCAATTGCTTCGAGTAAGTTGCCTTTGTCCTAGAAGATTTGCATGTCATTGATGGATTTTACTGTTGTACCCGTGTGTGTGGCTTTCAAGCCGCATCTTTGATGGAGCAGATTTGCTTGTCAAAGCCTGCTCTTACAACTCGGCTCTAGTTGGTGTGCTCTGCCTGAGAATAACTTTGCATCCTCTCCTTGGCATCCTGAGTCTTTTCAGTGATTGTTTGCGTAACCCATGCAGTGGTGAGCAAACAGCCAAACTCTGAGAGCTGCCGCAATTTCTCACACGTGCGTTTAGTTGCTCTTTCCCGTTTCTTTCTTTACTTGCTTTGATACAGAGCTCTCCCTCGCACGGACACTCAGCTGAGCTCTATTTATGGATTCCCACAAGTTCCTGTCACTGTGGATCGGAGCGTGCCCTGTGACCAAAAACCAGTTGGCATGCTGCTGTAGGCATCTCTTGGATCTGGTTAGATGCATGTGATGCCAAGCCCTGATGGGAAGGGGAAAAGAATGACTTTCTGGTGTTTGCATGTAGTTGCAAACTGTAAACACAGACTCACAACTGCAAACAGAAATCTGTGTCACTGGCTTCATCATGACTTCACTGTTGTTGTCCTGACTGTTTACTAAAGCTGTAGCTTAATCCTTTTCCAGGCTTTCTCAAAGTCTGCATCCACTCAGACTTAGTGAGCACGAAGATTTTGGCTGGACCCAGGATTGGGTTGGTTTTTTTTTTCTTTCTTTACCAGTCATTGCTTTCTGCCTTGGGTACGCTTACTTCAGGTCTCTATAAATGGGACTGAAACACAAGGAGGCTCTCGGGGGACCATGAGTGCAAAACCTGTGTTCTTGTGAGCCTCGCGTACCTGAACAGCAGCGAGAACTGCCACGCAAGCGCTGTAGCTGCGGATCTCCGCTGGTGTTAGCAGCGGCGTTGGGAATGTTAATCCCGCTGCGGCCCTGGTATGCGCTGCCGTTGGGTCAGCTAACCCGGCTCTGAATGGCACTGTCATGGTGGGGAAACTTGCTGACAAATGCTAACCTAGCGCGTGGCTGTAACGCAGATTTTTAGAAGAATAAATCTGCTTGCACGTGTCGGGCTGGGCTTTGTTGAAATCTGCTAACAACTATAGCGTTAAACCCAGTGTTGTCAAGGCTTATGGGAGCCGCGCAGAAGAATTACGGAAAAGTGATGTTGCTGAAAAGTCTGAAAGCTTGGTTCAGGTTTGGTGCAGGGAGCTAATGCATGGTGCAAAGGGGACTTTTCTTGCGGGAGCCAGGTCTCCTCTATACATGTGGGACCTGGAGCTGCTGCTTGACGATGGTCCAGAAAGGGACCTTCCAAAACCACTGCTTGCACCTGGGAAAGGAAAAGGTGGAAGAAAGAAAGACCGGGAATGGAGAGCAGAAAGGAAATGGCATTTACCACCTTCTAGGTCTGGGGTGAGAAGCAGACAGAAAATAAGATGTCAGAGCTGGAACATCCATATCCCCTTCCAAATCCAACAGAGGAAAGATTTAGGTACACTGCTCTTGGGTGCTAGTGAGCTCGGGTCTCCTCTGAGGTTTGTGTGGTCATTCATCTTTGGCATTTGGCCATTTAAAATGAAAAGCCTTTCAGCGGCTTTGGTGGCAAGCTGAGACCTCTCGCTTTGTGCCAATTTATAGCTAATTCATCCTCTTCCGTTTCCTTCCCCTCCTCACCCTTCCCATGCGCGCAGGTTTGTGACAGGATATCCACTCCATTCAAGGGAATGGGGGAAATATTTGCTTGTAGCGTGGCCGGTTGCCAAGGTTGCTTTGTTCTCCTTGTCGCTGAAAGGACGGCCCAAGGAAACCCTTGGAGCTGAAGCTGGCATGTGACTTGGAGTGGATTTCCTGCGGCTCTGGAAGTGAAATGCATGACATTGGTATTATTATTTTTTTTTTTTTTTCAATCATCCCATAAACGCAAGGGAAGAGGAGAGCTGGGTGGGCTACAGACAGACTGGGTCTGAAATCCTCTCTTTGATGGGAAATTGCTGTGCCGCAGCCATACAAGTTGTGCCTTGTCAAGGCTGAAATAGATCTTGGGTTTGGGTTTTTTTTTTGGTTTTTTTTTTGGTTTTTTTTTATTTTTAGATGAATTAAGAGCTGAGCTTGCAACAAGCTTTTCTGGGAGAATTCCGTTGTGTGGTTAAGAAGATGGTTGCCCCTGTACCATTCAGCATGTTGTAGCTGGAAGGTCGTCTTGGTGACATCTAAGCCCTGCCATGACTGCAGAAGGCCTTTTTGTAGCAAATTGAGAGCTGTAATGATGGCGTCAAGAAAAGTAGTGACTTGCAGTGTCTGGGTTTTAACTCCTTGGCGTGGCCAAAGCAGTGGTGTCCAGGGCTCTGGGGTTGTGGGCTGTGCAGAGAGGTGAGACAGCTCTTCCTCGATGAAGCAGGTGGTGTGGCGGGGTGGTACCTGGGCTGATGCTCCAACACCTTGCTCTGCCCGCTGTGCCCTGCAAGACAGAAGATTTGACTTCTGTTTGTCATCATAGATCAGGTGGCATT
The DNA here is from genome assembly GCA_009806455.1 of Tetrax tetrax. NCBI lineage: Eukaryota > Metazoa > Chordata > Aves > Otidiformes > Otididae > Tetrax > Tetrax tetrax. The sequence goes on from WHYT01016380.1 coordinate 57,659, forward strand.
TATCTGGGTGCATGCTGTGCTGTGGTGGGGTTGTTACACCGCTGCCCTGGGAGCTTCAGACATCTAATTCACTGCTGGCCACAAAAAGAGCAGGAGCTGTTGCAAGTCTCATCCACAGCCTAAAGCACAAAATCCTGTTTGTATCCTGTGGAAGGGGACTAGTTTCTTTTTTCAGTCTATGATTTGGTTAAGGGCTTCCTGAATAAACTTAGCAAATCAGCAAGGCCTTGTCATTACTGAAAAGGATCTTACTATAGCTCTTTTGTAGTATTTTTTTTTTTTGTATTTTATTTTTAGTACTGCAGGGCCTAGAATGCCTGATGATGGAGCAGGTCCCAGATTTGTACAGCTCCTTGCACGCTCTGGAGAGCTGGATTTGTACAGCTCGCGGTCAGAGCTGCCATAGCTGTACTTGTAAAACTCTGGGTGTAAACCATCCTGCAAGCTCTCTAAAGCAGACACAAGTGTTCTTTTGTCTGGCTTTTCCATTTCAATTGTAAACTGGCCCAGGAACTCCTAAGAATGTTTAAATTATCTTGCACAGTGAACCTGGGTTGGCATTGCTGTAACTTAAACAACACCCAGAATGTACAGTTGGGAACAGTTGTTTGCTCTGGATGGCAGGAATGTCCTCTTGAAAATGAGCTGTGCTTTGCTAAGTATGAATAGAGGGTTTTTTCACCCCCCTCTTCAGGTTTTTGAAGGCCAAAGTCTTGAAAAGGCTTAGAAAGGCTGCTACGCTATGCTGATAAGATACGTGCTTGAGAGCCCAACGTAGGAGCAGACATGCCTGAGCTGTTTGCTTTCCCCTTAACAGTGTCAAAAATTAATATGTCTCATTAAGGTGTCGGGGGAATTGTGTGCTCAGGGTAAGCATTATTGTAACTGAAACATTATTCCTGGCTTACATTATCCCTGAGGCTGGCAGCTGAAATGGTTGGTTTGGATTTGCTGAACTGGAGCTGGTTTGGGCTCTTCAGAGCCCCAGTTGTTGTAGTTTCATTTCTAGCACCCTCCCTCTTGTCTCTGAGCTTGATGCAGAGATGGGATGGCCTCTTGATACAGCAAGCCTCATGTTGTTTGGAGATGTGATTTTTATTTTATTTTTTTTTTTCCCTCTATCCAGTTAATTCCTTATTTTATTCTCTCACTACTTTGTCGTTACCTTGGCTCATTGGCTGAAGAAGGCTGTCTCAAGCAATTTTTGTAGTGGATCTTGGCAGAGGGATGCCTGGTAGAACTGGGAGCTGTGGTGAGTCTGGGTTCATAAAGCCATCAACACGAGCCAGAGGAGGATGCTGCTCCACACCCACTGTTTTACACCAGCACTCTCCTCCCCTCATCCAGTACCCAATCTCTGCCACCACATCTGTGATCCTGAGTGCAGCTTAAATTTGCACCATGAGCACAAGCACTGGGCAGTACAAAGAAATCGTGAGGCAGTTGTGTGTCACCTTTAATGTGAGTAGAGGGCAGATCTGGACCTCCTGTGCTGACAAACGCAGCTGGAAATCGGCCTTTTCCAGGACATACATATTTCATCAGGCTGGCGATGCAGCGATTGCTTAAAAACTTGACATACCTGTGCTGTGCCCCCACCCTGGACACATGCCATTCCACATGCCCTCCCTTCTTTCAGCAGCGGTCGGTCTTTCAGTGGTGTGTGCTTACACACCCAGACCTTTTATCTCCACTACATCACAGCTTTCTTAAGCCCTTGTGTTTTCTGTAGCGCTCCCCTTATCTCTGTTCCTTCCCAGGGCTGGGCGGTGGGAGCCTGGAAGCAGGAGGGGCTGTAAGCTGTAAATGCCTGTTTGCCCTGCAGTGATGCTGCGTGGCTGACAGCGACGGGCAGGGTGGAGAGCAGCAGGAGCACCTGTAGACAGCTGGGGTTTTCTGAATTGCTGGGTAGTTGGCGTTTCTGCAAAGCAATTTTTTTTTTTTTCTTTAATTTTTAAATTTTTTTTAAGGGTCTGAGGGAGCAGGATTTGCAGCGTGTTGGTGCAGCCCAAAATTGCAGTTTCTCATGTTGGTGTCAGCTCGTGGAAAGTGGCTGAAAACTGGCTTGAAGGTTGCATTCAGGTGTCTGTATGGTCTTGTCTCTGCCTGTCACCTTGTCTCTGCCTTGTCCTTCTTTCCAGCCATCAGAACAAGGATACTGTGAAGTCCTGGGAAGTGCTTTCAGTAATTCCAGGCAGACTGTGGCACCAGTAAGCATCTGTGGGACCAGTAAGCATCTGCACGTTAGCAGTCTGGTGTGCTCTGGGTGCTGGGACAGGGCTCTGCTGTCCGTGCAGTCGGTGGCTCAGCCAAGCTGGGGCTGGGCAGCCCCACACTGCTGTCCTTTTGGGTCATGTGTAACACCGTCTGGAAGGACGGCGCGGCTGGTGCCCAGCCCAGCTCTTTAAATTACTGTTTCTGATGAGAAGCATTGAGGTCGCTTCCACATTTTCTTTTCCTTTCTCGTAGAAAGCATTCAGCAGTGGCTTTGCAGCATGCTGTCCTGTCACCTCCTGGTAGCCCCCAGGCTCTGGATCAACCTTGTGTGTCTGTGTGTGTGTGTGCACGTCTGTGTGTGTGTGTGCACGTCTGTGTGTGTGTGTGCACGTCTGTGTGTGTGTGTGCACGTCTGTGTCCATAAGTGTGGGTAGGCTGTTGCCCTCTTGTGGTTGAACCTACAGACGAGACTGTGGGTTTTATAGGATCACAGAATGGTTGGGGTTGGAAGGGACCTTTCAAGGCCATCCAGTCCAACCCCCCTGCAAGGAGCAGGAACATCTCTGACCAGACCAGGTTGCTCAGAGCCTCATCCAGCCTGGGCTGGAATGTTTCCAGGGATGAGGCATCCATCACCTCTCTGGGCAACCCAGGCCAATGCTCCACCACTCTCATGGTAAAAAACTTTTTCCTTATGTCCAGTCTGAATCCACTTCCTTCTATTTTAAAACCATTACCCCATGTCCTATCACAACAGGCCCTGCTAAAGAGTCTCTCCCCATCTTTCTTGAAGGCCCCCTTTAGGCACTGGAAGACCTCTCTAAGGTCCCCCCGTAGCCTTCTCTTCCCCAGGCTGAACAGCCCCAACTCTCTCAGCCTGTCCTCACAGTGCTCCAGCTCTCTGATCATCTGCGTGGCCTCCTCTGGACTCGCTCCAACAGGGCTCCAGAACTGGACACAGTACTCCAGGTGGGGCCTCACCAGAGCAGAGGAGAGGGGTAGAATCCCCTCCCTTGACCTGCTGGCCACCCTTTTTTTGATGCAGCCCAGGATGCGGCTGCTCCTTGCAAGGGCATCTTGCTTGTTGAACCTTTGAGTCGGAGAGCGCTGAGTCTGAGCTCTGCTTCCCAACAGGTTTGTTTTCTCTGTGGGGATTTACTGCCCACAGTGAAGGGCAGCAGCTCCACAACTTGCACCACCTTTGCCCTGTCTGCCCCATCAGCCAGAGCTGAAGGTTTGGGGCATGACACCGAGTTACATCTTCACTGAGTGCTGTTTTGGGGGAAACCAGTGCAACATGGGTGTATCTGGATGAGGTGTGATGCCTGCTGTGGTGCAGGCAGCTGTGTGGATGTGCGTATCCGTTGAATAATGTGCAAATAGTTGTACAGCACTGTCGGTTTTGCTCAGTTTAGAAGGCATCTGACCTTTCTTTTGCTAAGGCTTTCAACAAGCCAATTTACAGTCCTGGATGGGACCACCCAGAATCTGGTTTCATGGCCAGCAGAGAGAGAAGGGAGAAAACTCTTCAAAGAGCAGAGGAGGTGAAATTACAACCGTGGCCCATATATTGATTTCATGAACCGTGAGGCTCAGAGTCAGATGCCAGTCTACTTTGCTGTGATCTTAGCAGAATGTGACCCCTGTCCCTCGGCAGCAGAGGCACGGAGGAGATCGTGTTTCCCCAGGCAGATCTGATTTCTGGAGGCTGTCAGGGCGATGTACCCTGCGCCTGGGAACGGTGCTGGGAGGCATCGCAGGGGAGGCTTTGGCTCTGCCTGGCAGACACACCATCTCGTATAAACACCCATCCCAACAGCTTTGGAGATGGGTGCCAAACAGGGTGGATTGCTTGTAGCTGCCCTGTTTGCGTGAATGGCTTTGCCTCCTGTCCTTTGAAGATGATGACTCTCTTTGAAAACAGGAGATCAAGAATCTGGTTGTAGACAAGTTGAAAGACATTATTTACAAATGTTTATCCTGGAAAATATTTATAAATCTCCCCTTGGGAGCAGAGCCGTGCATACAGTGGCCTCCCTTGGACTGCCAAGTACGGCTATCTAACAGCTCGCGAGCCAGCCCCGCTCAGGTTAGCGTGCGTCCTGCTGAGGGACACCGGGTCTTCCCAGCAGCCGCTTATTAGTGACCCCGCGGTGTTTATATCCCTGTTACACACAGTGCTGCGTTCAGTGAGAAACTGCGCTTGCACGGGCCTTGCCTCTAGAACTGCGGTTGTTCAGCAAAGGACAGCAGTTAAATGGCTGCTCCCTGCAGCTGCTCTAAAGGTGTTTGGGGATGTTCACCCCATGGATGTTCACCATGATACGCTACAACAACACTACTGCGGCTTCCAAAATAACAGCCTCGTCTCCTTCGTTCTGGCTCCGTGGCTCGGAGAAGCAGTACGGATGCGGGTGGTGATCGGCGGCAGCATACACGTCCCCACGTGTGGTTGCGTGCTGTCCCTCTCGCTGTCCCTGCCTGAGCAGCAGAGCAAATCCTGGAGCCTGACGGGAATGAGCCGCCTGTGCCTGTGTGCTGGTGGTCCCACGTCTCTCCAGCGAGGACACATGCTGGGTGTTGAGGGCAGGTTGAGTTTGTAATCCCATGCTTATGCTGTATCCATAACTAGTACTTGAATTGCTGGGGTTTTTTTTTCTCTCACATTGAGGGGTAGTAAATCCCCCGGTGATGCTATTTTCTGGGCAGGGAGTGGGGATAAGGGCTTGGATTTCTGCAGCGGTGGAACCAGTCAGTTCATGTAACTGCAGCAGCAGGAAGGGGGAAACGGGAGATGGCTGCTGTGCAGACTGGGACGCTGTCTTTGGTGCCGGTGTTGGAAAGGCTTTGGGGTTTTATTTTCCCCACATCTCAGTGTCTGCATCTCACGTCAGCAGTGAGACGCGGTGCGGTTCGGTGTTCCTGCCCCGCGTGCCTCAGCATCCCCAGGGCCGGGACAGGATGCGAGTGCATTCGTGGCGTAGCTGCCCTGGGTCGGGTTGCTGAAAGGGAGAGGGGTGACAGGTGCATCGCCGGGCACTGCGGCACAGCTCCCCGCGAATAGAAACCACCCGGATTTGAAACTAGGTCAGAAGCATGACCTGAAACACGCTGTGGGGCTTGAGATGTTTTCAGCTGCGCCTCTTCCTCCGGTCCCTGGCTGCTGGGAACCGTGTGCGTCTCATCGGCCGGCAATTCGGTGTTAGAACTGTGAGCAGGTGGATTAGTGCTGCTTCTGGATGGATGCCGTGTGAGCAGAAGTGCTTACAGGAGTAATGTCGTTTGCATTGGTCTCTTCTATGATTCTTCTGTGTATACCTTATCTGACCAGGATGGCCGGAGATGTGTTGAAAGCATCAGTCCTCAGCTAAAGTGAAGCTGTTGCATTTGAGCTGGGCTGTCTGCAGTGAGGTACATCCAGGGCAGCCCTAGGACAGACTAGAGAAAAGCGGGGCTCTACGGTGAGCAGAGCACAGCAGCTGCAGACGTCTGAGCTGCAGGGACCATCGGGGCTCAAGACCAGAGTGACCGCGCGTGTCCGCAGCGTGCTTCGTCTTAATGCATTGTTTATTTGATGTCCTGTTTGTTCTGGCAAAGCCTGATTGCCTGCTGAGACAGATAACTGAGTGCTGGAAACCAGCGGGAGCTAACTCTGCTTCTCAAAAAGAGATGTTTTGCATTTGCCAGAAGCAGCTTTTCTCCCAGGGGCTGGTACATGGCAGCCAGAGATCCAGTGAGGGAGGGGGGAGCCACTCTGCCTGTCCTGGAGAGGACACTTCATTTTGGAAGTGTCTTTGGTGTCCAGGGTCGATAAGCAGACTCAGACAAAGGCTTTGTGCTTCAGTTGCCCCACAGCTACAGGAGCCAGAGTGAGTTGGATGGGGTGCACAGGAAGGTTTTGGCTCTGGATCCTGCTTTCCCTCTTCCCCTGAATCTGCTGCGGGCCCTTTGAGGGGTGTCCGATGCTTTCGGCAGTCCTCTGCCCCACAGCCCCCAGTGACAGTCGGCGTGCAGGGACTGTCAGCTGCCTGCCCCAGAGGGCCTGCCTTCTGTCCCACCGCAGGGCGAGCCATTAATTTCCTGTTATTAGTTACAATAACACAGCGCATATTTAAAAACAACCCCCCGTTAGTCCTCCCTCCAAAAGAATTCGAACCTGTCATGAAACTTGGAGGAGAAACATTTTCCCAGACAGCTCACCCAAAGCAGAGCACTTCTGCTCTTGTCAGCTGCTCATCCTTCTGGGAATAGCACTCGGTGTGTCCGACAGCCAGGCTGTCCTGGGGGTGTGGGGACAAGAAGTGCTGTCCTGGGGAGCACTCAGCCAGCAGGACCTGCTGTAGCCTCCCCGGCAGAGCCGCCGAGAGCGGCGGGAGGCTTGGGCGGCCTCGCACCGGCTTTAACTTGCTGCGATTCAGACACGATGAAGGGCACGGATCTGCGTTGGCAAACAACGCGTAGCCCCGCTCCCTCTCGCTGCTCCGTGACTTTTAATCAGTGACTGGCTCCAGAGCTTGGGGTGTGCTCAGGGTGCAGAGGGCGATGGTGTAACAGCAGAAAGAAAGGAGTAGAGGTTTCCTGATCCCTTGGAAGGGTCGCGTTCGTGTTGACCTGGGCTGGAGGAGCTGGCCCCAGGGACAGCTTGAGGCGGAGGGGGGCTCGCTTGCCATCCCAGCGAGGCAGGAACATGTTAGCATGGCGCAGAGCGGTGAGCAGATGGGAGGTGGAGATTGAAGAATTCCCTGATATTTCAGTGGCTGATCGAAACCATACTGAAACCCTCTGCCTGGGGGAGTTGCTGCATTTCATTAAGTAAAATCAGCCTCTCTTCATCCTACTGGAGTCGAGCTGCCAGGGGCAGACAGAAAACACATTGTTGATATCACATTTATGATATGATCTTATCAGCTTCTGCCTGTGAATTGTGACCAAGTTTAATTGACTCTTTCCCCCGTTTGGTTTGGGAGGGTTCCTCTTCCCCAGCAGACGAGTTTTCCAGATGCTTAACTTTAAAGGAAAAGAAAAAAAAAAAAAAAAAGTTAGGGATTTTCTTTGGCCACCTTTCCAGCTTCCAGCTGTTAAGTACTGGAAATGTGTTCTTCATTATGTCCAAGAGAGAAATGTTTCTTTCTTCCGATTGGGATGGCAATAAATATTTCAAAACATAATATGCTGCAGACAAGTGAGTTAGTATCATTTGTTTTCCGCACAGCAGCATGTAGCAAGCCGAGCCGGCTGCGGTGGGGAGCAAACGCAGGCGTGATGAACGGGCTGGGAAGTTGCTGCGGTCTTGCCTTAATGCATCAGCTGTCCCCAGGACATGCACAGTCACTTTATTTGGGTATTGATTCAATAACTGAATGTCTGGTTCTGCCTCCAGGCAGCTTTGCATGAATTAAAATCAACCAAAAAAACCCCAAAACCAAAGCAGAAATCATGAGCAATCCTTAGCACCCTGTTTCCATTAACCTTCCAGCAAATGCACCACTGCCTTCATAGCACGTCTCCAGCCTACGCCTCCCTTCTCCTTGTCTGACCCCAGAAGAATTGAGTTCTGGAGGAAGCCCAATGAGCCAGCAATGGGGCTATTTTGGATTAAGAGGAGGAGGGGTGAATTCCAGCTTCATGGAGTGTTCCCTCCTCTGCCAACATTGGCCTTGCTCAGAGCAAGGATGCTCCAGCTTGCATACTTCTAGTGATCATGGCCAAGATACTTTCATAAAGAAGAGTTTTGCAGCACCCTGGGTAATCAAGTTGCCAAAGCTTCGCATGTAGATTCCCTCTTTGGTCGAGAAGGTGCATGGAGTCAGAGGAGATAAATTTGGGCATCTGCAGTAGTTGCTGTTTGTAGTCACGGCATCCAGCTGGAGCTCCCACAGAGGTGATGATGCCAGGGGATCATCTTGGAAAGATGGATCTTCTCAGAGAGATGGAGAGAGAGGGCTGTCATCAACGGTTAGCAGCAACCTGTGATCTAAATCAGCTCATGAAGTGGTGTTGTAATCAGAGTCCATCCCTGAATAAGCCCTTAGAGCAGAACAGCAATGGCTGATGCTGTAGATGATAATTTGTGGTGTGAGAGAAAAAAATATTGAAAATTTTGCTGTGGGCTAATTGAAATTTAAAGGATTATGAGCCAGCGTAAGCCCCAACAGGGAGATGAGGTGATGGAAAGAGCTGGAAAACGGAACAGAAGTCTTTCTCGGACAGGAAAGGCAGGAGTAGCCCAGCAGGTCGGAAGGTGGTCGAGCCACAGAGCTGAGGTTTCTCCCAGGTTTCTGATGTGGTCCCTGTTCTGCAGCTGGGACAGCCGGCTCCTGTATGGCCTGTGTGTTGTTTGAGGACGTAAGGAGGCACACGGATACCCACGTGGGAACGGACATGAGTGCTGCCTGTGGACTGGGGCGAGTTACCAATGTTTAAAGATGTCTCTCCATTCTTTTTTTTTCTCCCATTCTCTGCTGTAACAGCCCAAAGTTAATGGGAGAGGCAGGATGTGAAGGGACTTTTCAGACATTTTAGAGCTTTATTCCCAATGTGGGAAATGTTTTAAAATCTGTTTTGTCCACAAAGACTGCAGCATCTTTTTTTTTCCTTTAAAATAATGTTTAATAAGAATATTTTAAGAAGAATTAAAGTACTAATAGAAGCAGGAGGGCATAAGGCAAACATTAAGGAAAAACCCTTGAGGATAAAATGAGTTTGTGAGCAATTTGGTCTTGAACTCTGTGGGAATTGGACTAGATCCGTGAAGTCTTCCCGGATATCCCTACATAATTTGGAGCCCTAAAAATAACACAAAACTTGAATGGCCTGGATGACCTCAAAGCTGCTTTGCAAGAGACTTGCAGCGTAGCCAGAGTAGGTGAACACCCTGCAGCACATCTAGGTTTCAGAAAGCCTTGATGAGGCAGTTGGGGATTGCTAATTGGTTACTGGTCTTCATTAGCATCAGGCTTTGATGGATTGGGCTCCTGAGTTTACTTCTGCAGTGAGCAAATAGCGATGGGGGACAGCGGCGTCTTTTGGAAATGTGAAGCGAGTCTAAAGAGTCCAATTAAGTCGGTCCCAGGGAGGGCTGCTTCACAGAAGACCGCAGCCCTCGCTGCCGCTGGCTGCGCTGGCGGGGAGCCTGCTGCCGTGATTTATCCTTGGGCTCTGCTGCTGCTCGAGCCCCAGCCCAGAGGAGCTGCAAGCCTTTGCAAAAAGGTACTTACAGCAGAAGTCTGGTTGGAAACGGAGCAGCCAATTTCCTTTCACCACAGACAAGCCTTATCTCAGGAGATTACATTTGTCTCGAGTGGAGCCTGTGGTGTCATAACCGCGCTCTTCCTGGGCAGATAGGGGCTTGCGCAAAAATCCCGCAGTGACAGCCCAGGCTCTGCTCGTGGCTGTGACTCACGAGCCCTGACCTTTGTGGGGGATGCTGGGACCAGGGAGTTTGGGGCTTTTTGGTTTGAGAGTTGTTTTTCTTTTTTATAAACCTGGCAGAGGAGAGGAACCACAGGGCTTCTTGTCTTGCGTGTTGCTAAGTGGGGTGACTCAGGTGCTTTTCAAGGCGTCTTGGCGGTGTCTCCTGCAACGGGTCCGTACCCCCGCAGACGTGTGCATCCCGCTGTGCTGTCGAGGGAGAGGGCTGCCTGCTGCCTGGGAGCCCTCTTGCCAGATTGACAGGCATCAAGTTTTTCTCTAGGATATCATCTGCTCAGCCAGAGAAAGAAGGTTATTTTTTCCAGCTCCTGGGAAACGCTTTTCAGTTCACCCTCACAAATACAACTGCTGGAATCAACGGCTACATGGTTGTTGTCCTAAAAGGGTTGCAACGTGGATTGCAGACAGGCTGCTTAACTAGTCCGTCGTACCCAAGAGCAGACCGTGTTTTATGGTCCTGGCACAAACGTAGCTGAGATGTTCACCTTTTCTCCTCCTCCCGTGAGCCCAGTGGATGCTGCCTACTTTGAGATTAGTGATGGGCTGCAGATTGGTCTGTCTGGTTGAACCAGTGCTTTATGAAGCTGCACTTAAGGCACTGGGGGAATTTTGTAGTTATTCTGTCCTCATCAGCCAGGGGAGATTGCTTCTCCTCATCTCTGCATGCAAAACTCCATCCTGCCTCTGCAAGTGTGCTGGACAGCCAGGTTGCCAAAGAGTTTGGACTGCTGTGTATATATATACTTTTTGTTTTATTTTTTTTTAGCTCATTCATATTGTTCTGTGACGTTCAATGTTCTTTCTGAAGCTGGGATAGGAAGAGGCTGGAGATAAGACGACAATAAAAGGCTGGGGTAAACCCTGCACGCGGAGATAATGCATTTCAAAGAATGCGGGTGAACTGGCAGACTGGGAAGTTCAAGGAAATCTAAACATCTTGCTGGTCGGGATGGTTACTTTTCTCACCAACGGCTCTGCACAGCCAGCTTGGCTTGTGATGTACCTGAAACAGCTTCTAGTTTAACTCGGACCAGCTGTCAGATACAAGTTCATTATGTTCAGAGCTGTATGACATCATCTGTATTACTTCACTGAATTTTTATTTTTTTAAATCTGAGTTCATTATGTTCAGAGCTGTATGACATCATCTGTATTACTTCACTGAATTTTTATTTTTTTAAATCTGAGTCCATTTGAAGGATTTTGCTCACCTGGCCTATCTCTTGTATCCTCGAATCCATCTTAATCTTGTGACGTCTGACACTTCTGCAAAGAGGCGAAATTAATCACTGTGCATTTTGTCTTGATTTTCCAGCCTCCCACCCCAGCCTGTTGGGAAGTCAGTCTTCTATCATTAGGGATTTGTTAACCCAGTGCAGAGAAGTCTCCTGCCTGTCTGCATGGCAGGTTTCTTTCTCCAACTGCCTGAGTTTGGGAGGTGTTGAAGGCAGAGTGACGACGGGGAGATAAAATGAGCTGCAGGAACTGGTTGCAGGGTCACGCTGCCTCCAGGGAGTTTAAGACACTTTCAAACCAAAATCCTTTCTTGAAGGATGATTTTGAAAATTGTGAGGTGTTACGTCTCATAGGAGCTTGAGAAGAGAGCTCGGGGTGTCTACCTTCCTGCTCAGGTTGGACCCAAACTGAGAACCAGGCAGGCTTTGCTTTCTGACTGTGCCAGTTTCTTCTTCAGAGGTTCCACATTGGTAGGCACCCCATCTTTATCGGGGTGCAATTTAACCACAAACTATTTACTGAACGTAGACATCAGCAGTACAATGTAGGTGCCACACAGCAATTTACTTCAACGCTCCCAAGCTCATCTTCAGTGGCCCACACTGTTTCCATACCGAAATTGTGCAAAACTTGATGGCCGTGCTCTGCTGCTGCCGCTTTTTAATTGCAGAGCAGAAGAAATGGAGCAGTATGAAAGGTCAGACCAGATTTCTTAGTGAGGAGCTGTTTGGAGGAAGTTGAGGAATTTTGGCCCAGTGCGTGCTGAAATTCCTGCCTGGCTGTGTGGGAGCCCTCGGATCGGGGGAGGCAGCTCCTCTCACAAATCCATTGAGGCTTCGCCTTGACTTTTATTTATAAGGACACAAAACACTTTGCGTCTTGCAAGCTGTATCGCGCTTGCCCAAACTGGTGGTGGCTTGCAAGAGTGGGAATCGGGGGAAGCCGTGCAGAAGAGCCCCTCTGCTCTCCAGAGCCTCCTCCCAGCAAGGTTCTCGGGGAACGGGCGGCAGCGTCGGCAGAGCCTGGAGGACCCCAGTACACCCAGAACGTTGAGCTCTGCTGCGCTGGGCCGCGGACCTGCTCTTTCTCACAGCCTTGCCCGTGCAGCTGGCTCTGGAATGTGCCACGTTTTAATGACTTTGCTTTCGTCGCGATTGCTGCCAAAGTCACGGATTCCTTCTATATGTTTTAAAAGCAAACAATCCGTGACTGTGGACGCTTTATTCTCTACACCTCAGCACGCATGCAGCTGGGTGAACCGTTGAGCAAATTAACCGAGAGCTGTTAAATTATACTCAGAAGAAATGACAAAGATTGGGAGCAGTGCTGAGCTCTGGCAAACTCGTGTTGAAATCCTCTCGTGGTGATGTTGTCCCTGGTAGAGGGTTGAACATGGTCTTTAATGGGATCTTTTCTTCTCCTTGTGCTCAAGGTCGTGGTTTCTGCCCTGATCGACTGCATGTTGATGAACAGGAGGTACCAGGCAGGGCCATCATTATCAAAAGTATTACAGCTCTTGAGCTCAAGCCTGTTCTTTGCCCTGGGAGAGGATGCCCGGGGAGGCCTTACGGACTGTATTCACAGCCACTGAGACAGCCTGGCCGTGGGTAGGGCCTGGGCTGGGCTCTCCTCCCAGCCCTGCTAGTGCTGTGTGTGCAGAGACGGTCAGTCACTGGGGAAGAAAGAAGGGACAGGTTTTTCTCTACAGTTGGACCTTCTCCCCTGTGCACAGCAAGAATTAATGGATAGATGGTTTTTCTAGCTGTGTGGGGAGAGGCAGTGGCAACGTACTGTGCCATGCTCTCCTTCGTACACGCGTACTGTCTGTTATTTGAGTCTTCTTTCACAAAGCAACCAGTTGGTGTTCTTGATATACCAGTGCAAGATTGCACCCTGAGCAAAGGTGGCATTGGGGTGAGCTGCTTGAGGGAGGTTGTCAGTGTGGATGGAAGCATCAGAGAATCACCCGGATGGATGCAGAGTGACGCGGATTTAAAAGGCTTATTTGCAGAGCAGTGCCATGCTGAGGGTCACTGTGAAGCACCGAATCCTTCGTCCTGAGCACGGGGACCAGCCATGTCCCACATGTGCTCGTTGTCTATAATTTGCCACAGTAGGGTGGAGCACTCTAAGGAGGATTTTTTTTTTTTTTTTTTTTTTTTTTTTTTTTGGCCTTTGAAGTCTAGCTGGCATTAAAAATTTGAGTCAGTTTTTTTTTTCCATTAGGAAAAATAAATCTCTGAGGCTTGAGGGGCATAAATATAACTGGACCTGCCCATTGGGTCCTCCATGGCTGTTCTTTGCTTGGATTATAAATTGGTTTTGCCTTCCAGCTGTTGCTATGACATAGAAGAAAAAGAGAAAGCTGGTTGTCTGTTAATAATGATTTTGAAGTAATAGCTCAAAAAGACTTTACCTCCGAGATCTGATGTAATAGCCTATTGTTTTCATTTATTTACTACTTCATACAATGCAAAATAGGTGCCCTGAATTCTACTAGATAACAGATTTTATGTGCAAGATGCTGTTTTAGAAATGTGCTGAAATTCATAATGAAAAACGTCAAAGAATAACGTGGTAAAGAGGTAGGTTAGATTTTGCAGAGTTAAAAAAAAATAATTCTCTCCTTACGTGAGAACTGACAGCTCCCTGAAGAGGCTGCTGCTTCTTGCTGTCTCGAAAAACTCCCGTCAGATTAAAAACCCTCAGGTCATGCTTTTCCTTAGCAATTTCAGATTTAGTATTAGCAAGCAGGAACTTCCTGGTTTTTTCTATTTATAGAAAAACACATTTTTCTGTATGTTTTGGGATTAGTAGATTCTTTGCTGGTATAGTTTTCATTTTGCTAAAATTAGTCGTAAACTTCTGTTAGTTCAAGGGAGGAGAATTAAGGCAGTGCACCACGGGACACTGAACGTCAGCCCCAAGAACAGTGTGGTATTTTTTTTCCTGCTCAAAGCTATCATCATGTAGGTGGCTGGATTTGTTTAGCTCTCTGGATTTGTGTGACTTCCAGTTAAATTCCGCTACAATCCCACATCTTTCTGGGGCATCTCCTCATTGCTCACCTATCTACATGAAGGCTGCCCGCATTGTGGTGGCAGGAGAGCCTGCTTAGCCCTTCCCTGAGGGCGTGCTAGTTCAAGTTGGGGCTAGAAGACAAATATCCAAGTCTTGTCTCGAAGGGGTTACTTTACGCTTCTCCCAGCAACCCAGAAAGTGCAAAGGCCGGCTCAGCCAAGTGCAGGATATCTCCTAATGCACAGTGAAAGCCTGGTGTGGGTGAAGTCCTTATCTGTAAGTGACTGAAGCCTCATCCCAAGGAATTCCAGCCATCCCCTCGCGTTCTGACCGAATTTTGCTCTGCTGTGACGCCTCCGGTTGCCTACGCCCACCTTGGGCACCTCTGGCTCCAGTAAGTGACGCGTGGGTGGTTGTTGGGCAAACACAGAAAGGGCCAGTCCTGAATTCGGAAGGGACTCCACTTGCTGGAGTTTCAGCACAAGCGTGTGCGTGCACAGGTTGATGTGTCAGCATCCCCTGAACGTTGCACGTGTAGCTGCGTGCCATTTGCTGTTTGCAGCTCCAGGCAGGGACGGATTTAATGGGATTCTCCCCAAAGGTTGTGTCCTGGCCAGACCCCTCCGTGCCTCTGTCCTCCGTGGTGTCAGCCGGCTGAACCTGCTGCATATCAGACTCTTGCTGCTGCCCTCTTGGTGGTCATTTCTAACCCTTGGCTGTCCAGATCTTCAGTGCAGACTCACCCAGCCACAAGCGATGGCACTGCTCTGTCCTGGCTTGCGCCGAGTGCCGCAGATTTGGTCCCCCAAGGATTTTTGGCAGGAGGAGTGTATGGTGCTGGCTGGGCAGGGACTGCTCGCGCAGGAGGATGCTGTGAAGATAAAGCAGGGCTGTGTGTGAAATCAGTGAACAAGCCAAATCCTTCTCAGAAGTGGTGTTTAGAGAAAAAGTCCTTTGTGGAAAATGCTCTATCAGCTGTTCACCTAAGCCAAGCAGCTTAAAAAGGGAACAGGCACTGTTTAGAAAATAACATTGTAAAACATTGGGTTGCTGTTAGTTCTGACACTGAGCAGGTTCCACGCTGGCTGGTGCTTCTGAATCTTTGGCTTCCAGGAGAGTGTTTTCTTTGATCTCTCTCAATAAAACTCTTGAGTTTTGAGAAAAAAAAAAATTGAAAACAGGCTGGTGCAAAACTCAGTCCCTTCCCTCTCGCTGAGCCTCGGTGCTCACCTCTCCCCAGCCCTGCAGAGATGTTTGATCAGCCACAGCTTTGCAGCTCAGCCCTCCCCTCCAGGTGCCTGGGGCTCGGGTCCGCGCGGGGCTCCGGTCTCTGGTGCGCGTCCTGCACCGGGCAGGGGCTGGCTGTCACCTCCTGGAGCGGCTGCGGGCTCAGGGCTCTGCTGCCCACGACCTCTGCCTTGTCCCAGGCTTTCTGGAGAAAGCGAAGAGCTAACCTACCTGGCAGGGCAGACACCTCTGGTTTCTCTCTGAGAGGCATGGGGCACCCTGAAGGGTTTCTGAGCACGGGTGTGATGAGTTGCAACAAACTCTGCAGACAGTGAAAGGGGATGGGTGGTTGTTTCTAAAACTTGGCCATCAAAATCTTGGGATACAAACATATGGGAATTTCTCATTCAGAACCCTGTAACCTTGCATGAATGATTTGGAAGAACGTAATTTTTAGGAGTGAGAACTTGACACACAGGCATACAAGAACAAGGCAGGAGGTGCTGTGAGCAAAAGAGGGAAGCGGGGGCAAAGTGTCCTCGTGTTTCAGTACACACCCATCTTTCAAACACTGCCTTTTGTGCTTTTTGTGGGGGGTTTGTTTGCCCTCGGGGACTTGAGTATTTTGTAAAAAATGGCTGGATAAAAAGCCACGCCTGCTTGGAGGGAAGCACCTTTTTTTACTGCCTAGAAGGGTTGAAATAGTTCTTGTGTGATTGGAAATAAAAGGTAGGCACATGCCTACCAGCAGCTAAATGTGAGAGATTTTAATAGAGGATTCTGACGTATGGGCTAGAAGAAATAAATCTGCTTGTAGGACAGCTGAAGCTCAGCAGGGGGACAGTGAGGCTGTTAATGAGTAAATCCATTGCTTCAATGAGAATAAATGATTACAGGCAAAAGACGCCACAGGGACAGATCACTGACCTAGAGAAATTCAAAGCAAGTCAGAAGCTCTCTGGCTTTTTCACCTTCTACACACTCGTTTGTGGGGATAAAAGGCACACGAAGAGGCTTGATCACGTATTAGCTTTAGCTTCTGCCGCTGCCGGGAGGAGCAGATGCAGTGCCAGCACTGCCAAGCGTTTTGGTAGCTGGGCAGCTGCTTGCCTGATGGCTGGTGCCCGAGCTGCAGACAGAAGTGATCTGTGCTCCCAGGCAGCTGCGATTTCCTGGGGCTGTGGACTGATAACCCCGCCCGTGTTCTGGTCCCTGCCATGTCTTCAGGAGGGCTCAGTGTTGGACCAAGGCAGTGCCTGGGGGACAGGTGGACTTATATCCCGGAGGCCTCATGTGCCCCTGAAGAGCGGGATTTATTGCCCATGCGCTGTGCCGTCGAGCTGCACCTGCTCGCCCGGTCCATCCGATCCTTCCAGGAAATCCCAAGCAGGAATACGGCAGCGCTGGTAATGCTATCCACGCGCGCGTTCCACGGGGATATTTAGCAGCGGTTAGGAAGAGATGAATTGCTTTGTTTTTACATGGTGCTATTTTAATAAGTCAACGCCAAAGGTAATAAATCTGTCCTACACAAAATTAGAGTGGTTTACTATGTACACTACTCCTGCGCGCTCCGGGGCTGGGAGTAGAGCTGTGAACAGAGAATGCGCTGCTCCAAAAGCAGCTGAGTTTCTCTTGCACCTCTGGGTCCTGGTTTTCCTCTTCAGCTCTTTGCACTGTCACACTAAGCAGTAATCAGAGTTATATTTTCATGGGATTTTGGTGCTGCACGAAGCTGCCCACCATCCAAACGTGCAAAGGGATGGAGTGAGTGGGAGATGGAGCAGATGCCTTCTTCTCCATGTTCCTCTCCTGACTCTGGGACTTGCTCCATCCTTCCAGGCACTGGGGCAGCCACAAGTGATTGTTACTAAGGAAACATGCTTCAAAACCACCAACAGCAACAGCAGCTAGAGGTAGGGATGTTACTATTTTCAAAGAAGGTTGGTTATTAATTAAAATACTATCTGAATTTCCTGGCTGAAAACTCATTTCCTGAAATCCCAGCCGATGGTTGGGGGTTGAGTTGTACCTGGCACCCTTTCAGAGGTAGTGGGAGCAAGGGATCTGTCTGCTTGCCTGGAGACAAGCGTGTGCATCAGATCTGGTGCTTCATCTCCTTCCTCCATGGAGAAGGGAAAAAAAAATTGTCTAAGAGGCTAGGAGCATAGAGGTTTTTATTCATCTGACTGATAATAGGAGCTAAATAAAGGCTTTGGAAAAAAAAACGGCCATTTCTCTTGCAATAGTGGTTGGGCAGAACTGTACTGGAACTAAACATGGAATGAAAAGTCTGGCTTTTCTGCCAGCTCTATTTTTAGAGCTACTGCTCTGTCTTTGTATCTCTCTGAGTTTTCTCAGCATATGCACTTGAAGCAGGCAATCTGCCTTTATTTTTTCCGGCAGGCTGTGATATTCTGCAAGATAAGGATGTAGCTGGAGGGGCAAGGGACTCACCAGATTTGACAAAAATCCCTCTGAATACCAGGATGCGGGTCCTGTTCTAGGATCGGGTTCACTGTGGTCACAGACTCCTGAATACTTTCTGTGCTCCGTGTAGGGATGACCCTGACCCTTACGTGCTGGAGGGAACTGGGTGTGCAATGTTGGCTGGCTCTTTTGTGTCCCAAAATTGCCGTCACGACTGGAACAAAACTCGGCAGCAGTCTAGCAGCATGCAGTCTAGCGGAGAAATCGTGTTTGGCTTTGAGAGCGGGAGCGGGATAGGAATATCCGAACTGGGCTTCGGCTGAGATACTGTGGATCATCCAGCAAGAACCCAAAGGTTCTTGTTCTCTCCTGTGAAAAGCAGCAATAAAAGATAAAAAGTTAGCATGCTGGCCCTCACCTTGGACATTTAACCCTGCTCATTGGGGCAGGACTGGCCTTTCAGGGAGCTCCCAGCAAGCAGGGACAGTTCTTCCCAGTGCCCAGTGTGTGTACATGCACAAACCCACATCTCCATGACTTAAAATGTACTGAAACCAGCTACGTCATCTTTCAGCGAGAGAGGGCTTTTGCGGGTCATGAGCCTATGTGCTGCTCGACCCTGCCGCTCCCCTGTCCCAGGACAGGGCTTGCCACCAGCAACGCTCGTTCTTTTTTTTTGGCTGTTTTCACTTTCTATAAATCACTGAGCCCTAGGCTTGTGTCAAGTTTCACTGTTTGTGCAAAAAATGACTCTCACCCTGCACCGGTGTGGGATCGTAACCCACGCTCTCCAGAGGCAGAGGACTTCTGGGAGCCTGAAGCCTGTGAGGAGTTCGGACTTGAGGATATTTAATTAAGACCATTTCTTTCCAGCATGAAACTGGACAGCAAGGAGGATCCCCCAGAAACTCCATGGGATTTACTGACTATAAACTTGTGGCTGGCTTTGCAAGAAGATAAACGCAGAAGATAGGGATATGCCTCGCGTTTCTGGTTTTATGTTTGTGGTTGCTGTTCCTTCAGAGCAGAGGCTCTCCCAGAGCCGGAGACCGTAACCCGTGTCAGTATACACTGGAACCACAGTGAGTTTTGTCCAGCTAAAGGCTGTGCCAGATTCCATCAGGAGCATTAATTTCTTCTCCGTAGAATAAAGCTGGAGGAGGATTTGCAGCGGAGGGAAGGTGAAGCTTCAGTGGCTGGTACTCAGCCCTGTTCCCGTGCCAAGAGGCTGTGTTAAGCTGTGAGAACTGGTCCTGCAGAGAAAGCAGCTTCCTGAGCTGAAGCCTCTTGGGCTTTGCTAACAAATAACAGCTCAGCTGAGAGGGTAATGCTGCTTCTCCAAAAAAAGCTTGGTCTCGTATGCGTTGGCAACATGTAGGTTTGCAGAGTGGAATTAAGGCAGCATTTAGGTCTGTTTTTCCTCAGATTTTAGCAACTTGAAAAGGATGTCTGTTTCCCCATTGCTTGGGCTCACAAGTCTTTTGGCAGGGTGTTGGGTGACCAGTTTGATTTCTTCATTTTGGATGGCACCAGTCCTTACCAGTGCAAACCCTGAGAGTGATGACAAATCCCCCCCTCCTGCCCATTCACAGCTGGACAACGACTTGCTGTGCTTCAGGATCACGCAGATTTCCCAGCTGGATCTAGTTCACTCTTCCCTGAGCATCTCTCTTGAGCCCCTCTAGCCTACACCCAGACGTAAGTTCAGGTGCCACCAGCCGGCAGTGGGAACCACATAAATCCCTGGTAAGTGGAGGAGAAGCTTTCCTGGAGCCAGAGGAGGGTCTGGCAGGAGCTTGAGGAAGTTTTTGTCTGTGTGTCCTGCTGAGGAGGGGACTGAGCTGGTGCCAGTCTTCAGGGCTGCACCCGTCCTCTTGCCTCGTACCCACACAACTGCGCTCAGACCCCTCGGCTGAATGACACGTACTTTATGGATGACTTGGTAGATTTAAATGCCTCTTCCTTGTCTCTTTATCCCCTTAAAACCTCTCCTATTGATTGTCAGGGCTGTTTTGGAGGCGTGTTATTATTAATACTCACCCTCTGGCTTGTCGACGTGTGTGGCTGGGGCAGGGCCGAGGTGCAGGCTGCTGCTCTGGCCGGGGCGGCGGGCTGAGATGGGCACGGAGCCCTCCTCCTCCCCTTGGAGAAGCGTCCCTCTGGGTACCTGTTAGTCTTTGGTGCTCATACAGCACCAGCTTTGTATGAGGAGAGACTCCTGGGCTACAAATCTCTGCTTTTCAAGCACTAAACTCCCTTTTGGGTTGTTTTTGACGTTAGGAATTTTCTCTGATAAGAGAATTTTATTTGCCTTTAAATATCACTTTGTGACAGAATGATGGAGTGGGGATTCTTGGAGCGATCTCGTGCCAGCCGGGGAGAGGAAATTCTGCTGGGGCTTTTGTTTTTCTCTAGCACTGACATTTTAGCTCTTTAAAAGAGTACGTTTATTTTATCCTTGGCAAGGGTGTGTGTGCACACGTCAGTGTCCAGACAAATGGGAGCAGCCCAGTGTTGGAGCTGTGCTGAAGCCAAGTGGGTCTCCTGCTTCTCCCCTCCCTGTGGCACCTGGGGAAGAGGAGCTGGGCTGGGGCTTTTCTGCAGCCAACTTAAAAACATGGGTTGTGTGCATGAAGCGGGGCTGCCGCATAGAGGGCTTTTAAAAAAAAAAAAAAAGGATTGTGTACAAGGTGCAGTTGGATGTTCCCAGGCAGGCATATGTATCACAGTCCAGGGTGTCACCTGTTACCCCAAAAACAGCCCAAAAGTCCCTCAGAACAGCTCTGTAGCACTCGGTAGCTTTCCGGGATCACCTTGCAGACCTTGGGGGTGGGAGCCAAGCCTTTGCCTTGCCAAGCCAGGATGAGATTCCCTCAGGAGGGCTTTGGTAGGGCAGTGGCACTGGTTTGTAGTGCCTCCTGCTCGGGTCACGGTGAAGTCTAAGGTGTCGCCCAGCACAACCTCCCGAGTACAGCCCATCGCCACAAAGTCTGGGTTTTGTTTGCGTTCGGACTGGTGGGAGCTGAGCTCCCTAATCTGTCTCTCTCCAGCAGCTGTGTGTTATCACGATCCTTTTAGATACGGAGGATTTTGCTCCACAAGCTGCTTGTGAGCAGCAGGATCTGCAAAGTGCCAGCTCGTTTGTTTGGCCTGGATCCCACTACAGGCTTGGGGAAGAGTGGCTGGAAAGCTTCCTGGCGGAAAAGGACTTGGGGAGATTGGTCCATAGCTGGCTGAATACGAGCCCACAGTGTGCCCAGGTGGCCAAGAAGGCCAGCAGCATCCTGGCTTGTACCATCAATAGGGTGGCCAGCAGCAGTAGGGCAGTGATCGTTCCCCTGTACTCGGCACTGGTGAGGCCGCATCTCAAATACTGTGTTCAGTTTTGGGCCCCTCACTGCAAGAAAGACATTGAGGTGCTGGAGCACGACCAAAGAAGAGCAACGAAACTGGTGCAGGGTCTGGAGCACAAGTCCTGTGAGGAGCAGCTGAGGGAACTGGAGCCTGGAGAAAAGGAGGCTGAGGGGAGACCTTGTCGCTCTGCACAACTCCCTGAATGGAGGCTGTAGCGGGGCAGGTGTCGATCTCTTCTCCAAGGTAACAAGTGATAGGACAAGGGAAACAGCCTCAGGGGAAGTTTAGACTGGATATTAGGAAAAATTTCTTCAACATAAAGATTGTCAGGCATTGGAGCAGGCTGCCCAGGGAGGTGGTGGAGTCACCATCCCTGGAGGTATTTAAAAGACCTGCAGATGTGGAGCTTAGGGACATGGTTTAGCTGTGGACTTGGCAGTGCGAGGTTAACAGTTGGGCTTGATGATCTGAAAGGTCTTTTCCAATGTAAATGATTCAATGATTCTGTAAGCTCTCCTTGGTTTTCTTGATGCCTTGAGCGTCTAACTAACTCTGTGTTCCTTCCTTTCAGCTCTTCCACGTGGCCTATGTCCTGATCAAATTTGCCAATTCCCCTCGTCCTGACCTCTGGGTGCTGGAGCGATCTACCGACTTTGGCCTCACCTACGAGCCCTGGCAGTATTTTGCCTGTAAGTATGCCGGTGTTACGAGGGAGCTGCAGCTTAGCGGCAGGTAGTGAGGCCATGGTGAAGACTGCTCTTTGTGCAAGTACAAGGTTGGGTTTGGAGTTGTTTCTGTGTCGTTACTGTGATGCGGTACGTGTCCTCTGTTTCTTCTGCCCAGTGAGGTTGCAAGAATTCAAGCTCAGATTAGAGCAGCAGGGTGAAGTTGTGATGTTCCTCAGAGCAGGACTTTTTTGCTCTCTGGGACTAAATGTATTTTTTTTAAAGTATTCTCATTGGTGCCCAAATCTCTGTGGATGGTTGGGCATTGCTGATCCAGGTCTGGAACTTGAGACTTCATCTCCTCCCTGCTCTCCTCTCTCTGTCTGTCTGCCCCATACCGTATCCAGACTGGCGTGTTTCAGCTCCTCCAGAAGCAAACCGGCGGCTCACTTTCAAGTGGCTGCTGTAACAGAAAAGTCTGGATGCAGAAACCAGTCCCCTTGCCCTTAGCAGCACTGGTGATCAGATACAGCCTGCGCGGGCAGGAAGCTGCTGTCCTGCTGTGTGCAACGTGGGATCGGAGAGAAACAGCTGGAAGGGTGGCTGCAGAGATCCAGTCTTCTGTGCATTTTGCTTCTCCGTTCCCTGATTAGAACCTGATTCCTTTAGAAACAGCTGGTTCTACGAAACTCTTCTCCCAGGGCGTCTGTGGGGTAGCCGGATGCTGAGGAACTTGTTAACCACCGGCCCCTCCCAGGAGCAGCAGCAGTAACTGGGAGAAGATGTGAGTTAAGATCTACAGCCAGAATTTAAAACCTGCCAAGGAGCACTTGGAGCTTTTGCCCTGGGCGGCCCCCAGAGGCTCATATTTCTGGCGTACCTGTCAGCCTGTGCTTTAGACTTGCTGACCTTTTCTGGTGCAGGAAAGAGCTGCAGACATTTTCCCTGCTGTGCTGCCTTTGCCTGGTAGCTCCTCTCCAGTGCGGATGTTTTCCCCTGTGCTGTGTGCTAGTAGGGGATGACTGCTGTCAAATTGCCTGCTTTGCTTTTCTCTGTCTTCTCTGATAATTCCCCTTCCAGCTCTGAAGCCTCTCCGGGGGCCCGTTGTGGACACGTTATCGCACATCTGGGGCTGAGCAGGGAGCTCTTGCCCCGCTTGCTTGTCCCTGGGAGCAGTGGCAGTGCTGCAATGTCCAGAGTCCTCTTCCCTCCTGCCACATCAGGCTCTGTGACCATCCCCCTCGAGAAGTGACGCGCAGTGACACAGCCCAGTGGAAAATTCCCATGGAAATAAAGAGGTGGCTGCTCCAAAACCTGCCAGATTCGCTAGCACAAGAAGTCCTCCGCGGACGTTTATTTTTGGCATGGGGAATTCTGTAGGTGGTCTAATAAAAACACTGGGCAGTTCAGGAATGGGGTTAAAAGCAGCCAGCAGAAATGTAAGCGTTCTCCAGAGATACCAGCAAGCCTTGCCGTGGGTGACACCATCCCCGTCGGCTCAGCACTGCCCTGCTGATTGTGGGAGGTGTCCCTGTGCCCCGCAGCCAGGCTGCTGAAGTGCTTTTGGGCTTGGCTCTGTGGGAGGAGGGAAGAAATGACTGTTGTGGAAAGCATCTGCAGATGCAGCTGATGGGCCCTCGCGGGGAGGGGGGCTGGAGGGACCGTGGCAATGCGAATCCTCCGTGCGTCGCAGCGGGGAGGCACCGTGCTTTCCTCGGCCACCAAAGGAGAAGCAGGAGCGCCCGGGAGAGATTTATCATGGTGTTTATCCACGTGAAGCATTTCAAATGGGGACAGGATGTGAAAGATGCCCTGTCCCAACTCTCTGTCCGGGCCCACGGAGCGTTGCCTGCCCCAGCTCAGCGTTTTGTGCAGGATCAGGGTGAAGGATTAGCCTGTTTCGCAGTTTCGTGTCGCTTTGCTGGGCAGTGCCACCGCGGAGGGGAAGGCAGCCGTAGCGCAGAGCAGGGCTCTGTCCTTTTCTCCGCTGAGGGCAGACTTCTGTAATCTGCTGTTCCCTTAAAGCGTTGCTGTGGTTTAAAGCTGATGGGTTACTGTGTTTTACCTCAGAGTGCCCAGCTTCTGGCTTGGATTTACAATAACTGGAGGAGTTCTGTGGTTTTCCCAAGTAGCTGCTCTTGTTGAGCATCCTGTCTGTGTGCTCAGCCGTGGCAGTGCTCTGGACATCGATCACCCTGAGCCAGCGGTGACAGGCTCCTCTCCTGGGGCTTCGGAAAAAATTGCCTTTAAAAAAGTACCTGGTGCAGCAAAGCTTGGTGGCCAAAGACCTGACATTAAATGTTTCCACACTATCTTCCTGTGGATGCAACTGAGCTCCTGCTGCTGCCAAATGGTGTTTCATGGAGTGAGGCCATGTTGCTGGAGATGAGATGTGGGTGGTGCAAGCCAGAGGTGGAGGCAGAAGCTCTCTGTGCTCCTGCCTTCATGTTCCTCCTGTCTGGCTTGGCCTACCAGAGCAGCACGTGGAGTGAGAGGCATGCCTCCTGGGAACACGTTGCAACAGATTTTGGAGAATTATTCCCATGAATGAGGTTAAGGTTTCCCCATCAGCTCCCTGTGTGAGCTGAGCAGCGCTGGCGGGAGCAGCAGGTTGTGTTGGCTGTCGTCTGTTCCTTCTTCTCCCTGTGGAAACACCCTCAGGAGCGCTGCAGCAACATGTGCTTCACTGCTGAGAACTCCTGGTGCTGGTGAAACAGGAGCGGGAAGGAGCAGCAGCCTTTGCCCCAGGCCCTTCCCAAAGGGAACTGCCCCAAAGAGTGGCCTGGGAGTGGTGGTGTGTTGGTTTTTGCATGGGTAGATGTGGATGCTCACCACCCTGCACATCAGGTCCTGAACTGTCCCAGCACATCCGCTGTGGTTTGGTTGGCTCTGCCAGCACAGGGCTGCCAGACATCCTGGTGATGAGGGTGCTGGACTTGCAGGAGCGGCTGTGCAGGGAAGCCAGGACATTCCTACAGCTGCAAGGAGGCGTTTGGCGTGCAGCGTCCCCAGAGCAGGTTGCAGGGCCAGCAGTGTGATTGCCTGGCCGTGCCTGTCCCCTGGCTTTAGCCAGCCTTGCATTGCCACTTAGTGGCAGGAGGCCTCGATTGCTGTTCCCAAGGGGTGGTCTTGGGTGGCTTTGGCATTTCTCTTTTGTAGCGTGGGGTTAAGAGTGATTGCAGAGTTCAGAGTAAGGTGGGAGAAGGAGACATCCTACAGGCAGTCACTCTGCCTCTCCCAAACGCTGCAAATCCACTCGCCACGCCTGCGCGTACACCCTGCCTGGTGTGAGATGTTACAGTGGTGGCTGTGGCTTGTGGTTGCTCCGTTGTGTGGTTCTGTGCTGGTGCACTCTTTGGGTATTGCCCAAGAAGTTAAGGAGCACATGAATGGTACAAGGTCCTGCGTCAGGAGCAGAGCCCTCGCAGCAAACAGCCCTTCCTCAGTTCAGGGGAAGCAGCGTAGCAACTCCAGTCCCAGAAGGGCAGCAAATTCAGACCTGGGTTAGAGTTCAAGCTGCTTAAACTGTTAGCTTAATGCCAAAATTAAGGGGTGGGTTTCTCTGCAGGTAGGTACAATAGCCATAGTCACAGAGTGGAGGACGCGTATGTTAGCAATGGCAGAGTTAACGACACAAAGCAATCGTAAATGTGTAGTAAATGCTTACCAAAGTGTACACCCATCTCTCCTGTTGGTCAGTGCGGGAAAATCAGTGCAGGGCTTCAAATTGTTCCTTTTCTCTTACTGCTCTCATCTCTGGTTGATGAACAGCTTCCAAGAGGGACTGCATTGAGAAGTTTGGACAGCAGACCGTGGATCGTATCACCAGGGACGACCACGCCATCTGCACTACTGAGTACTCCCGGATCGTGCCCTTAGAAAACGGGGAGGTGAGCAGTTGCACGTCTTCATCCGCTGGAGTTTCCAGGGTTTCTCAGTGACTGTAGGTGTTCTTCTTAATTGGTTCTCTCTTGCCTTTTGGTTGCCACTTAAACTGCTCGGTTAAATCAATTGAGACTGGTAGGGAGCTGACTCAGTTGTCCTGAAGGAGGTAAAGACTGGGTCTGGCTGAGGGAGGGATTAATTTCCTCCCATCTCAGAGGATCACGCAGAGTTGTTCTCCCTCCTTGCCTTCACAGATTGTTGTCTCTCTGGTAAATGGGCGCCCAGGAGCCATGAACTTCTCCTACTCTCCTCTGCTGCGGAATTTCACAAAAGCCACCAACATCAGACTGCGCTTCCTGCAGACAAACACTCTGCTGG
Source organism: Tetrax tetrax (assembly GCA_009806455.1). Classification (NCBI taxonomy): domain Eukaryota; kingdom Metazoa; phylum Chordata; class Aves; order Otidiformes; family Otididae; genus Tetrax; species Tetrax tetrax. The sequence goes on from WHYT01016380.1 coordinate 83,503, forward strand.
GGCACCTGATGGGCAAAGCTTTAAGGGACCCTACGGTGACAAGGAGGGTAAGGCAGGCCTTGCTGATGAGATGGAAGTGTTTCGGGGCTGTGCATGCTGGGGAGAAGGCATCCCTGGATTTTGTCCGTGGGGATTTTCTCTCTCTGTAGTTGTGCTCCCATCTGCAGCGGATGCCACTGCTGCCATGGCTGGAGCTGGAGGCTGCTTGGGAAGAACTATGCTTCCCAGTGGAACTGGGAAACACCTCTTGGTGCCATATGTGGCTTTCTGGCTCTACTGGGAGACCTGATTTGTAGCTAATGGGCTCTTTTAGCAGTGGTGGGTCTTAACAACAGGCAGATACTGCAGCCTACAAGGTCCAGCTTGTCACTGTAAGGGAAATAGCCCAACACATCATTTTACTGGATAAAGTCCTGCTGAATCCTGAGTAGGGCAGTTACGAAGCTTATTCATAAAGATACTAATGGCTAACTTTTCTTGTGCTCTCCAGTATTACTACAGCATCAAAGATATCAGCATTGGAGGGCGCTGTGTCTGCCATGGCCACGCAGACGTCTGTGATGCCAAAGACCCTAGTGACCCTTACAGGTACATTTTTCAAAGTCCTGGTTCTCTGCAAAAGTGTTTGAATTGTTGTGCTAAGAACGAAAGATACCGGTGTGAGCTGTGACCTGTCCTGAGCTCGTAATTGTGCCAGCACTGTTGTTCATGGCTCTGCCCTGAGAACAAATCAGAAACTGGTGCAGCCAAAGTAGCAGAAATGAAACATTTTCTCAGGCTGCTTTTCAGCCAGATCAGCTCCCAGGTCTGGCTTACCTGCCCACAACTTTGCCATCTCCATGGGAACACAGTGGTGGAATGGGAGGGTGGGTGCACAAAGCCAATACTGCTGTTGAACATGGAGGTTTCTTGTGAAAGCGCAGAGCTGGTTCCTGAACTTGTTCAGAGAAGTCTCTTGCTTCCCACATGGCTTCTTAAGAACTGGGGCAACACTGTCATAAATAGATGGTGTCCCAAGAAACCAGAGGCTCTGCTGCCCATTTCTACTATTACAAACCATAAATTGGTTGTAGCTAAACAGCTACTGTGCCAAAGAACAAGAGCATGCAAAGCAGTTGCATTTTCGCTCATGGGATTCTTCCCGTCTGCATTGGCAACTGGAAATGCCAAAGAGCTGCTTCAAACCATGGAAGTGTTGCTTCTTAGCCATCTGTTTGCAGCCTGAATGTTGCCTTTATGCAAGTGATGGGTAGGTTCAGCTGGACGAGGGAAGCTTGTATTTCCTTTCTCATCAGGATCATGTAGAGCTTTTGGATCTTCTGAAATAAAATTCCAGTGAGTCCCAGCCAAGGTTAAAGCTGCTAAGTATTAAAACAAAGATGTATTGGTAAGCAAGTCTGCCTTAGTGTGCCAAACTCCGACAAAGGGGAGTTCGTAAATATTTGAATGTACAGTTCCTTGGTTTTGTTTTAGACTTTGGCGTTGCTGGATGCACAGTGCAGCCGTATGCCAGGGCAAAAGGGCTTCGTGGTGCAAAGTGATTCTGTAACATAGAAACGCCATGACATTTCTTGGGTTTATTGATGGCTCGGGGCTGTCCGGGAAGGGAGGGAAAATTGAGGGAGGAGAGATGTGTTAGGATCCTTGTTCAGTGCCACTTCTGCTGATGACTGTCTCTGCCGCCCGGAATTCCCCTCCTCCACTCTCACTTGGATGCATTTGGCATCTTGGCTCTTGGCCCCAGACTGTGCTCTGATGTTGCAGCACATGTTCGTCAGCAGCTGTTGCGTTTCACCCAGAGCAGACCGCGCTTACTGGGAGGAGAAAACATTTCCTACTTGGGTACTTTGTACAGTCAGCACGTAACATCTGTAAAGCTCTTCGGGATACATCAGGACCAAGATGCTGGGTAAATAGAAGAACTTCTCATGGCATTGCTGTACCCTGTTAGCAAGCCCAGGAGCTCAAAGAAGTCAGCAGAAATGTGATACTTCCAGCTGAGAAAATGAGTAATCGTGAAACCCTGCCATTCTCCAAGGCTCCAGCAGCAGCTGTGTCCAGCCCTTGCGCTGAAGTGGGCACTGCTGAGCGGTCAGTGGGCACTGCTGAGCGGTCATCCCACTCCTCCTGCCCTCACATAGCACCGAGCCAGCACGGTGGTACCTGCCGTAACGCTGCATGACCAGAGGCATTGCAGAGGCAGCTGGGGCTCGGACACACTGTCCCTTCATGGCATGGGCCCCAGCTGTCAGAAACATATCATTCCTTCAGAAATCTGTGCGACCTGTCTGAGTAGAAGGTGCGATGCGTCCCTCTGCACGTGTCCTGCCTCTTCAGATGCTGATGTGCAACAGCAGCAGGGCAAGGAAATGCAAACAGAGGGAGACAAGGAATGTGAGTTGGCCTGACCATATTTAAAATCCCAGTTACGTCTCAGCCTGTCTGGGAAGCCTCTGCTTCTTATTTTAACTTCTCTCCTCTGCACATGCCTGTGTTTCTTGTGCCTGTTGCCCAGAAAGGCAGGATGAGCACTTTGATAGAGGTGAGGTGAGCTAGAAACCTTGGCAAAGACTTTGGGACGTGATGGAACATGTTCGTGAGCTGAGTTCCTGGCCATAAATGATAATGTTTATCCAGCTTTGGAAAGTGTCTCTGAAGTGCCAAGGTATGGAGGCTGCACATCCAGCTGTGTTAAGTTGGTAGCACATCTGGTCCCCATGTGAGTGGGTATGTGCAAGGGCCTACAGTGTGCGGGCAGGTACGGCCTCCTCAAGGGTTCTTCCCAACTCTCGCTCTTTGCCCCAGGATTGAACACTCTGAATTAAGCAGAGGGAAGGAAAGTTCTCCTGGTTAAAGGTGAACACTGGCAGGATCAGGCACAAACCGTTCTCCTGGCAAACCCTGCGAGCAGTGCGATAAGCATCAGCAGGGACCTGGCACGTTGCACCAGCACCCAGACAGGAATCGTGTGTTAACATGCGGCTGCTGGTGGTGTGAGGTCAGGAGGACCCTGCAAGGGCTCTCCATCTATCTGATGAGAGCAACTGTTTCCGTGGGTTCACTGCCCCATCACAGATGCCACAAGCAAGACAGGAGACAACCAGAGGGTCCAGCTGCTGCTTCTGTGCCTGATGCTGAAGATAACAGCAAGACAGCAGCCTGGCTGGTCAGAAGCAGATCTGCAGGAGAAGGTCAAGGATGCTTTTCAAGGCTTGATCCTGCATGCTAGCTTGCTCATTCCCATTTTGGAAGGGAAAGCACTGTGTGTGTTGGCAGATCTTTGCCATCTCTAAGTCCCCTTTGCAGGAGATTTTCACTCAGTGCAGTCAGAAGCAGTTAGAGGAAGGGGCTTATTTTTCTTGATTGTGCTACTCAGATATCCCGACCAAATCCGGATGCTGTAGTGTTTGTGTGCCGCTCTGCCCTGACACAGCTGTTCGCTGGAAACTGTTTATACTGTTTGTCATGGAGCGTCAGTTCCAGCGGGAAGACTGTGGTTTTATCTTTGATGGCAGGGTGACCAGAAAATATGTGCTATGTGAACACAGCCGCTCCCTCTTCTGCCTTGTATATATTCCATCAATGAAACATGTAAATATTGTAGCTGATGCACATTTATCCATAATTCATTAGCAGCACGGACTCAGCACAAGGTGCGGTAAAGCTGCCGTGATAGATGAGCTCTCTGAGAGGTCGTTGCTAGCTCTGGACAGCAGAGACTAAATAAATAGCTCCTTCTCCATCTGAAATGTGCCTCTTTACTCATTGAGTGCCATCTTTTTGCATTCTGGGAACTGAACCAGTACTTTTCAAACATCTTGAACATTAAAGATCCAGGATGCGTGGCTGGAACCACATCCTCCAGCCAAGGAGATTAACACTGCCCAGCAGGTTTCTACGTTCCCTGACTCAGAGACTGTCTTTCTCAACATACATGTAGATGGACGATAACCTTGATCTCCAGCTGCTGCCATGGAAAAAAAGCATAAAGTTTTCTTTCCTTGGAAGTGCTGAGTGGTTGTCAGCCGGGTGAGAGATCTGTGAATGGTTTCATTACAGAGACAAGGCCAAGGTTTTCCTTGCATTGCATCTCCCTCTTGGGTCTGCAAAACACTTACCAGTCCTGGTGAGTGGTTCGGGACTGATTTCTGCCACTTAGGCTCCAGCCAACCTCTCAGCGGAGCTGACCGCAGCCAAGTGTTTCATGGCATCTGTGAGGGGAGGACAGCCAGCGGGGCTGGGAGAGGGTCAGGATCTCCTGCCTCTCAGCCTCTCTGGCTGAAGCAAACATGCTGAGTGTGGATCGTGCCCTCATTCCTCCAGAATTTCAGATCATCCCATATTTTGTTAAAAAGAGATCACTTATCCCATGCTGCTGCTTCTGTCTGGCTATTTGCTATACATACGCTTGCAGGTCCCACATCTTAAAAATATATGTAGGTGGAAACCATGATGCTCTGCTCACTGCAGCCATGGAAGAGTGTGTCTGCACCCTGCATTTCACCCAGAAAGATTGCTCCATTTGTTTCTAGTGTTTTAAAAAATTACATTTATTTTTAAACACTGCTTTTGAATGGAAAAGCATTGGAGGAGAGAGAGATGGGAGTGGCAGACCAACCCTGAGGGGAAATGAGTAATTACACAGATAAAAGCTGGAACATGCTGTATTATCCATAAGTCTAATACAACAGAAAGCGTTTGTGTTGGATGGGAATCGCCTTCTGCTAAGTGGAAGTTTTAGAGGTGATGTCACCGATGTTAATGAATCACCGTTGCGGTCGAGCAGGGACGAGATCCGTCCGTCGACCGTCGAGATTTCTTGCCTGGCGCCTCCAGAGTTTACCCAGCGCAGCCCTGCCTGCACCGGCTGAGAAAAGCAGGAGCTGCATTTCACAGGGAGCGAGGGGCCAGCATCTGCTGAAAGGCTGAATTCGGATTTCCTAGCCTTCCTCTTCGCATGCGCCGGCATACCTGGAGGAGCAGATGGTGGCCCCTTCCCTCTCCGACTCTGGGCTGTCATTATTCCTTTCACATTGCCCCTGCACAGTGGTGGGGACAGCTTTGTGCCCCTGCACCACGCAGTTCCCTCTCAAGTAATTTATTTCAGCTCAGGTTTCTACTAATGCCACCTCCACCCGTTTCCCATTTTACTGTCAGTAGAGCTAGCTAGGCAGTGGCGTAACGATTTTCCTGTAAGCCGTCTCCATGTGAAGAAAAGAGGAGCGATGGTGGAGGAGAAGAAGGGAGAGAATAGCATTGGAAGAGCAAAATTTAGTGTTTGGCTCAGAAAAAAAATAAATCAGCAATTCAAAAGTTAAAAACCCCTGCCTTAGAAGTCTCTTTTCTAGAGCATTTGGATTAACAAATATCACTTCTTTGTGTATCTGACTAAGCACAGCAGGGTTACGTGGCGGCTCCCCATCCCACGCATCCCTGTCGTCACCACAGGCTTGGCCGCAGCTCGTTCCTCTCCCTTGCAGGCTCCAGTGCGACTGCCAGCACAACACCTGCGGCGGGTCCTGCGATCGCTGCTGCCCGGGCTTCAACCAGTTCCCGTGGAAGCCTGCCACAGCCGACAGCGCCAACGAATGCCAGCGTAAGTTGGAGTTGAGTTTTTCCTTCCTTTTCCAGCTGTTTTGCGAACCGCACATTGACCACATTTCAGCCCCCTGGATGGGACTGGTGTAGAGAAGTCAGTCACCGAAACGGTGGCGTTTTTGGCGTGTGGCACGGGGAGAAGTGACCAGTGGCACTGCAGAGAGGGCAGTTTGCACTGCGGTTAACCGTGCTCAGCCGAGGCTCGCCCAGGGAGGCCCGCGAGGTCTGTACGGGACTTTGACTCTGCTTGTGTTCCAGTTCCTCCTCCGTCTCCACGGGTTCGTGCAGGCAGATCTCATTGCTCAATTCTGTCTCCAAGACAAATCCCATTTGGATGTGTTTATATACAGGACATCTTTATTTGTCTAGAGAAACCTTTGGTAAATGCCGACAGCGGAATTTATGCTGCAATGGGAATGCAGAGCGTGGAGCACAGCTACATCACACGATCCCTTATAAACACAGGGCGGCAGAGGACAGTGAGATCTTAATCCTGTGGGTTTATAGAGAGCACCCTCACCACGTGCTGAGCTTTACAGCTCACCTCCATCCCAGATGGGATAAAAGAGGCGAGAACGTTGCCCTCTAAACCAGGCCCCAAGGTTGGGCAATTTCTCTTTCTCGTCTCTGCACGCCTGCACATATTTTACTTCTGATTTTGTGCCTGCTGCGTTTTTTTCGTTGCAGACTAGATTTTGGGTGAGAGTTGCTGCTTTTGCGCTTTTGATCTGGAAGACTTCTGGGAGCTTGGGTGATGGTGTAGTCCCCTAGATGCATTTGAGCATCTTTCCTCATCAAAACGTAACCTATCCAATGTCAAACTCATGAGGAAGAGTTCGTATCTTGAGATCCAGCTGATGACTGAAGGACCTCTGTGGACTTGCAGCTTAGCTAACATCTCTTTGTGTTTCCAGCTTGCAATTGCAACGGCCATGCCTACGACTGCTACTATGACCCAGAGGTGGATCGCCACAAAGCCAGCAAAAGTCGGGAAGACAAGTTTGAAGGGGGAGGCGTTTGCATTGACTGTCAGGTAGGCCTGAAAGGCTCCCATGGAAAAGACAGTGGCAGATTCTTGTGTTCGTTTCCACTGTCACCCTGGAGTTCAGCCTGGCTGGCAGCTCCGCCAACCACCTCGCACATCCTCTGTTACCTTAATTAGGTTGCTTCCTGGAAATTTAGTCTCTTTGCCATAGATTAAAGGAGTGTGCACCAGTAGTGAAAACAGCACTTGGGTTCCTAGCTGCGCTCTGGGTAGTACCATTACGTTTCTCATGCTTTAGGGTTAGCTTTGCTACGGCACTGTGCATTGCGAGGGACGCATTGGTGCTGAGCACATTGGGAAGTCCTTGCCTAGTTCCAGTGCTGCCATCTCTCTGGATCTCTCTCCGGCCACCAAAATACTGCTCTCCTTAGCCTCTGAGCTTCCTAATGAAAGTGGGGAAGTGGCTTTTCCACTCCCAAGGTGACTGAGCTGGTTAATTCATGCAGTGGCCTGAAACTGGAGTGACTTTTAGCTGTGCTTTGTTGCCGGGAGGAGACAGATTGCTCCTGTCCTCCTACCACAAAGTGGTCAGGACAATGGTCATTGCCATCTGAAGCAAGTGAAATGAGCTTGAGATCAGATACGAACATGAAAATCAGACTGAGTTTACAGGAGAATACACAGTTTGCAGGAAAAGCTTTGTTCTATGTGGAATTTTGAGCAGATTGAGGTCTTCTGTGTGCTGACACTTCTGAGTTGCTCCCTCTGGACCCCGAAGCTGCGAGTAAATCTGGCAGGTGAACATGAATCCTGCAGGCAGAGGAACTGATGCCGCTCTAACCCTCTGTCTTTCAGCATCACACCACTGGCATTAACTGTGAGAGGTGCATCCCAGGATACTACCGGTCCCCTGACCACCCGATCGACTCTCCGTACATTTGCTATCGTAAGTGTGATTTCCTCTGCAGGCCATAGATGCTTGCTTGGACTTGGTGATTCTGGGGAAGGTGATCTGAAGGACTGGGCTGAGAATTTTTTCTGGTGTAGAGAGTCCAGCACCATAAGAAATGTAGCTATGTGGGCAGTTCCTGCTGCAACTGGCATTGCCCATGGAAATGTATGTGCACGTGCAGCCATCTGTACATGCAAACAGTATGTGTGTCTGTAGGACCCATGAAATCAGAAGTGGTGGCATGTGTTAAGGCTGGAATGAGCTAAAAAAGTCTTGTCACCCCTGCTGCTGCCTGCAAGGTAATCCTGCCTTAGCTGCTATCTCTGTGCCCTTTCAGCTGGCACTTGCAGACCATTGCTCTCCATGCCCTAAGATGGGGATCTCTAGGCAGCAGTGGGTTATACCCATCTTGCTGGGGAGCCCAGCTCATTCTGGTAGCTGTGACACATCAGCTGTTCTGCACAGCATCCTCACAGCAGTGTGCCACTGCCACCTCTCCTGGAGAAGCGAGTTGGGGCTGTGCTGCTTTACTTGGGAGCCTGCAGTGGAACAAGCAGAGTGGGAGCGGTTCCTCTAAGCCAGACCCCTTCTGAAGAAGCAAATTCACACTTTTTATTTTTGGAGAGAATTTACAGCAGATGGCAAGGTCTCTTCTAGAGGCTCTGTGTCGTAGTGATGCTTCTGTGGTGCTCTTGGCTGGCCAAGGGTCTTGGAGATGACCACTGCCAGCTCGTCCCTCTCTGCAGGCTGTAACTGTGAGTCTGACTTCACCGACGGCACCTGCGAAGACCTCACTGGCCGCTGCTACTGCAAGCCGAATTACACCGGGGAGCGCTGCGATGCCTGTGCCGAGGGATATCTCAACTTCCCCCACTGCTACCGTGAGTCGGGGGTGTAGGTCCGTGGGGTGGCCGGGTCTGGGACCCCACAGACCCAGTGGGTGCAGGAAGGGCCAACAGCTCCAGTCAGGGCTGCTCTCCAGGTGCCTTTACCCCATGCCACACGGCACTCCTGGCCCAGGAAGAGTGCCTGCACGTGGGAACAAGGCCACGCTTGGCTTCGGTGGAAGCTGGACCAGAGCTGAGCTGGGTTGAACCTAGCTCTCTGGAGTTGATGGGAGCTTCCCATCTGGCTGGAGTCTCATCTCTCACTTTCTGTGAAAGACATCTTTCTAGAGTGCAGGTTAAAAATTACTGAAATGGATTTTTGTTCAGTGGGGTGTCTGCACTTTTTTCCATGTTCCACATTTTCATTCAGCCTGTTCAGCTTTGGGACTGCCAAGCCATTAGTATCCCGACAGGATTTCTCTGAGCGTGTGTGATGACCTGTGCAATGTCTCTTTCTTCATGTAGCCGTTCCAGCTTTCGCTCACAACGACACTGGAGAACAAGTGCTCCCGGCAGGACAGATAATAAGTAAGCAGTGTGATTTTCCTTGCTGCTTCAGCAATCGCCATCCTGTTATGGCTGTTACATCTTACCGCTTAATGCAAGACGAGGTCTTCAGCTCACTGGGCGCACAGGTTGTAAGAGAGCCCTGCAACAGAGAGGTTCTGAGAGAGGAGGCGGCTGAGGGCTGGGGGAAGGGAAGTTTTATGGTCCCCTTTTTATAGACAGGGCAACTCTTGCCTAGACTGATGGCCCACTCCGCACGAAGCTGTGGGCACCTGGGAAGCATGCACAGGCGGCTGCTTGCTCGGTGTCGCTTTCTTTGTTGTTTTGAAAGCTCACCCTGCTTCGTTGCCTCCTCTGATGCTCATTCTTCTTGGTTCATCTCCTCCTTTGTGCTTTTTTTTAATCTCTTTTCCCACCGAGTCCTCCCTGTCTCATGCTCCCCAGTGTGTTCCAGATAACCTTTTCCTTCCTTCTGACATTTTCAACTCTGTATATTCCAGACAGGTTTTTGTTTCCTGAGCTGGAATTTCTCACTTCCCTTCTCATTTCCCCACCTCCCTCTCCCTCTGGTTGTTGGGTGATTTTTGCCCCCTTCCCTCTCCCTGCCCAGCACCCCACGCCGCTGCAGTTGGTGAAGGCAGAGCTGGCTGAGGGCCTCAGCGCTGCTGGCCTGGAGCATCCGCCCGTCCCGGCAGCAGGAAGGTCTCAGATGTAGCAGGGCATGGAGTGACCAGAGAGAAAGCCCAAACCCCACCGTGGTTAGCTGAAGACTTTGATTATTGCTGCACAACTCTTGGGCAATGCTGCATCAAATCAGCCCTGTCAGGGCTTGTGCAAGCAGCGTTTGTCTGCCCCGTGCGTTGCCTTGCTACACATCCACCACCTTGCACGTGTGTGTGATGGCGGTGTCTCCCAGCCACCTGGTGACCCCATGAGCCAGGCATAGTGGTCGCCTGAGCAGGGTTTGGTTAAAACATTTGCATCTGGTAGGAAGATTATTAGGAGGCAAATGCTTGAGCTGTTGCCTCTCGTGGCAGCTCCGTTCCTGTCCTTATGGGACCTCTGCCCAGCAGCAGAGGTGGGTCAGCAGCCATGCGTGGTGTCTCTTGTTGTGTGTCCCCACTCCAGACTGCGATTGCTACGCCGGTGGGACAGAAGGCAACGCCTGTCGCAAAGACCCTCGGGTGGGGATGTGCGTCTGCAAACCCAACTTCCAGGGAACGCACTGCGACCAGTGTGCCCCAGGCCACTACGGACCCAGCTGCCAGCGTGAGTGACTCGGGGTTCGCGGCCCCTGCTCGCCTCCCTGCTGGGGAGGAGCGTCTCTCCCCATCCTCTGCTCACACTGAGGAGGAGAGATTCTCCGGCCCCACTTCCAAGTGACAAATTCCCATGACTTCTGCTGGTATTTTCCACCCAGCCCTGACCCTCCAGCATCCTCCCAGCCTGGGGGAAGTCTTGAGAAATTCCCTATGGATGTGAGCTGTGGGCTAAGGCGTGCTTGCTGTCAGCTGTGTCCCCCATGGTTTCTCCAGCGACTGCGTTTCTACCCCAGAGGAACAGGCACTCTTGTTCCTTTCCTAGGAAGGGGAAAGACTAAGAAGCTGTTTATTTACTGGTGCCATTGTTGCTTTCCAGCCTGCCAGTGCACCGGCCCTGGTCAATACGATGGCACCTGTGACAGCGAGACAGGGCAGTGTCTGTGTCGAACGGGATTTGAAGGGCACTCGTGTAACCAGTGCGCTCCCGGCTACTTCAACTACCCTCTGTGCCAGCGTGCGTATCTCTCTTCCGATGGACCTGGGTGGGCATGTGCAAAGCCAGAGCCTTCTGACAGGGTTTTGCAGGAGGACTGGGAGGTGGTTTTGTGGTTGTTTTGGAGGAGATACGGAGTGGGCAGAGATCGACAGCTTCAATGCTTAGGGCAGCACCGAAATGCCCATCTGGGAGCCTCAGGGAAAAAAAATCATTTTGCCCCATGCTGGAGCTCAGGGCAAACGGTTTCTCTCCCTTGCAGTGTGCGGCTGCAGCGCGGTCGGGACGCTGCCGGGAGGCTGCGACTCCGCCGGAAGGTGTTTCTGCAGACCTGAGTTTGCTGGGCCGCGGTGCGAGCAGTGCAGCCCTGGGCACCACTCCTACCCCCACTGCTATGGTAAGGACCTTAACGTTCAGTTCCTGCTGGTCTGTCACCTTCTGAAAAACAGGCCTGGTTTTGCAAGACTGGTGTTTCTCAAAAAGCCCATGTGGTTTGCACTGTGAGTTTGGCAGGCTTGTTTTGGAGCTCTTGGATCATCCCAAAGCCTGGAAGACAAAGCAGTTTTTATCGGTCACACTTCCTCGTCACAGCCCTGCTATGACCTGGTGTCCCCACTTCTGTCTTTTCTGTCTTTTTAGTGCATTAACCTACTAAACTGCTAAGGAACATTGAGTGGGCTGTAAAAAACCCTCAATGGCATTTTCCTGGTATGGCTATGACTGTAGCTGAAAATATTCCATGTCTCTCCAGGGGATTAAGAAATTAATTTAGTTCGGATGGAAATGGCTAATTCCTGTGGGGCTGAATGACAATTCAGACCAGCAGTGCTTGGCCACAGATAGCATATTTCATCAGACTATTGAGAGTCCTGCTCTTACAGCTTGTTCCTGCGATTCCCGGGGTGCGGTGGACAACAACTGCAGCCCAGCTGGCCAGTGCCGATGCCACACGAATTTTGCGGGACACACCTGCAGCCAGTGTGCCCTGGGCTTCTACGGCTACCCCAGCTGCACACGTGAGTAGCCACCACCAGATCTCAGGGAAGGGAAAGGAATAGCTGCTGCTACTGGCTTTGTAATGGTTTTCCTTTCCATAATCAGTCTCCTAACAGTAGGAGCTTGGGTCTGCCTGCTCAGTTTGGAAATAAAACCCAGTCTGGACCTACGGCCTCTGTTCCAGTGACCTGTTAAGGAACAGACCTACAGAGTATGACTTAGGGAGCAGCTGTGGTCCGGACTCTCTCTCCAGAAGCATTGTGTGCAGATGCACATAAAACGTGTGTTGAATTGCATCTGCCTGTCCCTGGGCTTGAGTGCCTGCAGCCGGAGAGCAGGGCTCTGAGTGGGGCGAGCACAGTCTCAAACCACATGTTCAGAGCATACCCTGGTGCCATGAGATGCTCGGGTGTGGCTCACCTGACACATCCAGGCTCTTCAGGGCTTTCTCCACCCCAGTTCATGCCAGTGCACAGGAGGAGCAACTGTGCTGAAACCAGGAGTACGGTTGTACAAGGATCGGGATTTGGGATTTCATGTCAGCCCCAAGGTCAGGGTGTCTGCTGGCACAGTGAGAGCTTTGCATCCACTTCCCTGGGGACTGCGTTGCTCCCGGAGCAGAGCTGCTGGTGCCAGGGCTGAGCAATTCTTGTGGCAGGTGCCTGTGGCCGCAGATACTCTGAACAGCCCTCCCCAGCTCTGGGCAGAGCATTCCCATCTCCCTCCCTGTCGGCAGTCTGACTGGAAGCCAGATGTACTCTCTGTCTCCCAGCAAGAATTTACTGCTCATTAAAAAATAATCTGTGATACAATTTCCCTGAAGCAACAAAAGAGCATCATCGCCCTCTTGCACCGTACTAAATGTAGATGCCGGAGCCGTGGCCAGCTGGCAGAGCGCTGCTTGCAAATGCTGATGCCGGCAGTATGCCTTTGAAGAGGCTGGAGGCATGGATGAAACGGTCTCACAGAAGTTCAGTAGTCATTTCTATTTTTTTTTTTTGTCTCATAAACCTGTGTCCAAGTTGCAGAGCTGCAGAGGAGTCAAAACAAGGGAAGAAGAGGAGAACCTGATTTTATTTTATTTTTTTTAGTCTGTAGGTTTGTGAACAGCGTTTTACTGTTAGCCAGTCTGGGGGTGTCAGCCTAAAACATCCCCTTTGGCAGGGATTTGAGGAGCGCTGGCTGGGCTGGGCAGCTCCCTGGAGCTTGCTGACCTTTCATGCGATAGGGCAGCAGGATCTCGGCGCGTTCGCAGGAGGCAGGTCACGCAGGAAGCCGCAGAGCCGTTGCCCTGCCCTTGCTCTCGGCTGCTGGCAGTGCCAAGGCTGCGTTGCTGGCCCAGCTGCTGCCCACGTACAACATCTACAGGGCAGATCCTGATGGCCAAACTCTGCTCTTAGGTGTTTGGGTGCAAATGGGCTTTTGTAGGGTCTGATCTGTCGCTGGTTGCTGACCTTTTGGGGAGGAGATCACACGTTCACCTTTTCCTTAACCAGAACTTCGCCCCCGCTCCCAAAATATGTCTGAATGTACGTGAATAAGTGTGATAAACATTGCAGCTTCTATTGTTTTTCATAAAGATGGGATGTTTTTACTAAAAGCGAAGAATGAGTGTGTCTGTTATAAATAACCCGTGTTTTTGGCTGCTTTGATGGCGGTGAAGGTCAGGCAGACAAAAGAGGTTGCTGGTGGGAAGCTGTGAATGCAGGACTGCCTGTGCCCCGCCGCTCCAGCAGTTGCTCTCCCCAATTTTGCAGCTTGCCAGTGCTCCCGGGAGGGCTCTCTGCACAGCACCTGCGACCAGGAGACGGGGCAGTGCAGCTGCCGGCCCAAAGTGACGGGACTGCGCTGCGATAGCTGCGTGCCGGGCGCCTATGGATTTCCGCACTGCGAAGGTAGCCCCCTTCTCCTCCCTGCCTTGGGACATAGCCATGTGGTGCTGGTAAATCAGAGAATCATAGGATAGTTTGGGTTGGAATGGGCTTATCGTCCCCCAAGAGCTTTGCAAGGGAAGAAATAACCCCCTTAGGAACAGCTGGGGTGTGAGCTGTCTCTATAAACCCCTCCTTGTGCCTCTCTCCTCTAGTGGGCTCCTGTAACCCAGCAGGGTTGGTGACTGCAGATCCCTCGCTGGCCCCGGTGAGTATCGAAGAAGCCACCAACCCCGCAGGTCACTTTTGTGTGATCCCCTTTTGCTCACTTTGGGCCAAGTCCTTCCTTAAACACAGCCTGAAAGCAGCCATTACCCATGCCAGAGTAGCCGTCTCCACATTTGGCCACCGTGCTGCAAGTTCTCACCTGCTCTTCTCTCCCCATCCCTTTCCCCAGGGCTCCTGCGCATGTCGGGCGTACGTTGAAGGCCCAGCTTGTGACAGATGCAAGCCCTTGTATTGGAACCTGACTCCAGAGAACCCCTACGGCTGCACGAGTAAGGAAACAGCATTTGCGTGACCCTAAAAAGTCCCCTCCATGCGGGGGGGTAAAACCCAAACCCAAGCCATTGGGGACCATCATTGCTGGATGGAAGGGGTGTCCTTTCTTCCTTCTTCGCCCTGAAGTGGCATGTCAAATCTGGAGTGATCTGGGTAACCCCAGCTGGAGAGGGGAAGGGCTGGAGCCTGGAGCTTTTTGCTTGGATTGAAACACAAGGCAATGAGTTGTGCCTTTCTCAGCCCTCCCTGCAGACCTGCACACTTAATATTTCATGGACAGAAAAGGCAAATGTCTTTGGTAGTTGTGTCCCCGGCACTAACTGTCCAAAATGAAATGTGAGCCCTTGTGCAGGACTACCCTCTGCTTGACCAGTTCCCAGCTCCTCTTCTCCCAGCCAGTGTCTTCTGGTGTGGTGGGTACTGTCCTCCATCAGATTTCTGCGCAGGGGCTGATTGATCTTCTTTCTTGTTCATCTCCCGCTCTCCAGGCTGCAAGTGTGATACCAAGGGCACCATCAGCGGAATTGCGGAGTGCCAGCAGGTGGGTTTGCTCCTCTCTGTTTCCAGGCACCTCCAAGCTTGTGCTACGTTGGGAGTGTTTCCGCTCCATCTCTCCCAGCAGCTGCTGGAGAAGCCTGTCCTGACGCAGAGCTCTCAAAGTTTGCACCACAATCTGGGCTCGCATGAGAACATAGGATTAAGACCTGTCATAAATTAGGTACCTAAATATTTCTGGGTCTGGCCCAGGATGCCTGGATTTTTGTTTCCCTGCATTGTTGGGTAATTGAACTTATCTGGCTCTTATCTCGCCCACCCACGCGCAGGAAGCTGTGTAGATCATGGAACTCAAAATGCTTCTCCAGCGTCTCAGACTAGGACCCAAATAACTGAGAAACGGCTTAGCCGTGACGAGCAACGGGAGGGACTGAGCTTCCATGCCTGTTTCTCTCCTAGGGCAACGGGCAGTGTTTCTGCAAACCCAACATCTGTGGCCAGTTCTGCTCAACATGCAAAGACGGCTACTTCAACATGGAGAACGCAAATTACTTTGGCTGCCAAGGTGAGCCCCCTTCGTGATGTGTCGGGTGAAGGAGGGGGACCACAAGAGCTGACCCAGATGGCTCTGTGTATACCAACTGGCTGTTGGTCTTGAAGAGAAGAGGCAGGAGATGTCCCACCTCTTGCTTTTGATCATACCATGGCCCAGAGCAGGGACTGGGTCTTGCTGTGGATCTGGAGACCTGAGTTCATACTTTTGCCACCATTGGACCAGGACCATCAGGCTGGGGAATGAAAGGCCAGGAAAGATGCCCTCTTGGATGTCAGAAACTGGTGTGTTTTCACCATGGCCATGTCCTTGCAGCTGTGCTCCTTCCTCCTGTTAGGAGCAGGTGGGCATGGACCTGTGGGGTTGGCTGGTCTTTGTTATGCCCATGGGAAGAGGTAAAGGAGGAGATCCTGCCGCTCTCAGCTGGTCCATGTGGTCCTGGCAGGGCTGGCCCAGCCATGAGGGTTTGCAGACCTTGTTCCTCCCGCAGCCGTCAGCTGTCTGGAAATAGCTCGGTGCTGAGGTGGAAGAGGAGCTGATCCAACTGGGGCTGGGGCCAATGTGAAAACGGATACAATGGAATAAAAATAGTGGCCCCAGCCTCCCAGCTCACTGGGGCGTGCCTTTGATGAGTGACCAGGAGCTCGTTAGTGCGGCGGGAATGTAAACAGGCGCTTCCTGCCCGCAGGCTGCCGGTGCGACGTCGGCGGGTCCCTGGGGCCATCCTGCGAGGAGCGGAGCGGAGCCTGTCGCTGCCGGCAAAGTACACGTGGCCCCACCTGCACCCAGTAAGCTGCTACCAGGAGGTGCACTTTGGAGTGCTCTGCCTCCCGTTCGCTCCCTCGGGGATGGTGTTCTCTGCCACCGTGGGGATGGGGACGTCGTCATCTGGGCTGCTGCCGCATCAGCCGCATGCCTGGCGGAGGCGACCTCTTGCCTCTCCCTCCAGGTAGCCCAGCAGGTAACGGTGCTCCCTCTCTTCCCCAGACCTGCGAGGGACCATTATTTTCCTGACCTTCACCACTTGAAATTCGAGCTGGAGGAAGGCACCACGCCAGCTGGCCGGGCCGTGCGCTTCGGCTACAACCCGCTGGAGTTTGAGGGCTTCAGCTGGCGAGGATACGCACAGATGTCCTCCATCCAGGTACGCCTGGTGTCTCCATCCCAGCCCAGCTCCCTCTGGGGAGGATGTGGCCGGTGGAGGACTGACGTGCTTTATTGGCACATATCTTCCACCCCAAGTGCTTCTCAAACCCCCAAAGTCACATGATGACCAACATAAACAGCACAGGGTATATATAGCCTGTTTGCACAGATATTTCCTGTGGTGCTGGGGATGGCATAGACTGATGAGGGGAAAGATCCTAAATTGGGAATCCCCTGACACCCTAATCCGTTTAGACAAAGGTGGTAGCTTGGTGATTACTTACAGGGATGTCTATAAACACTGTCTCTGGGTTTCCCTGTGGCTTTTTCATCTGACTCTGCTCTTTCCTGCAACTCTGCATAACCTTCCCTCCCTTTTCCAAAAATAAATTAGCTCCTCCTTAGCTGCCATGTTCAGCTTGGACGTCTTGTTCCCATTCTGCCTCTGCTCTTGCTGTTAGCTGTTTTGCTGTACCGATGGTTTACACTAATCTGGAGTTGTCTAAGCCCTAGAAGTGAAGCTGTTTCATCTGTTGACCCTTTTTTCTCCTCGGTGGATTCTTCTTCTGCATGGCTCTTGCAGAAGTGTCGCCTGTGTGTGTGTTTGGGGATATGGGGTGCAGGGCAGCGATGCTCTGACGGTCTTGTCCCATGTAAGATGCTCCTTATCCTGGTGCATGTACTTTCAGTTTTCTTCACATTTTTGTGCTTAGGTAAAATAACAGAGAGTCCAAATGCGTTAGCCATTTCCGGTTGAATTTGTAGGTAGGAGGTAAGCAACAAGCTCCTGTAGACCCCCTTGAGAAAACCCCAGCCTTAAAGTTTACAGATGGAGCTCATACTCAAGCTCGTGGCTTTTGTTTTGATCCAGTGTTGATGTTAGAGATAGAAATAGGCCTTCATAGAAGGGCTAGCACATGGCTTTCTGCTGGCAGGTCTCAACTGTAGTTTACTCTCTGCGAGGTCCTTCCAGTTTGCTCTCCAGTGGAAAGATGGTATGTAACTGGAGCTTTGGAGAGCACAGCGCCCTCATTATGAGTCTCTCTGGGCAGAACCCAGGTTTTCTCTGTAGGCAGGAGGGTATTTAAGCTGATGCTTATGTCTCTTTGAAACGGATGGGACTTAAGCATCTCTTAACTCTGGGGTCTTGCCAAACAGTGCCCAGGCAGGCCGAGGGCTGACGCACCCATCCGTGGCACGCTCCGTTAGCACCACCAGTCCTGAGCACAACGGGTTCCCCAGGACAAGGCGCCAGCTCCGTTTGCAGCCTCCTCTGCAGGCATCGGGGCAGAGCCCTGTAAGCACAAGGGCAGGCGCTTCAGCGCTGGCTGGTTACAGCACGCCAAGCCCAAAAGCAAGAACTTCTTCCAACCTTTCCTCTGGCGTGATGTATGCCCCAAGACAGCCAAACCACCTTGCTGTGCCAGAGCCTCTTCCAGAGCCTTTCCATCCCCTCCCGCAGGCAGGTTGCTCCCTTGGTGGCCGGCCCCAGCAGGGACAGCGTCGCGAGGCGCCCGTGCCGTGGCTGTGTGGTAGGGCCAGTGTGCTTGTCTCTTTCTTGCGCTGTGGCATGTCGCTTTGGGAGCAGTGAGGCGAGCAGCTGCGCTTGGGCTGGTAGCTGTCGGCGGTGGAGGTAATTGAAGGTGTGCTCTGCTTCTCTCCCCTTTCTCTCTCCCACCAGCCCAAGGTAGTGGTGACTCTCAATGTGACCTCCCCCGACCTCTTCCGCCTCGTCTTCCGCTACGTCAGCCGGGGGCCCGCCACTGTGGAAGGGAGGGTCTCGGTCGTTGAGGAAGGAAAGTTTAATGTTTGTGGCAACTGTAAGTGCATTTTTCACTTCTAGACTAACTCAGAGCATCCCACGCTGCGACACTGCTCCTCTGCCCCTTCTCCTGCCCCAGGTGTGCCCGTCCCAGGTGTGCCCATCCCCAGTGTGCCCATCTCAGGTGGCCGGCCAGCGCCGTGCCGTGGGATGGCGAGGGAGGGGGAAGAGAGGCAGGCAGGCAGGTAGGCAGGCAGGCGGGTGAGGCTCTCCTGCAGAGCGGGCGAGCGGCCAGGAGCTGGCCCCCCAGTGACATGTGCCCCGTGTGCTTTTTTGCTTTTTGCAGAATAAAATCAGAGTCACTGTAGACGTGAAGGAGGCAGAGCTCTATCTGTTCCATGTCATCCTGAGGTATATTAATTCAGGAGGGGCCACTGTGTATGGCAAAATTACAGCTTATCAGCCACGAAGGAGAGGTAAGGATCCCAGACTGCTCTGCTCCCCTGCACCATCGCCACCTCCTCCCCATCCCAGGCAACCTTCTGCATCATCCTTTCCAGAAGACGCTTCCATATGGCTTTATCCCATTAGTCCTGCCCTTCCAACTCCCAGGCTGATTTGAGCCTGCAGACCCCTTATTTAACAGAGCGGCAGCAAGCGGGCCCCCAGTCCCGGGCTGTGTGCTGAGGACCGTTACCAGCCAGGCTGGTGTGAGATACGGCTGCTGTACGATTAGGTAACTGCCTTTCCAGCACGGCCCAGGATCACCCCAGTGCCCCAGGCAGAGCTGAGCTGAGTTACCACAAAACCAGAGTGGGCCAAGTGCTGGGAACTGGATCCAAACTTTGGCAACTCGACATGCTTTTGTTCCACGTGTGTCCTGGTGTGGCAGGCCTGCCGTCACCCTACGCTTGTCCCGAACCAGGCCGCTGGCTTCACACGTGGTGTGGGGTTTGGAAGAGGCGTGGAATTGCACTTACGATACAGGCATTGCACTCTGATGCAGTGTCTTCTCATCAAGACCTGAGCTGCTGGAGAAGAAGAGGAGCCACAAAAAGACGATTGAACAAGCCTAGAGACCTGGGTATCAAATATTCTGGGAATTAACGTGAGGAAGACTGCATGGGGACAGACCTGAGGCTGTGCAAGTGTCCTAGTGCACAGCTGGCTGATTTATTTTACCTGTAGCTCTGATTTTACCCCTCTGATGCTGCAGCCACATCATCCTGCTGAAGCTCTCCCTCCAGACCATACGTGGACAACACAAGGCTGTTGACACCAGCTACCCTGACTATCAGTGTGTGAAGTTTTCTCCTCTGTGGTGCATTGACATAAAAGGTGTTTTGCCATTGATGTGATGTGCAAGGCTTGAAATGCCAAGATATTATTTTTCTGCTTTTTTGAGGGTAAAAGTAGCTGGTTATTTTTCTGGCTAGTCATATTAAGCAGCAGAAAGACAAGAGAAGCATGAGCCACACTCATGCTTTAGGATCCCACCAAAGGTCAGGAAGTTTTTAATTTATCCTATCCAGCAGCAGAGCTCATTTGCCTCATAATGTGCTTCCCTCCTTGCTCAGAAGCAACATTTGATTTTTCTGGTGCTGAAGGCAGCTGCCAGACTGATGCTCCAGCAATGGAATCTGGGAGGGTGGCTTCTTTGATTGGCTCCAGAAGTGCTGAGCCACCTTCTGCCCAGGTGGAATGGGCTTCACGTGGTAAAGGACAAGCAGCCTGGAAAGAAGATAAGGTGGAAGATGTGGTTTGCAAAAAGGGAAGCATTTTCAGAGTACACAATTTGTAGACTGGTTTCTCCTAGACTGCCTCAGGAAGCCATCTCAGTTTGAGTTGTCTGTCATCTGAAATGGATGTGAAACTTCAGCTCTTCAAGAAACCTACCCCATGGCCTGTTCATAGAAATCTCTTCATCCCTTGCGTCCTCGCCTCTGCTTCCCATCTGAGAAAGGGAGAGCTCAGCCTCAGCTGATGCCAGGCAGGTCACACCACTAGCACACGTGGGAAGGGGCTGACCCACCTGAGGCCTTTGCTTTAGCTTCTGGCTCTCTGCATTGTGACTTGATGTCCATGTACCACACAAGGATAGTCAGCGTGCCACATTCCCCACTTCCTTCTTCATCTCATCCGCTCGCCAGGCAGCTGTACCCGGGGAATCCCTCTCACCCCTGCTCTTCAAAACGCTCCTGAGGCTGCGGAACAGGCAGGCAGTCTGCTGCTAGGTGCTGTACTCTTATTGCATCCAACGGTGATGAATTCAAAGGCTACAGGAATGTGTCAGCTGGGCCAAGGAGCTGTTCAACAGCAGCAGGATCAGGCCTTAAATCCATTCTATCCTGCCGGTTAAAATTAATGTCTAAATCTCAGGCGCAGAGTCTGTGGCTGGCAGGAAAGGCAGGAGCACAGCTTGGGGGTCTGGGAGTTTACCAGAAGACAGCTATCTTGCCTGTGGAGCTGGGGTCAGAATACCCCTAAAGAAGAACATATCTGGGCAATTGTTTTTGTCTGTCTCAGAATAAATTCTTCACAGATGAGTTCCTTCCTTCCCTAGCTGTCAAAACGCTCCTTGGCATGCAATACTCCATGCTTTGCAGTCCAGGATGCAGAATGCACTGAGAGCTGTGGATTAGCATTAAGGATTGCAGTGATTTTTTTTTTTAAATGTTTTTTTTTCCTCCCATTGAGCTACTGAGCAGACTCAGAGTGGACATCTCTGTTACGGGACAGTGTGAGATTGTGGTGCATCTGCTACGGCAGCACCGACAGAGCAGGAGCCTGGGACTCTCCGCTGCGCTACAGAGCTGCTTCCCTGAGCGTAGCCTCCGATTTGCAGCCCCAGGTTTTCCATCCCAGTCACTTCATAGCCTCTCATCCCTCCCGCTCCAGGTACAGAACAGACCAAGCAGATTGTCTTTGCTCCCAGCACGGAGCCAGCCTTTGTCACCGTCCCCCAGAACAGCTTTGGGGAGCCCTTCGTACTCAACCCCAACACCTGGTCTCTGGTTGTTGAAGCAGAGGGTGTGCTGCTGGTAAGGATCAGTCCCCATGCTCCATCCACCACCGGGGGCTTCAGCAGCTCCCTGGAGGCAAGTGTCCCAAACATAACCAACTCTCCCATCTCTCCTCCTAGGACTATCTGGTTTTGCTACCCAGCTCGTACTATGAAGCACCAATACTGCAGCTGAAGGTCACGGAGCCATGTACCTACCAGCCAGCCCCTGAACAAGCCACCCAGAAGTAAGGATCTCCACGTCTTTGTGCTGTGTGGGGCCTACTCAGATCCTCTTGGTCTGGAGTTAAGAAATATATACAGTCCCCATTCTGGGAGAGTCTGGATGCGGTAAAGCTGCTTGGTGGAGCACTTTGCTGTGGTTGATAAAACTTGCTGAACCTGCACTTGCACAGAAAGTCTGTGTGTTCTCATGGACCCTGGAGGGCCAGTTCACCCAGTAAGGCCATAGTCCTCTCCTCTGTTAGACTGGGTTCCCAGTGCCAGGTTGTATGTGAGTCAACAGTCCTGGAAAATGGCTGCAATGAGTTAGGTCGTGCTGGGCTGTTTAAAATGAACGGGCAGGGTCTGATAGTGCTTGAACATCTCAGTGCTTCTGCTTGCTCTGTCCAGGACCTCTCTGTCTGTGTTGGCAAGAAGGCTGGCTGGGCTCTGGGCACCGGTTGTCCCTTCCACTATAGCAGTGGTTTCCAGGATAAAGCTCATTGAAAGGGGAGGAGCTTTTTGTTGTTACTGCCCTCGCTGGTCCTGTAACACACCGTCTCTTGCTCCACACTAACCAGACATGCTGCTCAGGGCGCTGGAGCCCTCGTGTGAGACCAAAGCCTTTTCCAAATCTTGCTGGGATCAGGCTGTGTGGGTGCTCTTGACTCTTCAATCATGACGTAACAACTGTACTTTGCATTTTTTTTTTCTTAATATTTTTAGCTGCCTCTTGTATAAGTACCTATCTGTGGACGGCTTCCCCACCGCATCAGGGGTGGAGGCGGTGTGCAGGCTGGACAACCGGTTACCCAGAGCGTGTCCCACAGAGCAGCTCACCCCCTCCCATCCCCGGATGGCGACGTGCAGCGGCAGTGATGTGAGTGGCGCTTCTGTTTCATCCATCACACGGGCACTGCGGCACTCATCCCTCTGCTCCCACCCTCTGGTGCTTTGCGCGCACCCGGGCAGGGTACCGGAAGGGCTTTGCACCCATGGACACCCCACTGTTGCCCGCCCTGTGTGCTTGCATGTCCTGTTGTTCAAGGCACCCAAAAGCAGTGTCTCACATGCAAAGGGCTTGCAAGGAGATGGGAAGAGTTCTCCCGTTGTGTCCTCAGCTGCAGAGGCTGGTTTGTAGCACAGGCATCCTGCACATACTCACTGTGGGGAGTGGGACAGGAGACTCTCACTCAGTTGTGTCTCTGCCCTCCAGGTGGAAGTCCAGCTGTCCCTGCCTGTTGCCCAGCCCGGGAAATACGTGCTGGTGGTGGAGTATGCCAACACCAATGCTTTGCAGACGGTGGGCATTGCTGTGAGCTCACCGCACTTAGCCATGCAGCAGGGCACGTTCATCTTCTACCCGTGTGTCTACAGGTATGGTCAGCTCTGAGATGGAGAAAGGATTCAGTCCTCCTCTGACATGGCAAGGACAGGCCCCCCAGTTGAGCTTTTTCTGCTTTATCGCATGAACAAAGCAGTGCTTCGGCATTCTGCATTTAAGCTGTGTATGTCCAAACTCAGTCTAGCTGGACACGGATTTTAGTGACTGTCCATCCAAGGGAAATACGTGGCGTCCCTGGCACACTGCCTGTGCCAACTTAGTCCTTTCGTGCCTCTGCCGGGAGATAATCTGTTGCTCCCATTTACAACTGGGACATGGGTAGGGGCCCTGAGTTAGGGGCAGGTTTATTGAAGCTATTGGTGTAGGTCAAACCCTGTCACTTACTGTAAAAGCATCTGACTTCAGACTGCAACTTTCGTGATAGGAAACAAGTGTTTGGGGTGTCCTTGGGAAACGTCACTCTGACGACGTGCCAGAAAAGGCATCAAAAGATTTACAGGGACTTTGTATAAATATCTCAGGACATATAGCTGGCAAGACAAAAAATGAGTCGTGACTCTGCTCAAGGCTGACCTCAAAATCTGTGTTTCTCTTACAGTTTCCTTTGTCGAGGGATTGCTGTGGATTCCCAGAGCCGCATGGCAATTTTTGAGCTTACTTCAGAGGCCACCATTCGGTTCACCTCTGATCTGGCTGACTTCTTCCTGGTAAGGCTCCCTGCGAGGGCGGCTCTGTTGGCAGGTTGCAAGGAGAGGCAGGAGTGGTACCTAGCCTGTAGAAGGGTTTTCTAGTCCTGTTTGGACTGGATACTAGATCCTAGTCTGTGCCATGAACAGTCCAAGGTGGAGAACGTGGTCAGTGGTGTGTTTTGAAGTAGACCATGGGACTGGGATTTGGGAGAAGATGGGGAGAAGCAGCTGCTCTTTGCAGAGGGAGCTCTGCAGCAGCATGGCTGTGCCTCTTCTTATTTTACCTTGAAGGTGTTCACAGTTACTTAGCTGAGGATAAAAGAATCCTATAAATACCTGGAGCTCCTAAATGCCTTAGGGCTTGTGCCAAGGAAGAAGGAGCAGTAAACAGAGGTGTGATCTGCCCCTCATTAGCTGTAGTGTCTGACAGGGAGGTGCTTAGTGTGGTCGGCCTCATTGCTGCTGGGCACAAACACAGCTGTAGACTCCCAGTGACAGAGGCTGTCCTGTAACTGGGCACCTCTCTCTTTCCCACATGGCAGCACAAAGTGTACCTCGTACCCGCTGCACAGTTCACCATGGAGTTCGTTGAGCCGAAGGTGCATTGCATCAGCATCCATGGCACGTTCTCATCCAACAGGTAAGAGTCTCGGGGCCCTCAGGTTTTAGCATGAATGTGGCTCTCCCGCAGCAGGCATGCCTCATAATCTGCCAGATGTTATAGGGCATGCTTCTGCTGCCATGACCCCCACAGCCTCCCACTTTCCCTATGGGAGATCTTTACATCCCATTTTCTCCTTGTCTTGCAGCAGCTCCTGTGTTCCCTCAAGGTTCCTCAAGCTTTCTCAGTCAATTGTTTTGAAGGGGGGCCAGGCTCTGCCCATCTCTCCTGATGTCCCCCTGGCTCAGACGGTCCATGTGGCTCCAGCCGGGGTCCCGGTGGAGCCTGCACCTCAGCCTCCCACAGCAGTGGACCCCATTGCAGAGCTCATCCTCCTGCAGCCACCACAGGTAGTGGCATGGGTGTGGGTTGGGCTGGTTTGCTGGTGCCGTGACACCAGACACCTGGGCACGGAGGAGTCTTCCTTCTCGGTTCAGTAGCTTTAGCAGTTAGCATTTTCAGAACTTATTCAGGACTTTAACCTTGTCCCTGAACCTGTAATTCCTATGGACTCTCCTGTCTTAGCTCCATCCAACCCTGCCTGGTTCTCTGGGCTCCCAGGAAAAGCCTTGCGGGTGGCACCGTTAGGGGGGGATGTGGAGGCGGCAGGGATTGATTCACCTGACAGCTGTGCAATAAGAGCAGACATTTTGTGCAATAATAAAAAAACATCCCAGCTGTGAGTTGCAGCCATAAGATGTGGGGTTTTGTCTCTGTTCTCCCGTTCTGGGCCAGGCTGCTGTTGTGTTTAACAGCCGAATCCAGACCCTGGGACGCTATGCTTTCATCCTGCACTACTACCAGCCCAACCATCCCACCTTCCCCGTGGAAGTGTTGATCAACGGCGGGCGTATCTGGCAAGGTGAGAAAAGCGGGCGCCTGGGGGAAGCTGCTGGTAGGTAGAAGCCCTGGAAGGGTTTTCATGCCAGAGGATTAACTGGGGATCTCCAAGGAGTGCAAAGATGAAGCAGGACTGACTCGTCTCTTCCAGACTGGGAGGGTGTGATGGGGACTGCAAGGGAAATGTGAGACCAATCTGTTTGTTGTCTTTTCAGGTCAGACCAATGCTACTTTCTGCCCACATGGCTACGGGTGCCGAAGCCTGGTAGTTTCCGAGGACCAGATTATCCTGGATGTCACCGATAATGATCTGACCGTGGTTGTTCGAGTGCCAGAGGGCAAGCAGCTGTGGCTGGTGAGCCGCTCTCCGGGAAGCTCCCCGGACATGCTGGAGCAGGCTCCAGCCGGGCTGGAGTTTGTCCTTTGGGGATTTTTGTCACTGTGTGACCACAGGAATGTTTCCCACCATCACTCAATTTCTGAACTACCCTAGAAAGTTGCAATCTCCAACCTTAGCGGTGTAGAATTGAGGGCAGAATTCTCAGAGGCAGGCTCTGTAGATGACAGTTATTCTTCTCTGTGTGGTTTTGGTACCAAAACAAGGCGGAAGTTGAAGCTGTTGCTTTGCATTCATAGCTTGTGATAACCCAGAATAAACCTTATTCCTGCCGCAGCAATATTTTGCACCTTTGTTTGTCCAGGCAGGTCTTGTCATGGGAGCAGGTAGCCTTTGTTATCCTCAAGCAACAGTGGGCTACTTCTCACATGGAGCATTGGAGTAGATGGACCGTGATGGACAGACCCCAGTGGAGAGGTGGTCCCTGATCTTTCCAGTATTTGTGGGTTATGTTCTGTCCCAGCAAGGGATAAGCTGATGAGAAGTTGGCTCACTTGGACTTTTGAGGGAGCTCATTTTGGACTTTGTCTGGCTCAGCTGGGCTCACCCAGCTTGTCCTTTCTTTGCAGGATTACATCCTTGTGGTGCCTGAGGACAGCTACAGCTCTCAGTACCTGCAGGAGGAACCCCTGGACAAGTCCTATGATTTCATCAGCAGCTGTGGCATCAACAGCTTCTACATCAAGTGAGACCCTTGGCTTTGTGTGGCTGCTCTGCTGTCCACGGGCTGCCCACTCTTCAGGGAGCACAAACCCCTTCTCTTCATGTGTGGCAGGGGAGGGGTCTGGTTAAGGCTTTCCTTATCTAGTGACCAAACCTGTTGGTATTTGGGGCATCTCAGTCTCACGGGGCTCTCCCTCCCACTAATTCAGTACCCATTGCTGCAGGAGATCCTACTGGTTTTGGGGTGATGGGGAGGCTGTGGTGTGTGCAGCACAGTGATTCCTCCTACCTCTTCCTGCAGCCCCAGCACATCGTCGAGATTCTGTCGCGACTCTGCCATCTCCCTCTCCCTCTTCTACAACAACGGGGCACAGCCCTGCCGGTGCCACGAGGCAGGGGCACGGGGCAGCCAGTGCGAGCCCTTCGGCGGGCAGTGTCCCTGCAAGTCCAACGTCATCGGGCGAGAGTGCTCCCGCTGCGCCACCGGCTACTGGGGCTTCCCCAACTGCAGACGTGAGTGGTCCCATTTCCTGCTCTGCTTTCCCAGCACTCGCTGGTTTCCCTCTTACAGGGCTGAGGCTGATTTGGGAAATGGCTCCACTTGCCTGAAGACAGCCCAGAGCTCTGCCTCCATTGCCTTGCATTTTCCTTGGGCTGCCTGGGTCTTGCTCCCTGAAACACAGCCCCTTCCTGCCCCTTCCAGCCTGCGACTGCGGGACGCGTCTCTGTGATGAAGTGACGGGGCAGTGCATCTGCCCTCCGCACACCCTGAAGCCGGAGTGCGTTGTCTGCGAGCCCCAGACCTTTGGCTGCCACCCCCTCATCGGCTGCGAGGACTGTAATTGCTCCCGGCCCGGTGTGCAGGACCTGACGGAGCCGGGCTGCGACGTGGACAGCGGGCAGTGCAGGTGAGGGAGCCCTGTCCTGGTGCGGGGTGGGTATCTCTAGCAGCATCCCCGGTTCCTGCTGGAGTGATGAGACTTGTCAGCAGGTTGCAGGGAGGAAACGTGCAGGATGGGGAAATCCTCGTCGGCACCGTGGCCCTGCCAGTGCGGGAGAAGCTCTGAAAGCCCGGCTACTCCCCGCACGGCAGCACAAAGCAGAGGTTTCTCATGTTTGTATCCCATCCAGGTGCAAGCCCAATATCATCGGACGGCAGTGCGACCTCTGCGCCCCTGGCTACTACCACTACCCCAACTGCCGGCGGTGTGACTGCCACCAGGCTGGCACCAAGGCGAGCGTGTGCGACCCAGTCACGGGGCAGTGTCACTGCAAGGTCGGTCCTTCGATGCCTTCGCGCGGTGCCTTTCTCCTTGGCTCGGCTCTCCCGCTCGGGGTGTGGGTGTGGGGTGCTGTGGGTGTCTGGGGTGCTGGGAGGGAGCAGGGCTGGAGAAGGAGAGTGCCTGCGTGTGCCTGAGCTGTGGCCAGCCTGCCACACGTGGAGGTGGGTTCAGAGCACCCTGAAAGACTCCTCCTCCCTGTCTTTCCTGGCCGTGAAGGCTTACCCTTCCGGCTGTCACTGGGGAGACAGACAGTCTGGGTCCAACTCCGTATCAGAGCCCATTGCAGGTAAACCAGTCCGTCCTGTTGACTCCTGCTCCTGCATGACAGCAGGGTAACTCAGGCGGCTGCTCCGGCCCCTTTGCAGGGCTCACTAGTGCTTTCTCCAGGTGAATTTAATCTTTGATGGGTGGTGTGCAAGCAAACCTGTCCAGAGACTGCTTAATTGTTTTTCAGCATCACGTCATTGTGCTTTGGTCACTCGTACAGCCCTCTCCGTCCTCCACTGAGGCCTGGTGAGAAGCTGCTGACGCTCTTGAGCTTTGCTTGTCTTCCAGGAAAACGTGGAGGGCCCAAGGTGTGACCAGTGCCGCCTGGGGACGTTTTCTTTGGATGCCAGCAACCCCAAGGGTTGCACCAAGTGTTTCTGCTTTGGTGCGACCGATCGCTGCCGCAGTGCCGAGAAGCACCGAGCTGAGGTGAGACGGGATGGGGGCTGCCAGAGCCCGCGGTTCGGTTGTGTTCCCATCCGCCTGGCTCCCTGCTGCCCTCGGGTCTCTGTCTGGCTTTAGTCCTACCCCTCTGGAAGACACGCTGTGAAGAGGGTTATCTTTGTCACTCTGTGCCCATCTCCCACTTTCAACCCATTTTCCTCATCTGTGGGGTCTCATAGGGTGGAAAGTCATGGTATGGGGGCACTGGGAGGCGAGAGTGGTGGTCAGACGCTTTCCAGTGGCTTCATTAGGATGCGTGTGAGGTTGTGAGCCTGTTATTGTCCTTTCTGCTGCTCTGGGACCAGGGCTCTGAGGGCTCTTTGGAGTCACCTACGGTTGCTCTTCCCCCACAGTTTGTTGACATGAACGGGTGGCTCTTGCTGAGCAGTGACCGGCAGGAGGTGCCGACCACTCTGAGCCTGCGGGAGCAGCTCCTCCGTGCTGATCTCAAGAACCTCCTGGATGCCTACCAGGAGCTCTACTGGGTTGCACCCAGCTCCTACCTCGGGGACCGGGTAAGAGCAGAGTGGCAGCTGGACCAGCAGTCATCCCTCACCCCATCAACACGTGTGCCACCAGCATGCCCCCTGGCGTGGAGGCGTTGCTCGCGCTCTGGTCGAACATGGACAACTCTGACCAAGCTCAGTGGGGTGGACTGGCAGCAGCGTATGCAATTTGTCTCTCCCTTAGGTTTCCTCCTACGGTGGGCACCTGCGCTATGAGCTGCACTCTGACCCACGGAGGGGTGACGTGTTCATTCCTATGGAGTCCCGCCCGGATGTTATCCTGAAGGTGCAGCCCAAGAAATTCCCTGGTGGGCCCTGCTAACGTGAGCAGGATGAGGTGATGACTGACACCTTCCTTGCTTTTCCTAGGGAAATCAGATGAGCATCATGTTTCTGGAAGGCACTTACCCTTCCCCAGGGGACGTACACGAAGGGCAGCTGCAGCTGGTGGAGGTGAGTTTGCACACACAAGTGTACCAAGCTAAGCGTTCAGATGCTGCTGAAAGGACTAGCACATGGACAGACGAGACAACGGCTTTGAGCTCGGTATTTTAGGCATTGCCTATTGCGGCAGAACTGGCTGTGAAGATCCAGGGCTGTTTTACCCGTGCAAAGGGGAGACATCCCAGCAGCAGGGGAGTGAAGGCTGGGCTGGATGTTCAGATGCCCCTGCTTCCTGTCAGTAATGTCAGTTCTCCTCCCACCAGGGGAACTTCAGGCACACGGAGACACACAACCCTGTGTCTAGAGAAGAGCTCATGATGGTGCTGGCAAACCTGGAACAGCTTCAGATCCGGGCGCTCTTCTCCCAGCTCTCTTCATCCGTGTCCCTGCGCCGGGTGGTCCTGGAGATGGCAACAGATACAGCTACAGGCATCCGGGCCAGCAACGTGGAGCTGTGCTTTTGCCCAGCTAACTACCAGGGAGACTCCTGCCAGGTAGGGGTGAAAGGGGACGAGCGGCTTCAGGCACAGGGGGGTCACACAGCTGCCGATCGGGGCCTCAGCCACTTCTTGCGCTTGGTGCGAGTGGCAGCCGCAGGGTTTGGATGTTTGTGTAAAGCCGTGATGCCCGAGTACCAGCTTCCAAGCCGACCCTTGAGAGCTTCAGTGGTAATTACAGCTCAGGTTGTGCCTGAGGAAGGGACAGTGTCTCCAAAGCCTCCCCCACACCAGCCCGCTCCCAGCTCCCTTCCCAGTGCACCTGGGAGAGCTGCCTTGTTGCGTCTGCCTTCTTCAAACTGATGTGGTAGGGAAATCGTTCAGGTGTTGCAGACCAAAGCCAAGTGCGTGCAGCACCTTGGCACAGGCCCTCCTGTCTGCCAATTGATGAAGAGCAGGAAGTTGTTGCACTGAAAAGTCTTTGTTGTTGTTTTTAATTTCTTCTCTGTCAGTACAACCCTGTGGGAATTCTGTCATGGAAACTAAATTAGTCTTTTTGCTTTGCCTGAATGCTTCTGGCTGTTTTTCAGATCTCTTTTTCTCTGTCCTCAGGAATGTGCCCCAGGTTACTACAGGGACACGAAGGGGCTCTTTCTGGGAAAATGCATCCCGTGTCATTGCAACGGCCACTCAGATCGGTGCCTGCCGGGCTCTGGTATATGCCTTGTAAGTAAACGGTAAAACAGTGTGATATTTTGGAGTTGTAAGTCTGTAGGATGCAATTAAAAAGCTCTTCACATACTAACTGAGCTGGCAGGACCATGCATGAGTTGGAGCATGAGCTGTGTGTGCCGTTTCAGGGGTGGGTCCTGCTCAGAGTCAGCTTAGGTGCAAGACGGTTCTGGCAGAGGGGAAGGATTGAAGCATCCAGATATCTGGTGGGGAATTCTTTGTGCAGCACCCCATTTTACACTGTCGGTGCTGAGCCCACAGCCTGCCTTTCCCCTGCAGAACTGCCAGCACAACACGGAGGGAGACCACTGCGAGCGATGCAAGGATGGCTATGTGGGCAGCCGCTCCGCCGAAGGACCCCTGCAGTGCGTTGGGTGTCCGTGCCCTCTTTCCGTTGCCTCCAACAAGTAAGTACCCTGGGATGGGATTGTCTGTTTGTCCCTCTGATTTACTGCTGGGAACTGCGCTGTGCCACGTCAGGGCACTGGCTTGGCTCTGGTGGGTGTCCCACTGGCAGCCTTGTCCATGGCCCCAGCCCCACTCTCTTACCCAGCAGCTCATGCTGAGTGACTGGCTCCTCTGGCACTACATCAGGGGTCACTGCACTGTCCTGTTCACCTCTTGTTTCAGTTTTGCTGTTGGCTGTGTCCACAAAGGCTCCAACACGCAGTGCCTCTGCAAGCCTGGCTACGCTGGACCAAACTGTGAGCGGTAAGGGTGACGGCACCCACCTTTCCGGGGCCTCAGACATTCTCTTTCCATGCAGCCACTGCTGTGGCAGAGGTAAAGCTGTTGTAGTAGAGACTGCAGAGGAAACATTTGACTCTGCCTCCAGTGTGCTTTGCTCTGGCAGGATTTCTTTCAGTCCTTTTCAGCCTGCCCATGCCCTGTTGCTGTCTCTACTGATGATGTATCGTGCTGCCGTGGGTGTATTACTTAGCCGTGCTTTGCCTTGACTTGCAGTCCCATGATAAAGGCGCCTTTCTGGGTTATCCTGAGGCAAAACACAAAGTGCTTTGAGATCCCTGAGGGTTGCAGCAGTTACAAGTGTTGGATGCTCACACTTTTAGAATTGCACAAGACTCAGGCATGGGCTGTTGGGATCTCCCGATGCCCTGACGGGGTTTTAACTTGCCGTATGTCTCCAGCTGCGCCCCAGGATACTACGGCAATCCTTTGGTGATCGGCAGCTCGTGCCAGCCCTGCGACTGCAGCGGGAACACGGATCCCAACATGCTGTTCAGCAGCTGCGACTCGCTGACGGGAGCCTGCACAGGGTGCATGCACCACACGGCCGGCACGCGGTGCGAGGTCTGCGCCCCTGGCTACTACGGGGACGCGGTGGCAGCCAAGAACTGCACACGTGAGTGGGGCAGGGGCAGCAGGCACTGGTGGGGGAAGATGGACAGACTGAACGTCTGTTTAACACCTTAGCCAGGCTGTGCGTTGCCCTGATGAGTCACACGCTTGGTTGCACGCATTGCAGCCGTCCTCCAAACAAATAACTCCAAAAATCTGCCCTCCAGCGTCACCACTCCGTAACCCCCAATCCACTCCCAAATGTGTGCTGCCAAACCGCACCCAGGCTGGAGCAGTCTTGCCCTGAGCAGCTACTGGAGCGGCCTTACTGGCACTCCCCTGGGAGCGCGGCGTTGCGCAGCCCACTCCCAGCACTGCTCGTCTCCCTTTGAGGAACGGCAGCCAACCTACCTGGGCAGGTGTCATGGGACTAAGTTGTCAGGAGGAGCAAATCCAAGAGGAGAGAGGCTGGGTCTTTGCTCTGACTGCGATAGATAAGGGGGAAACAGGATTCCCTGTTGCGAATAAGGTTTGTGAGTGGCTGAGCAGACTCTTCACTGTATAACTGGGGGTATTTTTCCCTGGCAGAGTGCAGCTGTTCACCTTGTGGGACTGACTCCTGCCATCCACAAACCGGCCAGTGCTTCTGCAAGACTGGAGTGACGGGCCAGCACTGCGACCGCTGCGAGGTGAGGGCTGCCTGCGCTTGGCACGGGGGTGAGGGGCGGCCCTGGTGCGTCGTCCCCGGGCCCGGGAGCAGAGCGGTGCTGGCAGCTGCAGCGGCAGCCGGGTGGTTAGGGCTGGGTTTGCATGATCTGCCTGTGCTGGCAGAAGCCCATTGAGGATCTGGCAGCACACGATGGAGGCAGCGTTCAGCTGCAGCCTGGGCAGTAAGGTGGTTCCCTTTGGGAATCTGCAGTGAATGCCATTTCCCTGCATGCATTCAGCATGGACATTGCAGGGCAAGGGCGTGTTTGCAGGGCAGTGCTGTAGTGTGTCTGGGCTCTTCTTCAAGCTCCACGTCTTTGCCATGTTGATATGAGTTTTGTGGTGGTCAAAACACTCCTAGAAAGCAAAACTGGGGTCCCACCTCTGCTGTGAGGACAGGCTGAGAGAAATGGGGCTGTTCAGCCTGGAGAAGAGGAGGCTCCGGGGAGATCTTGTAGCCATCTTCCAGTGCCTAAAGAGGGTCTACAGGAAAGATGGGGAAAGACTCTTCAGTAGGGCCTCTTGTGACAGGACAAGGGGTAATGGTTTCAAAATGGAGGTAGATTTAGATTAGATATTAGGAAAAATTTTTTTATGCTGAAGGTGATAGAACACTGGCCTGGGTTGTCCAGAGAGGTGGTGGATGCCCCATCCCTGGAAACGTTCAAGGCCAGGTTGAATGGGACTCTGAGCAACCTGATGTGGTTGGAGATGTCCTTGCTCCTTGCAGGGGGGTTGGAGTGGATGGCTTTGAAAGGTCCTGTCCAACCCTAACAGTTCTGTGATTCTGTGTTACCTCAGCCTGCCCCAGGAGGGAGGCACACGTGCCCTCCTGCTGAACAGTGCACCCACTATCCTCCTTTTCCTTAGGAGGGATACTACGGCTTCGAGGGATGCTCCGGCTGCCGGAGGTGTGACTGTGATGTCGGCGCTGTGGGGAGCGGCTGCCATGCGCAGAGCGGCCAGTGCAGCTGCCTGCCCGGCGTCAGCGGCTCGCGCTGCCAGCAGTGCGCCCCGGGCTACTGGGGCTTCAGCGAGAGCGGCTGCACGAGTGAGTCCTGCGTCCCGGGTGCTGGGTCCTGCGTGCAGAGAAGTGGGACAAGGCACTGGTGGCACGTGTGCTGGTTGAATTATTAAAGGTGGAAAACAGCTGGCTGCTATCTGAGGTCCTGTGTGTGTTGCTAGGTGGCACAGGGAAAGCCTCGTATAGATGAGCAGAGATGCAATTGCACAGCTGGAATAAAACCAGCCCTGCTCCTCCCTCCGGGGTGGCAACAGCACAAAACGGTGCTGCGAGCGTTTCCCTGTTTTTAAACTTGGCAGAGTGCGAGTGCAGAGGGGGCTCCTGCGACCCGCGCACTGGGGAGTGCACCTGCTCCAACGGGCTGACGGGGAAGCAGTGCGACGTCTGCGTGCGCGAGTACGAGATCCCCGTGGCAAACGGTCCAGACAGCATGAGGTGTGAAGGTCAGTATCCTGCAGTCCTGGGGAAGGAAGTGAGGGAAGCCCCGGAGGGGGCCTGTGCTGACCTCTCTGTCCCCCTGGCAGTGTGTGACAGCTGTGTCCTGCTTCTGCTGGAGGATCTGCAGAGCATCGAGATGTCCTTCCCCTCCATCCGCAGCCAGCTGGTCAACCTCAACGCCAGCTCCATCGCCTGGGCTCGCCTTCACGGGCTCAACAGCTCTATGGCAACTGTTGCTGTATGTGGAAGGTTTCACATCCCTTTCTGCCCACATTTTCTGGCCTGTTGACCTGATTTTGGCTCTTTCTTTCCAGAACCAGTTGCGTGAGTACCAGAGAGCTATGAGCAGGGTCAGACAAAGGGCTGATGAGCTGGAGGATGAGAACGTGGACCTCACGCAGGACCTGAATGCGCTGCAGCACAAAGTAGGGTATTTCTCTGTCTTCCTTCCCTTGCCAGAGCAGGAGCCCCTGCTTTTACCTAAAATGAGAGCTTTGAAGGCCGTGAGGAGCCTGTTTCAGGCAGGATGGATCTCCTGCCCCGCCGCCCTAGGCCTGGGGGTCAGGGTCTCTTACTTAGATGCCCAAGGTAGATTACCTGCATTCCTCCCTTGGAGGGCTATTAAACATCTTAGAATATTGATGGTTGTTTCTTGATTTATTACTTGCTTCTGAGGCAGCTCCAACTTCAGCTGGTAAAAATAAATTTAATAAAATGTCATTTATAGAAGGAACATGAACATCTAGGCCTGACACAGCATGGATGTATCCATGCTGTATCAGGGAGAACCTGGGCCCTGCCAGCAAATAAGTCAACCCTTTTTTATTGTGGTGGTCCTTGGAGACCTCAGTGCAGCAACACCTTTTGTAAGATGCAATCTATATACAGTCTAAAAAACACCAGTTCTTAGAGAACTTACAAACTGAGCAAGATTTGATTTGATTTATAAACTGCCTGCATGGACAAACTGCCTCTGTGTATGCATACCTCTACGCTCTGAATGGCCAAACTGCAGACCTCCATATCTCCTTGTGTCCTGGAAAGGACCCAGGTAGGCCTGGCTCCAAGCTCTAGGGCCTTTCCTGTGCTAAGAGCACAGGACATTGCTGTCGTCTGTGGTCTTAGGACTGTTTCAGGATCCAGAGCCTGGTGCACTGGGAGCTGCCCTTGCTGCTTGTGCTTTTCTGAAGGTGGTAGATACAACCATCACTGAATGCATCACAGGCGAGCAGCACCAGGCAGGCTGGTGTAGGAGACATCACTTCCTTGGTTCCAGGGCTTCAAAAGCTGTCTGTTCCCAAGCCTCGTGTGCCTTTTGGGGCATCCGTCTTTCCCTGTGATGGATAACGTAAAACATGGTCTCCTACCTCAGCTAAGCCGGTGTTTTTGTTGTAGATGACGATGACTCACAGAGAGGCAAACCGGATTGAGCAGCACACGAGAGAGACTTACCAGAGGGGGGAGCAGCTCCTGCTAAATATCCAAAACATTCAGAAAGGCATTGCAGGTAGGTAAAGTGTCTCTGCTTGGTGAGTTTTTCCTGCTGGGAATGCCAGGCTCTTGCTTCCAAACAGCACCGAGTGCTACTTCGCTTAGAAAGAGCCCTGGAGAAAACGGGGAAATACACATGAAATGGGATCCCTGCAGAATTCTGGCTGTTCAGGTAGACCAGGCTTATTGTGAGTCCCAGCCGTGTGGGTAAACACAACCTTTGGAAAAAAACACATAAAACTTGCACAAATGTTATTTAAATGTATAAAACCGGGGCAAGCTGCACTGCTGCTTCAGGAGAGATTTAGCAAAATGTAGTGAATGGATCTGGGAGAGGAGGCAAAACCACAAAAAGAGACTTAGGATGTAGCGTGCGTTGCTGTAACTGCCAAGGAGACGGATGTGGGGCAATAGCCCTGGGTGATCTCGAGCAATTCGGATGCCTGAGTACTGTGTGAAAGCTGGCTGCAGTTTGTTGAGGGTGCTATAGGAGAGGAAGGATCTCTGGGGGTTTTGAAGGGCCTCGGTTGGTCAGTGCTTACAGGAGATCTGTATTTCTCTGCAGACTTGGTGCGGCAGATGGCCAGGATTGGGGCAGCAAACGCCAGCACCACCTCCACCGAGGAGTTTCGACAGAAGATGGCCAAGGTGGAAAGAATGCTGAGGGAGATGAAGGAGCGGAGTCTGAGCAGCCAGGAAGAGCTGGCAAGGCGTGAGCACGAGGAGGCTCAGAAATGTGAGTCCAGCTCAGTGGCACGGGACAGGGCTGAACGGACCCCTCCGGTGGCCTGGAGCCCAGGTGGATGCTGCGCATCATGGTCACCTTTGGAGAGTGCTGTTAATAAACAGGCACCCCCAACAAGTTTTACAGTAGTTTCAGAATCCCCTGTGACACTCCTATGGGATCATTTGTGGTTCCTTTTCCCTTAAGGCAAATTTTAGAGCGGATTGTACTAACTGGGTAGTTCTGTTTGGTGACCAAAAATGTAGAACCAGGAGTTACCGTTATTGTGTGATGAATTTAAGTCATTCCATGTTTCTTCATGTTCAGTCTCCCAGGAAAGTGGTTCAGAGTAACAGCCAGGCATGCTGGCACTGCAGGAAGCAAGCACTTGATTAACAAGCAATGGCAAAATGTAATTCAGCTGCTGAAAGCTGGAATTAGAAACTGGCTCTTGCCAGTGGGAGTAACCAAGCAGTAGAGTGGGCCTCAGAGGGGGTTTCTCCATCATCTGGAGCCTTTCAGGCATGGCTGGGTGTCTTTCTGAAAGAGATCCCATCCTTCTCACCAGCACTGGGGGTTTGGAGAAAATCTTGGACAAGATCCTGTGCTATCCAGGCTGAAAGAGGGAGGGAGGAAAACACGGTCACTTCTGGCTCTGATACCTGCTGAGTGAGACCAGAACCAGGCTTTTCCACAGCCGAGCACAGAAAGAGCCCTTTAACACAGGAGGATGAATTAGCAACAGTTCTCACCTCCTTCATCCTCAGTGCTGCATCGAGTGAAGAGCGAGCTGTACGCCCGCTGGGAGTCCAACCAGGACCTGGTGAGCAGCATCCGGGACCGGCTGGCGCAGCACAGCTCCCAGCTGATGGATCTCCGTGACGCCCTCAACGAGGCTGTGAACAAAACCAGGCAGACGGAGGACTTGAACACCCTGAACCGCAACAACTTGGAGGAGAGTCAGGTAGACCTTCGCCGGGTGGTCCTGTACTGCCATGCGGTTGGGGGGGGGGAGGCTACCCTGGCCCAGCTGGTGGCTAACCTTGCCTCTGTGTGTCCAGCAAAAGAGCCGTGAACTCCAAAACCAGTATGCGCTCGTGCAGGAGACCCTGAGGATGGCCAAGGACTCCCTGGCGCAGGTCTCCAACTTCCTACAGAAGATGGAGAGTGCAAAGGAGGTGAGCGATGGAGGTGCTGCCGCGTGGGCAGAGCGTGGGGCAGGGGCAGCCCTCGGGAGTGACGTGTGTCCTTGCAGGCGTACGAGAAGCTGGCAGCACTGCTGGATGGGGCAAAGCTGCCCCTGACTGAGCGCGTCAAAAAGTTCTCCCCAGCCAGCAGCAAGATCCCCATCGTGGAGCAGGCGGAGGAGCATGCCCGGCTCCTGGACGAGCTCGCAAGGAACCTGTCCAGGTGAGGCACCGGTCCTGACACCCGCTAGTGAGGCCATCTCCTGCCAGAGTTGGGATTGGGAAACTGCAGCCCTGCACCATGGCAGGGGAACAGCGGGTGCCATCTCCAAAGCTTTATCCTGGAGCACACATTGTGATGAGGAGCCCAGAGGGGTTTGTCTGTGGGGGTATGGGCAAGAGCAGGTCCTGTGTGGTCTCTGTAGACTTGATGGCTTCATTTTCCAACACAGCATTATCCAGGGCACAAACCAGGATGGCTTTATCCAGCGGGCGATCGATGCCTCCAACGCCTATGCCAGCATCATTGAAGCTGTGAAAAAAGCCGAGCGAGCAGCCCACGATGCTGATGAGGCAGCCAGCAAGGCTTTGATGGTACGTGCTGTGGGGAGCCCTGTGAGAGAAGAAAAAGCCAAACTCCTTCAACAGGCCTCCAGTTTTTCACACCCACGTGTAGGGTTCTGCTGCCCCTTCCCTCTGACGCTTGAGCACTTTGTTCTGTGCTTGAAGTCCAGCTGGGGCTGGAATCTGGGAATTTGGGTCTCCCCCTCATACCCCAGCAGCACACCCCACTGAGGTTGTCTGAACAAGCGTGTTTGTGTGCAATCAGGGCCGGAGACTTGAATTCCTCTTCAGAGTCCCAGGCAGCAGGTGTTTGTTTTACAGAATGTCATGTCAGAAAATCTTGGGGCCATCTCTAAAGAGCTGAAGAGGAACGGCAGCAACCTGGAGGAGGCTGTGAGGAGAGAACAGAGAAAACTCAACGGGGGTGAGAGGGGCTCCTTGCAGGGTTTCTTGTCCTTTGGGCTGGACTGAGAACCAGCACACAACATATGCATTTCTTTAATTGCAGTGATTAAAGGCACTCTGCAGACAGCAAAGGACAAGCTGGCTGACCTCCGAGCGAAGAAGGAGCAGCTCTTGAGCCAGCTCCAGTCTGTGCAGGACATGCTGGGCAGGGACCAAGGTTTGTCCTGGGATAGCTAGACTGGTTCTCTCTGCTCCCTGCCCCTTGCTGCAGGCTTCCTCCTTGCTCCTGACCATCGCAGAGATTTTTTTTTCCTTTCTTTGCAGAGGATACGAAAGAGACGATCCAGAATGCCAAAGCGGCAGCTGCAGAGGCCAATGAAACAGCTGCAAGAGTGGAAGATACCCTGAGCTCCATGAAGAAGAATCTGGATGAGTGGAAGGACCAGTACGGAGACCTTCGAAATGAAGACCTGAACCAGGCAGTCCAGGATGCCAGGAAATCTGGTGAGTGCTGACCCTGCTGGGCTACCAGGGCTGAGTGTGGCATGAGCCGGTGCACAGACAGATGCCTTTGGAGAGCATCGTGCCTTTGGAAGCTGTGCTTTGCAGCTCCAGATCCAGACTAGAGGGAGGTAGCAGCCAATACTGGATGCTTTAAGCCCTGGCCCTTTATTTTTTAACTCTCCCTGTAATGTCTGTATCACCGATACATTTACTGCAGGAGATGCATGCACTAGAGCATTTTCACAACGCTCCGTCAAGGCTGGTGAACTTAGGGCATCGTTCTGGGACTC
Source organism: Tetrax tetrax (assembly GCA_009806455.1). Lineage (NCBI taxonomy): Eukaryota > Metazoa > Chordata > Aves > Otidiformes > Otididae > Tetrax > Tetrax tetrax. The sequence continues at coordinate 122,136 of WHYT01016380.1, forward strand.
CGCTCCCAGCTGCCACTGCTTTGACTCACATGTCTCAAAGCTGCCCGAGCTTCACATCTCCCTTCCTCACTAACCTTCAAAAACCCTGGCTCGTCTCCAACCCCAGTGTCCAGCCTGGAAAGCACCATCCCGCTGCTGCTGGGCAAGCTGAGCAGTCTGGAGAACAGGAGGAACAAGAACGCCACCGTGTCGGAGAACATCGTGCGGATCCGGCAGCTCATCACGCAGGCGAGGAACGCCGCCAGCAAGGTGGGCTCGTGGGAGGGTGAGGGCTGTGCGCGGGGGCTTGGGGTGAATGAGGGGTTACCTGAGGGTAGTCTGCAAATGGGAGGGGTATCTAGAAGAGCTCTGGAGTCACCAGGTAGGGTCTCCTTCTCATGGGAAGACTCCAGAAAATGCTGTGACGTGGTAGAGCTGGCAGTGCCGAGGCAGGCAGCAGTGGTTTCAGTGCTGTGGGACTGGATTTCTCGCCCTCCAGGTGAAAGTCCCCATGAAGTTCAACGGCAGCTCAGGTGTGCAGGTCCGGATGCCCAGCAACCTGCAGGATTTGGCAGCCTATACATCCCTCAAATTCTACATCCAAAACCCCGAGCCCAGGAGCCGGCAGCGACGGCAGGACGGGGCAGAGGAGGGGCGGTTCGTGTTGTACCTGGGCAGCCGGGAGGTGAGACGGAGCCGCGCGGGCAGGAGGAGGGCAGCGGGGCGCATGTTCCTAGCGCAGTGCGATAGGGGGGCTTGGTCAGCCCTGGAAGCATCAGGGAGAGCATCGCTTGGTGCTCCTGCCTGTCCCGAATGCCAACACGTGGCCCTGTCTGTCCTTGCGTTCAGGCCACTGGAGATTACCTGGGCATCGTCCTCAAGGACCACAAAGTGCAGTGGGTCTACAAACTGGGCGATGAGGAGCCAGCCTCCCTAACAGTTGATGAGGATATTGGAGAGCAGTTTGCCACCATCAGCATCAACAGGTAGGACCCTGAAGGGACACATCCCGAGGATGTCCAGCAGGACACTGTCCCTGCAGTGGATGCCCAAGCCCAGACAGGCCCTGAGCTTGCAGAAGTGCCGTGAACTCCATCATCCCGTCATCCCTAGATGATCAACACAGATACCTCAAAAAAAACTAGCAGGGAGATGGTATCTTACCAGGTCATAGAGGGTCTGGTGGTTCCTGCAGGAGTGGAACGATGAAGCTCAGTCTTGGAGGGTCCATTCAGCCTTGTGGCAGTGCTGATAACAGTGCTGACTCCTTTCAGTGCACTGCTGCTGTGGGGCTCCCCAGTGGGAGGTGCACCCCTTTTTGGTAGGGCTGTGTGGGGAGGACCTTTGCTCAGGGAGGGGAGGGTTTGCTTCTCTGTGGGGATCTCTCCTTGTCTTGACCATCCCTCCCTGCTGCAGGATCCTGCAGTATGGGCAGATGTCAGTGATCGTGGAGAGGCAGACGGTGCACGAGACCAAGGGAGACAGTGTGGCCAAAGGGGAGCAGGGGCTGCTCAACCTCGACCCACGCAACGTGGTCTTCTACGTGGGTGGCTACCCTTCCAGCTTCACGGTGAGACAGGCAGCAGGGAGGGAGGCTTGGTTTTCTAGGAGGTATCAGTGATACCTTTGGGGCTTCTTGGGGAGAAAACCCCGTGATTTCATGGAAAAAACAGGATGAAATTTGCCCTAACTGTTTGATTTCATTCCCAGCCTCCTCCCACTTTGCGCTATCCCAACTACCGTGGGTGTCTGGAGCTGGACACACTGAACGAGGAGGTGGTGAGCTTGTACAATTTCCAACGCACCTTCCAGGTGGATACCACCGCTGAGAAGCCTTGTGCAAGGTAGGGCACCATGCCCAGGCTCTGGTCCCCATAGCACTTACCCTAGCCCTCGGCTGCCCCAGAGCCTGGCAGTTGGCTTTGGAGTGATGCCTTGGGCCTCTTCTTGCGTGGCTCAGGTCCAAGTCCACAGGAGACCCCTGGCTGACTGACGGCTCCTACTTCGATGGCACTGGTTACGCGGAGATCAAGTTTGAAAGCCAGTTTGGCACGACCAAGCGCTTTGAGCAGGAGATCCGGGTGGTCTCCTACAATGGCATCCTCTTCTTTCTGGAGAATCAGGCAGGTGCTTGCTCCCCCGTGGAGCCTTCACCCCTCAGCCAGTGGACTAGGGCAATCCCAGTCCCACTTGCAGGCATTCCCAGTTCAGGGCCCCGGGGAGAAGAGGGCTTTGGAGATGTCAGTGCCACTTGGAGCAGCATTTCTGCACTATTGTTAAAAGCCACAAGAGGGCTGGACCCAGACCTCACAGCAGAGGCAGTCGCTTCTCTGGTGCTGGAGGGGCTGCAGGCTGGAGCCCGGGGTGTGGGGCTGAGTGTCCGTCCTGCCGCCCGCAGGGTCAGTTCCTCTGTCTGGCCATCCGGAATGGGAAGCTGGTCCTTTACTATGACTTCAGCACTGGCCTGGAGATGGCAAAACCCAGCAGCAACTCCTCCTCCCTCACCATCAGCAGCACCACCAACAAAGCGGTAAGGGCTCACTTGGGGTCTCCTTATCTGGGTAGGGGGCACCCAGACCCTTGGTTTGGTTGAGGGGAGAGCTGCAAGTTCTTTGACTAGAGCCATGAACAGACACCTTGTGTTCTCCTCTGTGAAGGACCTGGTAGCTCCAGGCTGGCAGGTCATTTTTCTCATCTGTCTCCAGATCCAGATTTTCCTCCTCAAAATGAATAACAAGAAGCGCATCCTGGTGCGGCTGGAGCGCCTCACCATCTTCATGGTGGAGCAGGAGAACTCCCTGGAGAACGCTGTCTCCTACTACCTGGGCGGTGTGCCCCCAGCTGTGCTCCCCCCCAGGTGGGTCCATCTCAAGGTGGGGAGGGACGTGCCACATCTTCCCCTCCGATGTCCGGGGCCTTTCTCATCCACATCCTTGGCTGCTGTGGCCCTGCTGGAGCTCTGGGGGGAGATTTTCTCTTCCTGTCGATTACTGTGAGCTTTTGAGGATGGGACATCTCCATCTCTGGTGAGGGATGAGGTGCTGGTGGGTGTCACCGAGTCCTCCATCGCCATGCTGGGTGCCTTGGAGCAGCCTTGTGCCTGAGGCACTGGAGAATACTCGTGGCCATCGTGGGTCCTTCCTGGGCACTCTCTTTGAAGGGCTGCGGGGCCAGATACTGCTCAGGGCTGGATCCTGCCTGGGGCTGTCTTCATAAGACTGCTTGCTTCTCCTGCAGCTTGAAAGCGCTCTTCCCCACGGGTGGGCCCATTCGGGGCTGCATGAAGGGCTTGAAGGCTCTTGGCAAATACGTCGACCTGAAGCGCATGAGCACCGTTGGCGTGAGCTATGGATGCACCTCAGACCTCCTGGTAAGCACAAAGCCCTTGTGGCATGCTGGAGAAAGGGTCTGTCAGGGAAAGGACCACGCGACCTGACCAGCACAGGCCCAACCACTCATTCACACAGAAACAAAGCATAAAACCTGCGGGTCCTCGGTGCCGGGGGGGTCACGACGAGGTGCTCTGTGTGGTTGATCCTAGCACAGGCCAGATCTAGCGAGGATCTGAGCACCTCAGTCATCCTCTCAGCACCTCTGTAACACCAGGGCCAGGCACTCACCTCCCTTCCGTGGTGTCCCTCACAGGTGGCTCGCTCGGTCAGCGTCCATGGCCACGGCTACCTGACCCTGGCCCTGAAGGATGTGCCAGGGCTGAGGGACTTTTACAGCGGCTTCGGCTTCCGGACGAGCCAGCGTGAGGGGCTGCTGTACCGCCATGCCAGCCAGGTGGGCACCTGCAGTCCCCCAGGTATCCTGGGAGTGGGGCAGGAACTCCGGCTCTGGGGATGGTGCTGCCAGCCTTGGGAAAGGAGGAGATCGTGGTGGGGCCAGGGCATGAATCCACACAGAGATCTGCACCCTGAGCTCCTGGAGGGCAGTGGGCCCTTCCCTGGGGCTGAGCAGCAACGGGATGATGCTTTCTGCAGGAGGGGCTGTGCCAGGTGTCCCTCCAGAGGGGCCACCTGGCCTTGAACTTGCTGGAAACTGAAGTCACCACTGAGAACACCTATGCAGATGACAGGACCCACTACGTGGCCTTCTACAACGATGCCCGTGGGTACGTGTCCTGGCGGTGCGTGGGGGACGGGGTGCCAACAGCCACAGGTCCCTTCTCAGCCCGTGCTGCTCATCCCCTGCAGGGTCCGGCTCTACGTGGACGATGAGCTGCAGGACACGGCGGTCAGCGCTGGGCCCCGCCGGCGGCAGCAACGACAGGACAAGCGGCCACTCTTCCAGCTCGGGGGCTCGCCGGAGCCAAGCGCCCTCAGCAACCTCACCGGCTGCATCGGGAATGTCTTCGTAAGGCGGTGAGCATCTCCATGCCGTTTCCATAGAGCGGGGCTCAGCCCCTTCCCACCTCCCAGCTGGCCCAGTGACAGGGATCTCCTCTCCCTGCTTGTAGGATGTCAGAGCCGCAGATGGTGGTGGACCTGCAGCAGAATGTGGAGAGCGTCAACGTCACCATGAGCTGTCCGTGGGGTGAGCAGCCACAGCAGCTCAGAGTCACGCCGAAGAAGGACAGGCGGAAACCCAAGGTACCAGCTGCAGCCCAAACTCCCCACATCCTCCTCCCCGTCCTCCTCAGATGCCACCAGTGCCCTAGGGCTGAGCACCTCTGCAGGGATGCTCCCCTCACTCCATTTCTTGGTGCATCTACTGAAGGTGTCGGGCAAGCCTGCCTCGAAGGACCGCCGCCACGACTGGGACGGGCTCTGCCAGCTGCACCCACAGCCCCACGCAGCCGAGGGCACCTTCCGCTTCGGGGGTGCCTCAGGCAGTCGCTGGGAGTTTGAGGAGATCCCAGCCTCCTTTGGCCAGAGGTGAGGCTTGCCCCCTGCCCACCCCACACAAGCTCAGCTCTGGGGCCATTGCTTGGAGAGCAAGCGTCCTTGCAGTTGTGGGAGAGTGGGGGCTCCCGTCACCCCCCTGTCCTTGCAGGTCCCATTTCTCCCTGGAGGTGAAGCTGAACTCCTCCAGCGGGCTGCTCTTCTACGTGGCGGGAGAGCGGGGCACCTTCATGGCTCTTTTCGTCTCCAACGGGCGCTTCGTCTTCCTGGTGGATGTTGGCGGGCGCCGGCTGCGCATCCGCAGCAAAGACAAGTACCGAGACAGGCAGTGGCACACGGTGAGCGCGGGGTCAGGGCTCCATAGGATACCCGTGGTCCCACGGAAGCAAAGGGGACAGCCAAACCCTCAGCCCCTGCGAGCTGAAGTCCCCTTCCCTGGGCACAGCCCTGGGGCTCCTCCCGACGCAGGAAGCCCCTGGCCCTGGCACTGACCTTTGGTCCTTGCAGGTCTTTTTCAGCAGAGACCGGAGCCGAGCCCAGCTGGTCATCGACGGGCTGCGAGCCCAGGATGCTGCAGTGGCCACCTCAGGGCTCTTTTTGGCCCGGACCCCCTTGTATGTGGGGGGGATCCCGGCTGGAAAAGCCAAGGCTCACGTACCGGTAAGGGCTTGGTGGTCCCATGGCATTGCCCCGTGCCTGCCCTTTTTTGGGCCCTCTGCACTCACTCTGGTGGCCTCTCTGTTCAGGCTACATTGCTCTCCAGCTTCGATGGCTGCCTGAGGAACCCACAGCTGGACGGGAGGCCCCTGGGTCCGCCCTCACACACCTTCGGGGTGACACCGTGCTACGAGGGCGCACTGGAGAGAGGGGTCTTCTTTGCTGCGGAGGGCGGGTCCATTGTCCTAGGTACCCCACAGCTGGCTCCCACCGTCCTGGGACTGGGAGGGACGCGGCTCATGGGAGGTCCCTTGTCCCCCTCCTCACCAGTGGCATTTCTCTTCCAGCTGATGCAGTGACAACCGAGCAGGACTTGCAGGTGACACTGGAGGTCCGTCCCCGAAGTGCCTCTGGCCTCATCTTCCACGTCGGCACAAGGAGCAGCCACTATCTCCTCCTGTACATGGAGGAGACAAAGGTAGCGGGAGGGTGGCTTCCCCGCAGGTTTTCAGAGGCAGCAGCTGTCTCCTGCCCGTCCCGTTCAGCTCACTGGGCCGTAACGGGTTTGTGTCACACACCAGGTCACTGTGAGAGCGAACGCTGGGGCCGACGAGTTCTCCGCATCGGTGACGTGCCCGTCTCTCTGTGACGGGCAGTGGCACACCATCGCAGGTGAGGTGACAGCCAGCACTTGGCTCTGGGGTCCTGCTCCTCTCCTGCCCCCCAGCCCCTATCTCCTGGGGGGAGCCTGGGCCCTTTCCTTGGGTATTTAAACCCCAGCTCCCACCTGTACCCACTTGATTTGGGAGATGTAGCTGCCTTTGAGTCACCTCCTCGTTAAGAGTCCTTGCCTGATCTCGTCAGTGCTGTCAGCTGTGGTGGGCAGGAGAGAGGAGATGTTTCCCCAGGTCACGTAGCAGCCAGCGAGGCTGGGATGTCCTGGTTCCATCCAGGACTGTTGTGTCCTGCTGACAGCGAAAGCTGGACTTGTGCTGGTGCAGATCGTGTCCAAAGGGCTCAAAGCCCACAGCTGGGACCAGGATTAGCAAAACTCAGCCTTTTATTTATTTATAATTGTGCAAGTGCTAAGGTCTCACATCAAGCCCTTTCTGGCCGTGGGGGTCACAGCTACAGCCCCCTCTCAGCACAGCTCTCTTAAATCTTCATCTTGCTCGACCCAGCACTGAGAGCCATCGTGTGCTCCTGGTGCATTTGCGGCTTCAGGACCTCTCCCCATCCGTGGCCGGAGCCAGGCTGAGCTGATCTCCTGTCCCACCCCACGGGGAGGGAGCAGCCCTGTTCCTTAGAGCAGGACACGGGTGGCTGCTGTGGCCAGAGGACAGGTTTTGGGGGAGGCTCTCCGGACTCTGGGGGTTTCGCAAGAGCCAGGCCAGGCCCTGCCCTCTGACCCTCCCAGGAGTTTTGCTCTGCACCAGCACGGATCAGGTCTGGGGGCGGAGGTGGGGCTGCTCTCCAGGTAAGGAAGCAGCGCTGACCATTGTTTTCTTTCAAAGTTACCAAATGGAAGAACGTAATCCAGGTTGATGTGGACACAGAAGGAAACTACACAGTGGGACCCAGCCAGCCTCCTGCTCCCAGTGCCAGGGCGACCGTCTGCGTGGGAGGGCTGCCAGGTGAGTCGGGAATGAAATACCCCAGAGCCGAGAGAGGTGACTGTTCCTGGTGCCTGTGAGAGGGATTTGTCCCCTGCTCTGTCGTTAGCCAGACTGATGATTGCTTTCACTTGTTCTGCTGCAGAGCCAGACAAGGCCAGCACAGTGTCACCGTTACCTCCGCTCCCGCCGTACGTGGGCTGTGTGAGGAACCTGGTGATAAACCGAAGCCACGTGGACCTGCCGCGAGCCAGGACTGTCAGGGGCTCTGTTGGCCTTCAGGGGTGCCCCGTGCTGTAAGTAGGCACAGCCTGACCGACAGAAAGCTGCGCTGCTCCCCGGGCCCCAGGCATCCCCTACTCAACAGCATTAACCGTGGTCAAACGCGCTTGACCTCCAGTGACTGCGGGTGTAAGTCTGGGGCCAAAACCAGAGAGGGGCCACGAATCCAAGGGGAAGGAGGGCAGGGGGAGGAGGGGGGCACTTCGGGGATGTCTTTCATAAATATAACCAAAAAAAGTTGGAGCGGGATGCAGAGAGAGGTCTGGCTCCTTCCCCAGTGGGCAAGGATCTGCAGCAGGGCTTGGGCTGCCACACGGCTCGTGGTAAGAGCAGCCGTCCTCTGCAGAGCGGGGCCGAGGCACGCAGCACGGCCGCACTCCTGCTCCCGTTACGCCACACGTACAGCGCACACAGAGCTAGGTCACGGAACACTTGAGGCTATTAATAACAGTCACAGACTGTCTCTGCTAAAGGCTGTAGGCAGTTTTCTGGTTTATAATAAATGCAATTAGGACAAACTGGATTAATTCAGTCACTTCTGTGTTTTTATAAGCAAGGACGCATTTAACCTCCCCCCCCCAAGGGCAGTCTCAGTTCACCTGCCACCGCTACGCAAAAAGCTCTGCAAGGGGGAACTTGGACATAATTCTGTTCACAGAATTAGCATCTTCTTATCAAATTAATTTATAAGTATCTGGAAAAAAAAAAGGAACAAAAAAAAAAGGCTGGGGAGAACTGCTGAGAGAAAGCAGAAAGGAACAAGTATCCCTCTGACTCTGCAGCTGCGTTCAGTGCTGGTAGATGACACTGACAAAAGTCCTGTTGTGCGAAGCAAGAAACTGTTCTTTGAAGGGTAAGAAATAAAGAAGGGTTACCTCCGAGCCTGGCTGGGTGCGAGAGGCCGCTTTCCCTCGCCCGCCCTGCCTGCAGTTGCCTTCTCCTGTCCAGCCTCGCTCGTGCCTGTTGCAGTCTTCACTTGAAAACAACGTTTTGTCCCGAGACACCTACTCACTTGTGCACTTACACGTCATAGATACTTGTGTGTGTATTTGTATCGCTCTAGCCACTTGGGGACAAAATCTTGCTTCTGAAATGGACTTATAACTTATATCATTATATTGTGGGGTTTTTTTTATGAGGGGTAAATATTGTAAAATGGGTTTTTAACATGTTCATCGTCAACAGATGTAATTATGACCTGTTGTTATGTTGTAGTATTAAAGATGGTCTTTGTAAATCACTGGTACATACTTTGGAGTCAAATAAAGTTTTATGTTACTCCCTTTCACTTTACTGGTGAAAAGTAAGCATGAGACTGATGTAGAAGAGGAATAATCACCCCTCGGGAAGTGGCACAGCAAGGGTGGTGCAGTTGTGTCTGCCAGGAGCAGCTCCCTCTCTGGCAGCGCAGTAATTCCTCAGTGGCAGTGCTCCATGGAGGTGAAGGTGAACCTCCTCCTGCTCAGGGTGAAGCCCTGCACCTGGGACAGGACGACCCTTGCAGCTGTACTGGGGGAGCTGGCAGCCCTGCTGCTTGCAGCCTTGTGCACCCGAAAGTGGATGGCAGTCAGCAACGCGCCCTTGAGGTGCTCAGTACGCGTGTAATCGCCGGGCTGAACCCTTTCCTCACCAGGAAACCAGAAGCATGAGACGAGCCTGCTGCCAGAGGCATCACAATGGAGAGTAAGCAACTCCACTGAAAATAAAAAGCACTTAAAGTGCATGGTGAATAGACTGAGAAAAAAAACAGTATGGCAGATAAAGAAAATTCCTTTATTTGTAGATTTATATAAGCATAATATGAAGTTAGTAATCCTACTGCAGTCGCTTAAGTTAGTATCTAGGAATATCTGTAAGGAAGAGCAAATAACTTAATCTAAACTCATATCTTCCTCTTCGTCTTTCTTGTCCTTAGCGTCTCCTTCCTTTTGGTCTGACTTGACACTGTTCTGCATTGCTTTGGCAAACGCTTCTACATCTAGAAATTAAACACATCAGTTATTTAACCTTGCGCTTTCTGGGATGGAGGTCAGTGTCTACACGAGGTTAAGCTTCATTGCTTGGCAAGTCAACAGTTGCTTTACTAAGAATCTGTAACTGGGAAGAAGATTTTCACGCTCACTCTGTGTGACGCCCGTTTGGATCTCTGACACAGCCAGCAGTTTCTGCACTTTAACTGTGTGCACAGGCAGCCTCAGACCAGCACGGCCTCAGTAACGGGACAGACTGTAAAGGCTCCTTAGAAAAACCTGACACCCCCTCCCCGCAGCGCTAGAGACCCCTACTGCCTGCACTTATTTCAGCTGCACCATTAACGACCCCCACCAAACAAGGCATTCCTGAGCAAGGTGACCGCGGCAGCTCCGGCGTCTTTGCATCGCTATCGAGAAGACAGTGCCAAGGCTGCTCAGCACACTGCTTTGCAGAACCCTCACTTCTCCTACTGCACACCTGACATCCCCGTGTCTGCGGGGGAACACCCCAGCAGGAGCCAGTCATTACAGTCCACATTCAATGGCTGTGTGCAGTGCAAAAAAAGAAAAAAAACACACCACCAAACCAAACCATGTCATCATGTTCCCAACAGCACCAACACTTACCTCCTTTATTTGCTGCATCTACTGCCTCTGCGGGTAAGCCAAACTGACTCATTAGTGGGCCCAGCTGTCCTGAAGCTAAGGCAGCGCTGAACATGCTCAATGCCTGTCAAGTGGAGTTAAAAAAAAAAAAAAAAAAAAAAAGTTTGCATCCTGTTTCTCCAGCCCCACGTGGCTTCTGTGCAATCCTCGCATGGGGAGAGCAGCCCTCGCAGGGCACGGTGACCGCAGGGCCGGCCTTCATAAACTGCTGCACCACGGGCAGGCTCCAAAATGCCGCTACAGCGGGCCCGGCGTGCGTTCTGCGCTGGGGAACAACCTTTGCTCTTACCCAGCGAGGTGCCAGTAAGCACACGCTGCTGAGCCCTGCTAGCCTGAGCAGAACGCCACCCACGGCGACATCACCGGTCACTTTACTGCAGGGACAACTTAAAAATCTTGATCTAGCTGCAGCTACTCTATCAAATCACCAACTGAAACCATTCCTCGTTTCCAAGTCTTGTCTGCACAACAGGGTTGCCATAGTTTAAACTAAAACTGGTTGTCTTAGCCACTGAAATTTTGCAAATTGACACATTTCAAGCCAATCAGTTTAGTTCAAATTGGCCTGTAATACACCAGCTTTAACCACAGAAACGACAGTTCTGGAATTAAGTACTCCTGTTTCCAGAGGAACAAGGATGGAGCGCTGTGAACATGAGCATCTCTTCCCTACAGGCACTTGAAATGACCTTTAAAGAGACTGCTGAAAGCCGCTCCTTGACAGGGAGTAGTGAAGGTGCCACCACTCCTGTCGATTGCCAGAGAGCATTTATAATACAGAGAAAAATAAAGCCCAGTTCCAAAAGAAAAAGTAATAAACATTCTGATCTGCCCTTGGGTGACTGTGGGAAGGAAGAACTAGTGCTCCATTAAATCACATCCCTCCTCCTTTCCACCTCTACCGAGCAGCTTCCTACTCTGAACCGTGTCAGGAACCTGAAAAAGGGCAGAACTGCAGCTCGGCACCTACCTGCTGAAACTGCGGAGATGTCAGGGTGTTCTGAATCTCTTCTGCAGTCTGTGGCAGAGACTCCCCTGAGGGAAGGTAAGGCATCAACCGCTCTTGCACTTCAGCATTGGCCAGGATGGGAGCCATTATCTCGGGAGTCAGAACAGTTGCCAGGTCAACTAGGAAGAAAACAAAAGGTAGGCTGTGAGATCGTGCACAAAATCCCCGGTTTTGTCATGCAAACCAAGCGATCTGGTCAGAGGAGTGCTGAAACGTAGTCAGCACACCACTAGCGTCCTTTCTCCCTCTCTGTTTTGGAGTGAGAATAAGACTCAAGCAGCCAAGAACAGCACTCAAATGAAAAAAAAGAACCAAATTAAGAGACCTTTTAAATCAATTTGGAACAGGACAGGACAGCAAAACAGCTCCCAAGGACTCCTGGATCCAAAGCTGTCCGGTCAGCACTGTTACCTTGCTGTCCTCCTGCTCCAGATGGCACATTCATAGTAGCTAAGATGTTCTGAAGGTCACTCAATTGAATGGGCTGGGTTGGGCTCGTGGCTGAGCTGGTTCCATTACCCGAACTCGGAACGGGGCTCGGACTGGTCACAGCCGCAGCCGCAGGAACGGACGGGGCAGGCGTGACACGGGTAGAAGAAGTCGTGGAAGATGGCGTCACAGCAGCTGATTGGCTGCGAGAGCTGGAGGAGATAATTAGTACAATTAATTCCCTGCAAACACAGCTTTGCCTCTTGTATTTTGAAAAGCCTCCTGTCAAGCCCTTACGATGTGAAGAGCTCCTCTTTAAGGAGGTAATAAGCAGTCTTAATTCCATCATACGTCCTGTCCAACAGGCCACGATTCCTCCAACAGAAGCGGCAACTTTATGTTTCAGAAACACCACACACCCAGACCGACGGGCGCCCTACCTTGAGGATGAGCTGCTGGTCGGGGGTCCCCCACTTCCAAGCAGACTGGCCAGCCCAGGACCTGTCAGCGCACCCAGCCCACCTTCCGTAAACATAAAAGAAAAACGGGTTTAGGAATTTGTTTCTTTGGGGTTTTTGCACCTCTCTGCTCTAGAGAGGTCACTCTTGTACCTGAAAGGCTTTATTTGCTAAAATAAAGGAGGAGGGGGTGAAAGAGCCCAGACCAACCCTCCCCACCCCATTCTGTAAATTAACAGCTCTCGTTTTCTGATCTCGCATCCCGATTAGAAAACTGCCTTAGAGAGTTCCACGTTTTAGAAATGACTCAATTTCTAGATGCACATAAGGATAAAATAACTTCAGTTTGTGCCATATATACACGATAATTGTAACACAGCCCTCTCCTCTTATCTACTGGTTCCCAAAAATCCAACTTTTCCCTACATTTTAAAGCCAAGGCCCTCAGCAGAAGATTGCAGAGACAGCCTTTGAGTCACCACTGTCTCCCCACACAGCTGAGTTTTGCAGCTTCAAACCTAACGCAGAGATGCAGCGGCAGAAATCAGCCGAGTCCTTAGAACACTTCGTAGGCAGAGCGAAGTAAGGATAACCGCGCGCTCAAAGCGGAGCAGGGATCAGGAAATACAGCAGGAAACCACCACTGGGCCTTTGAGCCATGCACACAGGAAATCAGAACGAGCCTCCTTCATCCACACATCCCAGCTACCAAGGGGTCAAGAACGTCAGATGAGAAGAGCTGGGGAAAAGCCTGGCTTCTAGTCGGCAGTGACCGACTGTCCCCCTGCAATTCCTTTGAGTGTCACCAGCCACACGCTCCGTTTACCACACGCTTCCCATCCAGCGGTTTCTCGTACCACATCTCACTAGATCCGTGTCCCTGCACCAGCACCCGCACTCATCACCCACCTTCTGGGCGCTATCTGCGAGCAGAGGACAGAACGACAGCGCTCCGTCAGCAAACGCCATTAACTGAAGCTGCACAACGCCGGAGTTCAGAGCGAGCGCCGGCCGACAGCTCCTCCTCCCTGTAGGACCCACTCCTATGCAACCATGCCCCTAAAACTTTGCAGCAAGAAAGCTCCTTTGTTACAGGAGCTCTGCAACAAAGGCAGAGTCCCGAGAGATGCAAACCAGATGCAACAAGGCCAAGACGCTACTGGGGGAAGAGATCCACAGGGATTCACCACCATCACTGTCTGCAGAGGCAAGGAGATGGTGCTCTTTACATGACTTAGGGAGCTTCGTGTCAAGCTGTCTCACGGCTAGATGTAAAGGCAAAGAAAGAAGAGGTGCTGCGAAAAAGTGTTGAGGAGAAGAGGAACACAGTCTCAGGAGTCACGTGAAGCTTCAAGAAGGAAGATCTTTTCCAAACACATGCTAAAAAGCCAGAATCTTCCAAGACTAACATCAGATTTGCATCTGAACATCCCACCAACGTGAGATTTGCATCTGAAGCTAAAAAGACACAAGCTGGATCCATAAAAATGGACTTTGGAGCTTAACCAGAGAACCTTAGCCACTCCACCTGCTAAGTGTTACTTTGCCTACTTCCATTGGAGGATCTGACCTCTCAGGAAATGCTCCACTGGGATTGGAGCAGGGACAGCGTTAAGGATAGACCACAGCAGGGACTCCAACGCACCTCTCACCCCCTCCGGATAAACAGCGCGGCGATTCAAGCTCTCCCCAGCGCAGCCCAGGAGAGGAAGGCCTAACCTGAGCCTTACTCCTCTGACTAGAGAGTGCTGTGAGGTGGGGACGCTCCAGCCTTCCTCCTGAACACTTCCTACTTTGCACACAAATATTCACTGGATCAGAGACAACACGGGCAACTCCACAGCTTGGTAACTGGGACGTTCACCAGGGATGAGTTCCTTGTTTCCAGTCCCTGCTCCAGTGAGTATTTAGGAGGAAGAGGAGGGGTGGAAAAAAGGAGGAGAAAAAAAAAAAAAAAGCAGAAGATTCAGTGGAGCAAGGAGCAGAACTGACTTTCCTTGCAGATCAAGCCCTAAGATGAGTGCTGTGTAGAGGTACCCTTCGTTTCCTGCATCCTTTTTTTTTTTTTTTTTGCCCCTTAGCTCATCTCTGAGGCAGGGCCTTGCTTTCTCACATGAAAGCAGCGCTATTCAACTCAATAGCACTACTTGAAAATATTGTCAGGTAAGATTTAACCTGGCAGGAGAAAATACCATTTTGGCATAAAGATATTAAAGCATTTTACCAAGTCCTCCTAAGCCCGTTGGTCCGATCAGCTGCATGAGCTGGTTATGGCTCATGTTTCCAAGAAGGCTTTGCAAGCCACCCTCACCTAAAAACAAAAACATTCTGAAACACAACATATTCACAGAGGTTTTTTTTTCACAGCACTCCGGCTCAAACAGCAGGAGATTAATTGGCATCACATTCTGTATGGAAAAAACAGTTCTCAAGTGTTTACTGATTCATGATGCTCATAAAAGATAAATGTAACTTGGCTTCATAAAGAGGTAAGACTCCAGAGAATCTCCTGGAAACAAAGAGAGAGTTCTTCTGGCAGTCTTAACTTTCAGCCTGCACCTACTGTAACAGCAGAGCTTATTTTGCTAAAAGCAAGTTTACACTTCTGCTATTAACACTGTCCCCAGCTCACCCTCCACAGGACTTTCTTCCTACGGAACTACACGTGCTTATTCTAAAAATAAATTTTAAAAAAAGCCTCTCAGATGAAGGAGCAGAGAATGGACTGTACCTCCTAATGCCGAGAGCTCGTGGCCTCCACTTGCGTTTCCACCCAAAGCACCAGGCATTGGTGGATTGTTGAGATACTCGTTCACCTTACGGCAGTGCTCTTCATCCTTGTCCGTCTTCGGCTCCTGCAAGAAAGTCGCTCTTGGTACGAGTCAAACCGGAAGCATTTTGTGCCAAGACCTTTATTACTGACTTCCCACAAACCTGCATCCAGAAGAAGAGTCGTTTTGATCCTGCCTTGAACTTCAATACATACACGCGGCCAGTAGTGCACTGAGGTACCCTCTTGAATTCACAGTCATCAGGAAAAATAATCAAATCCTGGAAAACGTGGTAGTAGGAACAAATGTTTGAGGAAATACATGAATATTCCTTTTAGCCTCTCAAAGACCTCTGCCCTCCTCCCCAAACCCTTCTTCCAGCTGCTCCCTAGAGCAGAGAGGATTTAGAAGTGTGGGTCTCTCGGGCCACAGCGGCATTCTCATCCTAATTTTTCTTGGAGACGCTCTTTCAGCCGTGCCAGCGGAACAAGAACAAGACAGATCATGACTTAACGCCTCAGCACCGAAACACAACGCCTCAGCACCGAAACACAAAGCCGTACTCACATCTTCGACATTGCCCGAGGTCCTGTCCTTCCAGCAGAAGTGAATGAGGGAGTCGTCAGTTTGCTGGATGTACACAAGGCCTTTTCTCTTGTCTGGGGTTACAGTGCTGCCTTTCAGGGACATCTTCCCCGCCCGAAATTCCACCAGGTATTTGCTTGAAGAGCCACGGGAGCCTGGGACCAGGCTCGGAAATAACGCACCTGAAGACATCCTGGAAAGGGAAAGAGCAGCAGATACGATGAGAAACCTCCCCATATTCTCTCTTCTCAATAACAAATGTCAATCTTTATCAAGTGAGTGCCACAACAGGAAACTGTCTCACTGCCTGCAGAATTTCAGGGCAATCCAGAAGCGCTAAAGCGGAACGCAGGATGAAGACAGGAGGCTCCACAGATCTCCACTAATAACCAGGAGCCTGTCTGCTAAGGCACCTGAAAACGAAACCACCGTCCCCCTGACGC